>CM039131.1:21949891-22284296 GCA_022036555.1 Microstegium vimineum | reverse complement strand
AAATCATGAACTATTTTTAGGAATTTTTTCAGCATTTTTGATTTTTTTTTTCAAATTTGAAATTTGGTTTGGGGCGGTAATCGTCGGTAACCACCCAAACCGGTCGATAACCGCCCAAATCGGACGGTAACCGGCCCTAACCGACCGGTTACCGGTCCCAAACCGTTTGAACTACGCTGTTTGAATTTAAAATGATTCAAAATGCAAACCGTTCGGTTTGGGGCCGGTTTGGGCGGTTACCGTCGGTAACCGCCAAACCGCCCGTGGACGGTTCCCGACGGCCCGGTCGGTAAGGAAAACCCTGATGGCGCGATCACATGCCGCCGTGTTGTATCTGTTCATTTACCGATGGACGAGCACTATGGGGTACGGGCTTTGGCGCGATCACATGCAAAAGCTGGCTCACCCTGTCCTGGTGCCCTCTTATCATGCCGTCTCTTTTCAGTCTCATACACCACTGCTGTCTGTGTAAAGGGGCAACACTTTATATCGTTTACTTCTATTTTCTTTTATCAATTTGGAGAGCCTAATGCATTTGTTTTACTGAAATTTGGTTTATATTAATTTGTTGTTAGAGAAAAATCATGTTCGTTCACTGAAAAGTAGTGTTCAAGTAGTGCTAATAAACATGTTGTCAGATAAAAATCCTGTTCGTTCATTAAAAAGTAATGTTGAAGTAGTGCTAATGAACATGGCTTATTCAGACCTTTTTTTTGCAACAATCATATATGTATCTTCCAAATACTTGTGGCCACAATATGGACACAAATGCGGTATACATGGGCAAGCCAAGCCTAACATTGCCTCCTACTTCCTATGTCCCAAATTCATAGCTAAAATGTTTAAAATATCATTTTTTTTTTTGGAACAGGAGAAGTACATTACAAAGTGGCAACACAAACAAGTAACACCTTCACCCCCTCCTCTCCTACCTCACGTAGACTAACCTCCTCGAATGGCCATTTAATCTACATGGCGTTTTGTGTAGTCATAAAATGAAAGCTCTAGACACCATCATGTGCGCTGGCACATTGTCGTTAACCAAGTGGGACTTGATCATTCAGACATCCAGCTATCTATCTTCAGTGTTCAGAGTTGCTCCTCTCCACTTTAGCAGTCTGCGCCACCGTGTCTTCCTTGAGCTCCGTGATAACCTTTTGGGGGCATTGTTGCCTTCTTCACCGGTAAGAAGACGAGAAGGAACAGCTCTTCCTTCGGTACCCTCCTGAGTCCTGACCTCCTTGAGATCCATGTGTCCGTGGAAGACGGCTTTGAATCCGGCAACCTTCAGCAATGGGAGTCACTAGTCAGCCCTTGCTCCTCGGTGAAATCATCAATAACTTCTACTATCTCATAATTTTATATCACATCATCAGGCCTAAGCTCATCACAATCAGGAGGCCACTTACGGTACAAGGCCCATGTATCCCCTTTCTGGGGAACAATCCTGATGATGCCACGGTGACCTTTAGTCCAGCTCACTTTATGTGAAAATATAATGGAACAACTGGTGAGGACTACTGATATGCTGTTGCTGTTATGAACCTGTAGTAGCAAGATACTCTTGTTGCCCCCTAGGGATGAATGAACTTGAAGAGTTGGAGCTGGAATTGCTGATGAGAGCTCCTCACCCAATGACCAAAGGGACTTTTACATGCATGTCATTCAAAAAGTTGATAATTACACACAAACCATTAAAAAAATATGAGTTCTCACAATTGCCACTGCTCGGAACTTTTTTCCCTTCCACGCCACTACCGTCAGATTTGTCTCTAGCGATGTTAAATTGTAATTGTGAAAAGACAAAAATACCCTTACGTCTAAATATACTATTAATTATTTTTAAGCATCTTAACGGCTTCACACGGAAAAAACTCAAAGATCTACAATTTTCATATAAAAATTATCTTCATTTAATTTTTACAAAAAATATATGATTTGATATGATTAATATGTCTTAGAAAAATCATACATTTTTTTGTATGAATTGAATTAACATAATTTTATATGAAAACTATAGATCTCGATGGGATCTACAACTTTCTAGTTCTGAGTTTTTTCATTTGAAGTCATTAAGATGCTCAAACATAATTAATGATATATTTAGATGTAAGGGTACTTTTGACCTTTTACAACTACAGTTTAACACCGTTAGAGACAAATCTGACCGCAATGGCATGAATGGCAAAAGAGTTCAAATCAGTAGCAACTGAGAACTCATCTTTTTTATTGGCTTGTATGTAATTATCAACTTTTTTAATGACATACATGTAAAAGTCCCATGACCAAAAGGCGCACAAAAAGTGCTCAAGAAAACTGTAGGAGATGGTTCAGAGATGCGGGTGACCAGGTGTAGAGAAATCGAACTGAGCAAGTAGGTCCTTCTCATCCAGTTCAAACATTTCAGTTGTTGGCCAGTTAGCAGACAGAGGCTGAATCTTAATATTACAGTGTACAACTGTGGAACTACATTAGATTCAAGATAGCCAGTGTAGAACAGCTGGCTAACTGATTGATCCTTCAGCTGAATAGGAAGACCACATAGATCTCATGAGAAAATAAGCTCACTTAGGTACATGTTACATTCAGAAGCTCAGGAAGATGAAGGGACAGGGTCATCATTTTTCAGTCAGAGCAAATGCCAAGCATTGGATGTTTCTGAGGTTACTGTAGAACTTATGCAAAGACCATGATGTTCTTCAGCAGCTAGTAACGGCAATATGTATAAGAACAGAGATATGCCTAGTATTGCAAAATGCACTGGAACTTATAGTCCATTGTGTGTTCCAGCTTTAGAATGGAAACAGTTCAGAGGAACTGTACATACCTGGTAAGTTTGGAGCTCTGATAAGACAATTCGACAAGAATGGAAGCGCTCCATGGTCCAAGTTGATGCTCAATGTCGTTAGAGGTCGTTGTTCCCAAGTACAGTTTATATAGAACCTAGCATACAGGAAAGCTATGCATGAAGCAAGAAGTATTGGTAACAAGTTGATACATTGCAAAAGAGAAATAACATAATAACAACTAGAGCCTTTAGATTTGGCAGAATCGTAGAAGATTCTATTATGCACACAAAAGAAAATTACAGTAGAGCAGGAGCTGAATGGATGGACAGGTATGTCTTAGTACAAAGCCTTTATTACAGAATCCATGGTCCAAGCTTGAACTACAGCCTGGCTATCCAACACACGAGACATGTAAATTTATATTTGGGAATAGCAGTTCGTGTGGTAAAACCTCTGAAATGATTAGAGAATATACAGGCAAACTTTATTTTTGTATGTATATGACACATATGCAAAATTTATGGTACATGGAACAACAAAAGGAAATGACATATCCTATCTATGGAAGTTTCATGTGCGGTTTGAACTATAGAGGTGACTATAAACTCTTTTGGTTCTGTAAACAACCATGAGGCTTAAGCCAGCTCCAATAACACAGAACACTGACATAATCAGTGAGCTGACAAAAAAGCAGACAGCTCCTTCACACTTCAGTGGTCCATCTGCAAGAAAACCCATGTTGTGAAGCAATCTTGGAGATGTCAATGCTGTTATCTGATGGCGTTGTGCTTGTTTCTCAGCTTCATAGTCATACAAATTACTAGCAATAAGGCCTGAGAAGATGAGTGACCCTGTGGGGTTTGCTACTGTGAGGAAGTTGTACATTGCACCGAAGTGTTTTTACGCCAAAAAGTTCAGAGACAGCAGCTGGCACAATAGCCCAATGAGCTCCATATCCGAGTCCAACCAGGAAGGTTCCGATGTACATAGATCCAGGCCAAGCCATTGCAAAGAGGAAATGCCCAACAGCCATCAGGATCTGAGCAATTACCAGCGCTATGTGCCTTGGGTATGTGTGTTCCCTGATTAGAAGAACAACGAATCAAGATATTAACAGTTCTGAAACTTGATATGCACAAAGGAATAATTCAAGCTTTATCAAACCTAAACAATAGTTATAATGTGAACAAATTAACTGAAAGTAGAAGAAATTGCAATTTCCATAAAATTATTGAGTTGTATGCATCGACCAGTTCAATGCATAGCCGATGAGGAAAGACGGACAATTCACTCATACTTCCAACAAAAATAATACCCACTGTTGAGTAAACCTCTAATGTTAACATACAGATATCCAGAATAACTGAATCAAAGTAAAGCATATCAGCCTAGACTTAACAATATAGAAAAAGCTTTTTGTATTGGTGAGAAAGTTAGAGGCTTTTACCTTCGTGCCATTAGAAAAGTTGGTAATTACTCACAAGCCATTAAAACGTTGATATACTGTGGGTGTGAAAAGTCAAAAATACCCTCAAGTTTGAATATGCAATTAATTTTTTAAGCATCTTATCGATCTCAAATGAAAAAAAACTCAAAACTAGAAAGTTGTAGATCTTATCGAGATCTATAATATTTATATAAAAATTTATCTTCATTTGATTCCTTACAAAAATGTGATTTTTCTAAGACACATTGATCATATGAAATCATATCTTTTTTGTACGGAATTAAATGAATACTCCCTTCATCCCAAATTATAAGACATTCTAAGAATTTTGGAGAGTCAAAGCATCTCAAGTTTGACCAATAACTATAGAGAAAATTATAAAGATTTGTGATATTAAATAGGCATAATATGAAAATATAATTGATAAAGAATCTAATGATACTTAGTTGGCATCATAAATGTTATTATATTGTCATATAAGTTTGGTCAAACTTGAGATACTTTGACTCTCTAAGCTTCTTGAGGTGTCTTATAATTTGAGATGGAGGAATACAAAAATTGTAGAAATTGTCAAGATCTATAACTTTCTAGTTTTGAGTTTTTCCATTTTAGGTCATTAAGATGCTTAAAAAAATAATTGCATATTTAGACATGAGGGTATTTTCGAATTTTCACACCCGCGGTTTGACAACATTAGAGCCAGGAGCGGCGTGGAGGACAAAAGAGTTTAGAGTACCTGTGAGAACTCAACTTTTTAATGGTTTGTGGGTAATTACTATGGAGTAACTTTTATAATGGCACACAGGTAAAAGCCTCAAAAAGTTATGATGCCAAACAACAATAGCAGACTTTTTTTCCAATTACAAACAGTGGTGGATAGGTCAGTGTCAATACCTGACAATAATCTCAGAGAAGTAGCCACCTCCAACACGACCAAGGAAATTCCATATGCTCGTCAATGACACAAAAATATGCGCATCTTTGAACCCAACAGCCTGGCTCATCTGACCCAGATTGTCGATCACTGTCAGACCTGATCCTGATCCAAGTAGGAGCGACCACCAAATAAGCCAAAAATCAGCCTTCACCAATGCCTGCATCAGGGTGAAGTTTTCCCCTCGGCGTGGTCGCCTCCGGATTCTAACCCCACCGCTTGCTGCAGCTTGCACTAACTTGGTCTGCAACTCTGCAATCCTCTTTCTCCTTTCAGATGGAGGTAATGAATCAATGTCCTTAGGCTTCTCCTCTTCCACCTCACTTAAAATGACCTCTGGTTGATCCTCTTTCTCTTGTGAAGTGCTTGTCTCTCCTTTTGACGGTTCAGAAAGGAGAGCCTCTTCAATTGGATGTTGTGTTTTGGATGATAATGTCAAGGTCACAGGGATCACTATTGGTAAAACAAGAAGTATGAGTAGAACCACAGTGAGAAAATCAACCACATTGTCACTCAGTTGCATGAAATCTTGGACTATCATGACGCTGACAAGATATGAGGCGAGGAGCAAGCAGATAGTGTAGATGAACAAGAAGCTGTTCTTGTCGGATGGACGCACCTGGCGGTGACCTCCGACGGGCCTAATAATAAACATCAGGCCAATGGCAACCAATGATGGACCGACTGCAACCATAAATAAAAGAGTTGCATGGTCGGGGGTGTGCATTACTGCATACAATTGTGTCAAGATTGCACTGCTAAGGCCCGCAAATCCTTTCATAATACCCACTATTGGACCTCTGCTCTTGGGGAAGTTCTGGATGCATGTAATAAGTGCAGTTGTGTTGAAGAATGTCTCGCCGTTGGTCCCAACATAGATAAGAACACACATCTGAATAAACAACAGTGAAACATTACAATTAGCTGCAGAAAATAAAGCCATATAACTACACAGTTTCATAATATTTGCAAGCAGAGAATAGAAGACTCCACATGTTCTCCACATTATTTGGTATGTGGTTGCCATGTTCTCCACATAAGTTGGTATGCAGATAGCGACAGCATTAGTCTGTCAATTGAAGCCCATGCTGCCAGATTTACAGATCTAAGATGATGGTAAAATATGAACAAAAAAAATGCAACTACAGCAAAATGACTGCATTGCATCATTCCCATTTGCCAACCAACACAAAGTTAGGTTGAGGAAGTATGGCTAGACTATTTTGACAACCAAGCAGGAAAAGGAAGGAACGAGGGAGAGTTTCTGCTACAACAGAAACATAGAAACAGCCTACTTCTGAATTAAAAAAAAAAACACCACATCACAATTTCTTGATGAATAACAACTTGAAATTGAGAAAAGGTAGCAACCCGTTACTGTCCATGTATATAATTCATAATGGTTACACAACTGTTAAAATTACAAAACGCTGTGCACATGGCCCAACATTAGTGACAACGACAAGCTAAATATGGACACTAAAAACGAATATACCCTCAGCAGTACACTTATGTGATTTGATTGGTTAATTTCAGAAGTAATAAATATATTAAACGTGCTTAGAAAAGTCATCATTGCACTTGATCTGATCTATGATCCACTCGTTCCACAGCTGGTTCGGTCCAGCTGTTTAATTTTAATCGTCAGGTCACATCTTAGGCCCACGTACTTGTCAATTCCATAAACTAATGAGCAGTTCACAGCAGAAATACAAACAGATCGAGTTTTGTCACTGGGGAATAGAACAATTTGACAGCCAACAAGTTGACTACTTGTGCTGTGCTGTAATTTTTAGTAGTAAAATAACTCCTCTAATCTTCAGATTTCATGACCAAGAGCAGCGAAGGAAGCATTGATATCTTGGATAATTCCTCGTAAACAAAAAGGCCAAACCGAACGGTTCTACTGTTCATAACACGAACAACCGATGAACCAAGCAAAGGATTCACATCCCATAAACAAACAAGGAAAAAGCAAAAGACGAACTCACCATCCAGAGGGGCAGCGCCGGCGCCTGCCTGGTGACGATGAGCCAGAGCCAGCCGTAGCCGAGGAAGTTCTGCGCGGAGCCGATGAGCAGCATCGCCCACGACGGCAGCACGGCCGAGAGCGAGCCGGCGAGGAAGCCGACGCAGTCGCCGAGGTCCTTGGCGAAGCCGAGCGCGGCCACCTGGCGCTGGTTGTAGCCCAGCGCGGCCTTGATGACCGGCGAGATGCTGCCGAAGAGGTACCCGATGCCGGCCATGGACTGCAGCCACATTGCGGCGACGAACACCAGCCACCGGTTCGTGGAGAAGGCCCGCAGTCTGTCCCCGAGCGTCCCCATCGGAATGGCCACGGAATCACCAGCAAGCAAAAGATGGGATTTTGGTGCTGGAATTGGGGTCAGGCTTTGATCCTAGTGCTTGACAAGCACCAGCGAGATTGCCAGATGGACGAAAACGTTGCGGATTTGGAGCCGAGAAAAGGAGGCGGCTTTGGATTGCGGGAAGCTGCAGAATGAGCTCAATGCTGCCCCCAACAGACTTATGAGTGACCAATGCTAACTGAACTGCTTTAGCGCAAACAAGGAAGGATTAATCCGCTGGAAAAGAGTGGGCTCTGATTATGAAATGTAAACAGGCCGCGCAGAGATGATGTGGATCGGAAAGGGGGGAGCTTTACAGGCTTGAACGCCAGAACCGGTTTCCGAAACTCCGCAAAAGGGCAAGGTAGCAACGAGAAGAGCAGCCAGGGACAGGAATACGACACCCCCGAGCTCCTGCTGAACAATCGGGAATGTGAATGATGAGCGATGAGAGCTAGGCCGTGCCGGTCTCGATCCACGGCTCCACGCAACGCTGAATGGACAAGAGAGAGATATACACCGCCGAGTGTTGATAGAACCCGTCCGTTTTTCACTCTCATAGCGACCTTTCTGTATCACTTTCAACGTGAATAACGAGCTGCTATGTAGCCCCTCCATTTCTCAAGGACAAGGACACGTATCATCTGTTAGCACTAAAAATTAGCTAGCTAAGATCCTATTTGAATCTCTAAAAATAATAGCTATTTCTCTTTTAGATCTAAACAAGGACAGCTAATAAAATAACTAATTATTAGCTAAATCTTTAGATATTTACTATCTCAGTAATTGGATCAGATAAGATAATAGCAACTACTAATTATCTTAGTAACATTTTCATTAGTTGTATATCCAAACACTCTCCAGCTAATTGATACTCCTCTATCTTAAATTATACTCATTCTAAGAATCTTGGAGAGTCAAAACAATTTAGGTATGATCAAACTTATATAATAATATAATATCATTTATATATAGACTAAGTATCATTAAATTTTTCATCAATTATATTTCTATATTAACATATTTGATGTCATAAATCTTTATAATTTTCACTATAACTTTGGTCAAAAGATGTTTTGACACTTCAAGATTCTTAGAATACATTATAATTTAGAATGGAGGTAGTAGTTATACTCTCTCTATCCCTGAAACAATCAATTCCTATAATCCGTGTCAGTCAAACTTTTTAAATTTAACTAATTTTATAGAAAAATATAACAACATTTATGACTAAAAATAAGGATCATATAAAAATACGTTCTCTGATAAATCTAATGATACTAAAAACCCGTGGGTATTCACACCCGTAGAAACTGCCATCCTTATCTGTCTTCGACCTTTCTTATCATATTTTGATTGTTAACACCTAGCATTCAATTATTCATTTATGCCGTTAATTAGCTAGTTGAACCCTATCTTACGATCAGATAGATAGGGCAGATGCCATCAGTACATCTGAAGTTCTCAACGGACCCACTCTAATGTGTTTGTATTATGGGCTATGCTAAGTGATTTTTTTCCTGTTCATGCATTCAGCTGGCCATATTAACGGCTATAAACAAACAGGAGAAATATGAATCAGCCTAATTTTGGCTCTCAGCAATCTGCAGGCAGGCTACTTGCCTTGTCCTTTTTTGTCCCCACCCTTTCCGGCCAGTCTATGATTTGAGAACCGTTAACATGTGACCTCTCAGAAAGAGAACAATTAAGTCCCAAGAATAAAGGTAAAAAGATATTATCAACTATGCGTTTTATATCCAGACAGCTTCCTAGCTTTATTTACTATATTTTCTTTGACAAATCCGGCTGGTTACGAATTTACGATAAACATGCGTTCTTAAATTTTATAAAGGTAGAGATTTGGTCCAAATTAAAAAGAAAGCAAATTGTTGTTAAATCATTCCTTGAAAGTCATTGGAAAGAATTCATTAGATGCCCAACATGTGCCTGATCTTAGAGAAACACATTTTTATGATTTTTTTTAATTGCTGCTAGTTCTGCATTTTTTTTTGTTTCCGTGCTCTTTCTCTCCTTGTTTCCCTAAGCCCATATCATGAGCCTCCGATAGAGAGGATGAAAATGAATAATTTGCTCCCAAATAAAGAGCATCAATTTGTTTTCATGCGGTTAGCATGAGGTCCGCATGCTCCTAATCTTGAAAAGAAGGTGCATGGATTTGGTGAAAAAATGTTTTTTTTTACAAGTGATTTGGTGACAAAATGTTGAAGACTGAGAAAACTCAAAACTATTTAGATTAGATATCTCATGCACGTATAGTATAGTTGACAGGAAGCAACAACTTGTGAGATCCGTAATGATTGATTAGGATACAAAAACCACGTGATTCTTCCGCTCAGAAAAGAAGCTACAAAATATCTGTCCCTACGACTGCGACGGCACCGGATATAAAATACAGTACAAAAGAACTGTTCATGAAATGAGAAAAACAAATTGAGGCCGGCGGTTTTTTTTATGTCATGTCCTTTTCGGACCGACAACAATATTATCTTGTCCTAGCCTCTCTCAATTAGTAATCTGCAGGTTTTTACATTGCTGATTGATAGTAATAAATAAATATATTTTTGCTGCCTTTTGCCTTTGGTCGTGGTCACGCGTTAGCTGTACGAAACTGATAGGCATTAAGACCAAGTTGTTATTATTATCAGTACAATGTATGACGAGTTCAATTGGCTTGATTGTGCCTTCTCCTGCCACTCCTATTTTGGAAGAGAAGAATGACCGTGCAAATCTCATAGACAGTAAGCAAGGTATTCAGAAATAGCGACATGAATTGGAAGATGATGTCTACAAGAATGTCTGTGCAGATCTGATAGACAGTAAGCAAGGTATTCAGAAATAGACATGAATTGGAAGATGATGTTCAGAACATCAGCATGAATCGGAAGCAAAAGCTTTGCCGGAGGTTGCAACACCAGCAGCTGACCAGCACACTGGCTTCCTGACGAGCACTGCGCCACTGCGGAAGGACGATCCGGCAGCATGATACATATGAGCACAGAACAAATGGATCTGCAATTTCGACTGCTGCTAAAAGGCCTAAACGATCTGTTAACCAATAACATCAAAGCAACGCACCTCACCACTGTCCATATGTATCTTGCCAAAGGACAAGTAAAGAACAAATGCATATCAATGGGTTTCATCTGCTGCACAAAATCTGCACTTTGTGTATCCCCATGGCCCCATGCATGCCTACCACATTCAGGCATTCAGCAAGTAATCTCCATCTAAAGGACAGTACTTCTCAACAACTACCCAAGAAAAACTAAATAATTTTGATGTGGACCTGGCATCCGAAAAGTTTCACTCTCTGTTTTTTTAGTCAAAGCTCAAGAGAATATCTTGCTAGTTATGGTTTTTAGACCGTTAGAGTCGGAATGTTCATGAAAAGTATGATAATTCTACGGCAATGCTACGGTACAAATTTTACTTCCTACTAGGAGGTAATACCTCAAACGAATCTTAGCCAATGATTTTTTAGATTTTTTGAATTATTGTGGTCATCGTTTTCGTTACCTTCCCCAAATGCACAAAAAATACATTCAGTTACAAAATAAGATATATGTAACTAATTGATTCGTAAACATTAGCAATCAAAAAATATGTTACAAAATACAAACTAAATTAAAACTATATTACATAATCGAGTAGTGTTTAATATGCTTGCAAAAAAAGAACTTTCTAATAAACTATATATGTGTTACGTATATTGAGCACGTATAGTGACTACGTAAAGTTCTGTAAAGTTCCGTATGCACGTAAAATTTCTTCTAACCTTAAAAAAAATCTTCTAATTTGGATGTGTATTGGACACTTATGCACATAAATATAAATTTGGATTATCTATCTCGGTAATGAACTTTGAATTTAAATAGTATAAATAGTTGTATCCAAATTTAATTGCACACATATTTGATTTGAATTCGAGTCTCATGCATGCACACATAAATATTTACTCATCCTCTCACCTCACGCATGCACATGCAAATCACTAAAGTTGGTTAGCGCGCATCAATCAAAACTGAAAAAAAAATTATATCTAAACTTTTCTTGTTTGTCTTATTTTACAAAATAAAAAATTAAATAAAGATATATTACACACATTACCTCTTATGAGGTAATAAATGATTATTACCGTCCGATTAAAATAAATGAAGGCTTCATATTTATTTGGCCTAATTCTACAAATTTCTGGCCTCCTGAATTCTACAAATGAGGTAACAAAGCTCTAATTCTACAAATTTCTGGCCTCCTGAATTCGAAGTAAACATGGGTTTCACTAGCGCTGGGATTGAAATATAAAGCCTCTAAGGCTCGTACTGCTATAAGATAGCAGCTACAATTCCGACGAGGCAAACTGATGTGTGGTGTCCTCCATGGCAGCAGCCTACAAATGTGCATACTGAAAACTGTAACTTCACTCTATTTAAGATCTCACTTCAATCTGGTAGTTGAACAGAGCAACTGCTGGAATTCTAACATATGTGCTGTTGTGACAGAATTGCAACAGCAAGGCACTAATAGAATCTTATTGGAGATGATCAGGAGTTGTAAGTGCAAAAAGAGAAGTACAATGCACAGCAGCAAGATGGTAACAGTTTCATATATACAGGAACTACAACGAACAGCAGCTTAACTTTGCAGCTTCGGCAGGATCATCAAAAGTAATACCTTACACACAAGGAAAGCTAACAGCTTAAATGCCACCGGGAGATGAATGTACAGGTAGTCCTCCTAAGTATATAATGCATAGCAGGATGCCCCCCTCCCCCCTCTCCCAAAAAAAAAAAAAAAGACTATGAAGAAGAGTTTTTTCAGGACAGCATGTATCAGAATCCATAGGCAAGGGATATGCCATTCAGGGATATCTGGTTTTACAATACAAGCTCAGAAAAGATTTCAGAATCTATACATAAACTTATCTTTGTGTATACGCATGCAAGAATTCATGGACATAGAATCGGAGGATTTCAACTTTCCATCCATGGAGAATTGGAGACTCTCAAGTCTGGACAGAACTATAGAGGCGAGGATAAACTTGTTTCGTCCTGTGAACTACGAGGAGGCTCAAGCCAGCTGCAACAATACAGAACACTGACATAATCAGGGAGCTGAAAAAGAAGCAAGCAGCCCCTTCACAATTCAGTGGTTCATCTGCAAGAAAGCCCATGTTTTGAAGCAATCTTGGAGACAGCAATGCTGACATCTGTTGTTGGTGAGCTTGTTTCTCAGCTTCATGTTCATAGAGGTTACTGACAATTAGTTCTGAGAAGATGAACGATCCTGCAGGTTCGCTAGTATGAGAAAATTGTACATTGCACCAAAGTGTTTTACACCAAAAAGCTCAGAGACAGCAGCTGGCACAATAGCCCAGTGAGCTCCATATCCGAGTCCAACCAGCAAGCTCGCAATGTACATAGTTCCAGGCCAAGCCATAGCAAAGAGTACATGCCCAGCAGCCATCACAATCTGAGCAATTGTCAATGCTATGTGTCTCGGATATGTACGCTTCCTGATAAAGGAATAACCAGTCAGGATGAGAACAAATAAAAAATAAGTTTCACAACTTGAATATGCAGAGGAATTAAGTCTAGGAAAACACATAATAGATAATAGGTACGCTCAAAATATAAAAAGAAAATTTATTATCATCTAAAAGCTCTACTATTCTGGAGCATGTTAGCAAGCAAACTCCAGAAGTGAAATACAAGTGTATGCTAGATGAATATCTGAATGGAAGTTAAAAGTCCACCTAAACTAAAAACAAGATGGAACAAAGAGGATTTAATTGCTTAAAAGTGAGTTATAGATTGCTCAGTGTTGGTACCTGACAATGATCTCAGAGAAGTAGCCACCTCCAACACGACCAAGGAAGTTCCATATGCTCATCAGTGACACAAAGATATGTGCATTTTTGTAACCAATAGCCTGGCTCATCTGACCTAGGTTGTCCATCACTGTCAGCCCTGATCCAGACCCAAGAAAAAGTGATAGCCAAATAAGCCAAAAATCAGCCTTCACAAATGCCTGCATCAGGGTGAAGTTGTCCCCACGGTGTGGCCTTCTTTTGATTCTAACCCCACCCCTTGCTGCTGCTTCAACTAGCTTGGCCTGTAATTCTGCAATCCTCTTCCTCCTTTCAGATGGTGGTAATGAATCAGTGTCCTTAGGCTTCTCCTCTTCTACCTCACTTAAAATGACCTCTGGTTGATCCTCCTTTTGTCGTGAAGTGCTCGCCTCTCCTGTCAATGGTTCAGACAGGAGAGCATCTTCCATCAGATGTTGAGCTTTATCTGGTGCTAACGACAGGATCACAGGGATTGCGATTGGCGAAATAAGGAGGACGAACAGAATCACAGTGAGGAAAACAACCACATCATAGCTTGGTTGCAGGAAATCTTGGACAAGCATGGCACCGACAAGGTATGAGGCGATGAGCAAGCATACGGTGTAGATGAACATGAAGCTGTTCTTGTCAGATGGCCGTACCTGCCGGTGACCTCCAACAGGCCTAATAACAAACATCAAGCCAACAGCAACCAGCGATGGACCAACAGCAACCATGAAGATAAGCGCAGCATGGTCTGGTGTGTGCAATACTGCAAAAACTTGTGTCAGAATGGCGCTTGTTAGGCCCATAAATCCCTTGAGGATGCCCACCGTTGGGCCCCTGCTCTTGGGAAAATTCTGGATGCTTGTAACGAGTGAAGCCGTGATCAAATACGTCTGGCCGTTTGTTCCAATAAAGATAACAACACACATCTGGATAGGAAAACGATGAAATAGGATGGGTTAGTTTGAGAAAATAAACCAAATAACCACTAAAAAGTCCCGTACTTTTGTTCCATTCATTTGAATATGAGGGGTCAGTAAACAGAACATCAATTTTCTTCATATGAGTTGGATTGGAGTCGTGGCCTCATGGCTGGTAGTGGGATGCATATGTCAAGTTTCAACTTGAGGAGTCCAAGCCATTGTACAGCATATATGTGTTCACTAGTTCACTCTAGTGTCTGAAGATCTTATTTTGCAAATGGGTTCCATGGCGACGTTGTTATTTATATAAAAAAAACCCAAGCGATGTTACCAGGTAATTCCCCCCCCCCCCCCCCCCCCCCCCCTAATTTTGTGCTTGTGCTAACATGAACACATATAATGCAATTACGCAAAAGTAGGTAGCTTGATCTTGGAATAAGAGGAATGCAGGAAAGAAAAAGAATAGTGCAAGGCAAAGCAGAAACGAATGCACTGCACATCATTTCCAGTTAAAAGAGTTGGAAACATGCAAATAATGATGATAGGCAGATCTTGCGCTGATAGCACTTGTCAGGGCTGTGACAGGAAGTAAAATCGATCCGATCTTCTGTATATGAAAAAAAAAAGAGAGGAGAATGCCCCGCTGCCCGCAAACTGAGGCACGGCCGAATCGGAGGGAGTCCCCACTCATGACTGAATCTGAATCCGACGGCCGTGCTCGTCACCCGGGCAGCGGCGGTGCTGACGAGCTGAGGCGGAGGGAGCGCGGGTGGAGCCGTGTTGGAGGTGACAAGTGAGACTGAGATGGAGCTTTTGAGTCACTGGCATATACTAGTATAAGTTGGGTAACTCAGGCTGAGCATACCAGCCAGAGGGGCAGCGCCGGCGCCTTCCCGGCGACGATGAGCCAGAGCCAGCCGTAGCCGACGAAGTTCTGCGCGGCGCCGATGGCGAGCAGCGCCCACGGCGGCCACGTCGCCGAGAGCGCGCCGGCGAGGAGGCCGAGGCAGCCCCCGATGTTCTTGGCGACGCCTAGCGCCGCCACCTGCCGCTGGTCGTAGCTCAGCCTGGCCTTGACCACCGCGAGATGGCGCCGAAGATGTACGTGGTGCCGGCCATGGACTGCATCCACATAGCGCCCACGAACACCAGCCATCGGTTCGTCCAGAACGCCCTCACCCGCTCCCCGAGCTTGCCCGTGGCCATGGGTTGGATTACAGGAGTTTTTTTTTTTCTTTTTTTTTTTGCTCACGAATGCAGATTTGGAGACAGCCAGACAGGCCACAGGCGAAGAAGGCTTCCAATCGCAAGCAAAGGGCGACACACTCCTATCTCTGCCTATGCTAGACAAACAGGGCAACAAAAAATGGACCGATGAGGCGGGCAGACGCAGACGGGAGGGGTGCTGCACGTTCCGTTAACGCGTCATTAATAAAATCAGAAAATGATGCCAAGGTTCAACTATCATGTTTTTTTCGTGACATTCTTTATTTCTTTTACACATGGAACAATTTTTTGCCCAAATTTGCTTCCTTATATCATTGCATTTTTGTAGCTAATGATCGTTTATCATATTTTCTTTCCACGTAAGGCCTAGTTTGGATGTTGCGAAATTGTATAGCTCCGCCGCTATATAAAGGAGAAAAGAGTTTCCAATAATATATAAAAGTGTTTAGAATAATTTAAAAATAGTATAGTACTTAAAAGTGAATTATTAGAAACCGTTAGAGATGGTCTTATTTATTCTTGTCAATATTTCTTAGGACTTGAAAATCATGCGTGTACTCTTAGAGATGCTATAAGCAAGCAAATTACCCGGAGCCCCCTCTAAAGAAAAGAATTAGAATGTATTACTATTAAAGGACAGGGGTAGCTAGTTAGACAAGCTGGTACGTGTTAACGAACACGGATCCGGAAGAAGATAATGGAAGTGTTTCCTTGATGGGACAGGGTTATTCCTTTAAGCAACAATTCTTTCATTCTAGTTAGACATACGGTAGATCTCTACTTTCTCTACATTATGAGATTTTCTCTAGCCTTTTAGCTTACTCTGACGGTTGGTCGCCTTCACACTGAGAATTATAGCTATACAAGTTCGTCATCATCTAACTAGTACTTGTTTAGGAATGTTAGGGCACTCACAATGTAAGACTCTATCATAAAGTCCAAGATTATTTATTACCACATATTTATGATATTTTATTGATGTGGTAGTATATTTATTGAAGAGAGATGATGAAAAAATAAAACTCCAAGTCTTATTTAGAATCCAAGTCTAAATATTCGAGGTGATAAATAGGTTTAGACTCTATGATAGAGTCTGCATTGTGAGTGCCCTTAGAGGGTACAAACTTGCACTGCGGGCACAATCTTATTATGTTTCCACTTTATGATTACGCAAGTGTCTCGTTGATTTGGTTGTCCCTTACCATCCAAGATCATGACTTTATAAATTTCATGAAATTCAATTATGATAAAGTTTAAGCAACTAGACCTATCCTCTGTGATAAAGCTGGATAACGAGCCAGCTCGGCTCGTTAAGGCTCGTTAGGATAACGAGCTAGCTCGGCTCGGCTCGTTATCCTAACGATCCAGAAAGCCAGCTCGAGCTGGCTCGTTAAGCTCGCGAGTCTGATATAAAAAAAATCACAAAATGTAATATTTTTATTTATTTAAAGCTTGATAATAATAATAATACAAAAATAAAATATCTAACCATCTTAAATTGAGTAAAAAATTAATATGTGTTAACATATATGTGGAATATATACAAAAATTCATACAAGTTATGCTACTTTTTTCTTTAAAATTATGGCTCGTGAGCGGCTCGTGAGCTAGCTCGAGTTGGCTCGTTATAGCTAACGAGCTAAAACCTCGAGTCGAGTCGAACCGAGCGAGCAAACGAGCTTCGAGTTTTTCGTCCAACCTTACTCTGTGGTAACAAATCATTAAGTTTCAGATGGCGATTAATGACAACGTTATCGCGTCTCGTCGTACATCTCATCATTAGTTTAGTCCCCATCTTTATCGTTCCTTTACCATTCCAACTCTTTTTATGTTTTAAAAAATATTTTAGTACACGAGTTCCGGCCCCACGTACGATGCAAGTTCCAGTCAAAAGATTTATCTATCTATCTATATTATTTATTTATTTATTTATTTATTTAAACGGGCCTATCATTTTCATCAACTGTTTTCCATACATATCCATTTCGACTTCCATCAATATTAATATAACAAGTTGTTTGACGGCACTAGCTCCCTTCTGGGCTGTTCCGAGGTTACAATACATACAAACCCCCACGTAATAAATCATGACATCATCCATATTGGCAATATGTATTGCATATTGGGATAGCTGTCAAGCTAAGGATGAGTAACTAGATAGGTTAGACAACACGTCATCCAATAATGCAAGTTCTCGACTCGATCTAGAAATTTGAAATTCACATGCATATAGCTAAGATAAAGTAAACTAATAAAGGCGTATTTGTTACTTATAAAAAATTTCCTATGTGTGGTGTGTTGTAATCCATTTATTTTCTCATAATGCTAAAAAGTTACGGTAGGTACCATTACTATTCATGTCAAATAAAATCAAATCACGTACCATCCATAGGGGCAGCGCCGGCGCCTGGCTGGTGACGATGAGCCAGAGCCATCCGTAGCCGACGAAGTTCTGCGCGGCGCCGATGACGAGCAGCACCCACGCCGGCTGCGAAGCCGAGAGCGCGCCGGCGACGAGGCCGAGGCAGCCGCCGAGGTTTTTGGCGACGCCGTGGTCGTAGCCGAGGCTCGCCTTGAGCACCGGCGAGATGGCGCCGAAGATGTAGGTGGTGCCGGCCATGGACTGCACCCACATGGCGGCCACGAACATCAGCCATCGGTTGGTGGTGAACGCCGTCAGCCGCTCCGCGAGCTTCCCCATCGGGACAAACACAGCGTAACTATCTACAGAATAACAAACAAGTGTCGGTTCAAAATTCCAGACCAAATCGTGTTTTTAAAATCGAATTTTTTTTTTTAAATTCTAGAACAAGTCGAGTATTAATCCGCCCGTCGAAGTCGCAAGTAGCGTATTTTTTCGCGTAAAATTCGCGAACGCTCTGGCCGGGATTAAAATCCATCAAAGTCGCAAGTAGCGTATTTATTTTTTCGCGAATGCGCTCCGGCCGGGATTAAAACCCGAGATCTCACCCTCGTGCGGTACCTTCTCTACCACTCCACTCATGACTCACTTGTGTCTAGATTCGTTAGTCCTTCCTCATATTCTATACTAAATCAAGTGTAAATTGATTGTTTGAGCCACTAAACGAATTCAAATAAAAAAGTTGTGAACTACAAAGTTTCATAACTTTTCGAGATCTACAACTTTCATGTAGCAAGTTTTTTAATCCGAGCTCGTTTACAAAAATTTAAATTTCAAATTTGACACATTCAAACGTATTTTTCAGCCACTAAACGATTTCAAATGAAAAAGTTGTGAACTAAAAAGTTTCATAACTTTTCGAGATATACAACTTTAATGTAGAAAGCTTTTCCATCCGAGGTCGTTTACAAAAATCAAAAAATTAACTGTATAGGTATATCACTGTCGGTTCCAGCCACAAACCGGGAGTGAAGCTCATCATCACTGCCGGTTCGTGGCTGGAACCGACAGTGAAAGCAGTGATGATGAGCTTTAGTGCCGGTTCGTGGCTGGAACCGACACTGATATACCTGTAGAGTTGACTTTTTTGATTTTTGTAAACGACCTAGGATGGAAAAACTTTCTACATGAAAGTTGTAGATCTCGAAAATTTATGAAACTTTGTAGTTCACAATGTTTTAATTTGAAATCGTTTAGTGGCCGAAAAATACGTTCGAATGTGTCAAATTTGAAATTCAATTTTTTGTAAACGACCTCGGATACAAAAACTTTCTACATGAAAGTTGTAGATCTCGAAAAGTTATGAAACTTTGTAGTTCACAGCTTTTTTATTTGAGTTCGTTTAGTGGCTCAAATAGTCAATTTACAAATCTAATTTTTCAAATTACGAGCCGGCAGCGATGAGAAACTTCACTGTCGGTTCGTGGCTGAAACCGGCAGTGAAGACTCATCACTACCGATTTTACCACACCCGACAATGATGAGTCGGCAGTGATATGCAAATGTAGTAGTGTATATGGGCTGTGGGCTTTATTTGGTGCTGCTGCTGGTGATGTGGTCCAATGCAAAATGAGCTCTTTATATATTATATGATGGAGAGATAGAAGCTAGAGTTTGGATGGTGGCCGGTGTGTGGAAGAAAAGTACTGAAGCAACTCCTCAAGCACGACTTGTACTTTTTATATATATATATATATATATATATATATATATATATATATATATATATATATATATATATATATATAATATATATATATATATATATATATATATATATAAGTATAAGTCGTGCTTAAGGAGTTGCTTCAGTTGTGGGTTTCACATCGTATGTGGTGTGTTTTGGCTCTCAACCGCCTATGGAGAGGGTTATCACTGGAGCCAACCGCCAGTATAAATGAGGCAGATTGGTAGACTCTGCCTATATAAACCACCCTCCCGACCCTCACTCTCTTCTTCCTCCCGACCAGCTACAGTTCTAAGAGCCACTTTCCATTAGAAGCGATTTTGGAGGTCCAGATTTTTCAAAATACAAGGGGGGAGGTTTTGATCTTCATTTCTTGGAAGGAGATTGGTTAAAAAGGTTAGTTTATGTCACTATTGCCTCATTTAGCTCATTTTTGCTCAATTTGAGCCACATTTTAGATCTAGGGTTTCACCATGAGTGAGAGAGAAGAGTCCTAGGTGTTCAATTTAATTTATGCTATATATATTTACTTGATGTTTGCTCTCCATCTTCATGTTTGCTTTTTAATTTATTTTATGCTATATATATTTACTTGATTGTTATGAATCAATATTGTGTTAAATATACTCTTACTCTAAACCCTAGCTAATAATATAGGGTTTCACCATGAGTGAGAGAGAAGAGTCCTAGAATATTTGAGAGAGAAGTGTAGTTTTTTTGGTAGTTTTTTAATTATTGTACTTAGTTTTTTTGTTATGCTTTTTTATTTCTCAATTTATTTCATCCACTTTATGCACTTATGTTTCATTAATTTAATTGTGATACTTTGTGGCTGGACCTAAACCCTAGCTAATAAACTCTAAGGGGGAGGTTTTGATCTTCATTTATAGAGACAAGGGGACATTTATCAAAATACAAGGGGAGAGGTTTTGATCTTCATTTCTTGGAAGGAGGTTGTTAAAAAAGATTAGTTTATGTCCCTATTGCCTCATTTAGCTCATTTTTGCTCAATTTGAGCCACATTTTAGATCTAGGGTTTCACCATGAGTGAAAGAGAAGAATACCTAGGTTGTTTTCTATGAATACATATCATACATGTACTATGTGGATATACTACGTGTGCGAGCATCTATAAAAAACCACTATAATTTTATGTTTTATAGTGTCACAAGCAACCACCAGGATCTATCTTGTGTGGATACTACGTGTGCGAGCACATGAGAGGAGGAGACACAACAACTATGAAGAAACCTTCCAAGAAAAAAGTCAAGGCGACGACCATCAACGAAAAAACATTGTACGCCATAGTTGAGGACGTGTGCCTTTTCCTCATCAAACAAGTCATCTCAAGTGTAGGGAAATATCATGATTATGAGAGTGAATTAGCCAAGCCCGAGTTCGAAGCGCTAACAGAGGTTTATAGCCTAAATCTTACTCGGTCCGGGTTTTAGAGGACAGGTCCAAACTCTTGATGTATATAGACCTGTAACTTTATGTGTGTGAGTGTGAGACTCATGTATATAATATGTCATACACTTGTAACTTTATTGCAAGCATGGTACTTTGAAGAAAGAAATCTATGTATGAGATATTTAATTTACATGTTGATATATATTTGAACACCATCCAATAGGGTTAATTAGTTTCAATAACAATATATATGTATATATTAAATAATACAATAATATATATAAAATACCAAAAAATTAAAACTGGAAAACCATTTTCACAGACAGTTCTCATTTACACAGGCGATTCACTAAGAGAACCGCCTGTGGAAATGACTTTCTACAGGCGGTTCTCAAGCAACCGCCAGTAGAAATGTGGCCCCCAGCGCCGACGGTTCGGGAAAACGCCTGTAGAAATGCGTTCCGAACTGCCTGCATAGTCAGGTTTTGTACTAGTGCAACATGTTGTGTCGTGCCATTTAACACCATTACACCAAGTGTGTATATATTATTATCTTCGATCCCTAGTCTCAAGTGTCAATGAATTTGGTTAATGCATCTAGGCCCATAATTCAATTTTAGTGATTAATAATGGCATAATCATTGTAATTAACGTTTGTTTTTGTAAAGACCGTCCTGTTCAGCTAATCATTTGTACGGTTTATAAACCGGCTGATGCTACTATGGCTGATAAATTAGGCTGATAAGCCAAGAGAACCAGACGATTATAAGTTAGGTCATAATCAGTGGCGGAGCCAGGATTTTGAAGTTGGGTATTCCTAGATATTAAGAAAAAAGTTCAATTCAAAAAGCAATGTAAAATAGTTCACAAGACACCAATAACTAAAGGCATAAATTACTCAAATTTAAGATACCCGTAGCATAAAGGAAAATTACAACATACAAATATTGATGAGAAACTATTTTTATGTAGAAGACTATTCCTCTCTGATGTTGAGAAGAAATATTAGAATAATACTAGCAAGCCTAACCAATTATCTTTATCAATCTTTTCTTCGTTCTATAGTCTACAAGAAGGATGTCGCACTAGTCTTATTTGAAAACTTGTGATAATCATACTATAAATAATCTTAAATTAAGATAATAGGATTTATGAAAGATATATGCTCACCACATCACAGCTACTTCCTCCATTCTAAATTATAAAACGTTTTATTTTTTACACTAAGTTTGACCACTCGTTTTATTTAAAATTTTGTATAGAATATTATTTCTTTTGCCGTGGCTTGTTTTATTAATAAAAGTTCTTCAAGGATGACTTAAATTTGACTATTTTGCACAATTTTTTTTTGAATAAGATGAGTAGTCAAGTTTGGAGGAAAAAAAGTCAAATGTCTTTTAATTTGGGATGGAGGAAGTACATACTACTAAATACTACAAAATTATCTTGGGGTTTGGGCAGGAATCGGCTCACGTTCCTACTTTCTTGGCCCATTAGGTAGGGGCTTTGAGATGGACCATGAGAGTGGATTTGTTTTATATTGAGAAATAGAGAATAAAGCCTACTATAACATATACATATATGTATAATTGATGTATAAGAATTTTTTTTTGCAAATAAGTTGGGTATATTCCTGGAATACCCTTGCATCAATGTGGCTCCGCCCATGGTCATAATGATGACTGATTAGGGCTCCATTGGATCGCATGATAGGAAAAATAAAGGAGTAGAAAAAACTTAAGAATCAAGATGCCATCCGCTTCTAATTCTATAGGAATAAAAACGAAGGAAAAAAAATAAAAGGGCCTTTGGTAGAAGCTCAGGTGAAACAAAGGAATTGGAGCAGGGAGGGCAGGCATGCGTGGTGGCGAGCTGGACAGGCACATCTGTTCTTGCTGTTTAGATCCATGGCCTCGTGTGTATAAAAAAAGGCCAGTCCTCTAGAAGAAAAGCTAGGCTGCGTTTTTGTCGATAATTATGGAAAGAAACAACACGAACAGACGCAACTATGCAGCGCGAGCGATTGTTTTTTGAGCCAGGGAAGTTTTCAAGAGGTCTAACCTCTTGATTTTTTTTTCCTGTGAAATGGAGTATAGGATTGCAATGCCATGGAATCTTTCCATCCCTTTTCTTGTGAACCAAAGGGAAATTTAGGAAAGTTTTTTTAGGCCTGTTTGAAATGCAAGAATTTTATAAGAATTGTGCAGTAATTTTATAGGAATTAGTCCATTTCTCAGGAAAAAATACAGAAAAGAATTCCGGTGTTTTAATCCCACAAAAATTTCCTTGCCAATCCAGTGATCCAAAGAGGTTCTTAATGGGTAACGAATGGTTTTCAAGCCTCGATTTGATTTTCATTTTGGTTATCAAAGGATGAGCGGCAAAATTCTGTGTTATTTAGAGTCAAGAGACATAGAATAGTTTAGAACTTTATTTTTCTTTGGCTGTACTACAAAGAGCTATGAATGAGTAGCTTACCTAGAAAAGTCTGCTGAGTGGAGGTGATGCATGTTTATCAAAACTTAACACTAGGTAGCTCAGATGAAACCCTACCTAAAAGTCAGTTAGGCTCTATACTGAGTGATCTAGCTCATTACTCGCGCTGACTGTAATTTGCATCAACGAAACAAAAGCCATTTCCAAATTGGTTGAATTGGATGAAAATGGAGATATTCTAGCTGCGCCAGATTTATCTAGTGTCATTAGTTATTTTTTTACCTTTATTTAATGCTATATGTATATGTGTCTAAAAGTTAAATGTGATGGGAAATCGGATAAAGTTTTTGAATTTTGAACGCATCTAAACAAGATCCTTATCTTTTTTTTAACAAGCATCATGGACGTCCGCTCTGCTAGACCTCTCAAATTTGTGAAGCTTTCATCATTCCTCACGTCATAAATACAAGATGTTATTGATCTGCAAATCTGCAATAGAGTGAAGCCAAGTCTAAATCTTCAGTTGGATCAATGGATATTAAGTTTGAACTAGTGTGTTTGGCCCTGGCAGTCCCCATTTTCTTTGTGTCTTTTTTGTTTCTTTATAATTTTTTTGGCTGTTTTGTAACTCTATATCTCTCCTTGTAATTCTCTTTTGCTCTCTGTTTAATAAAGTTTCTCTGTAGGGGCCTCGCCAGTCCGTTTAAAAAAGAAGAAAGATTCCAGCGCATCTGCGCATGTAAGAGCATGATGGATGAACTCGTATACTCCCTCCGTCCCAAAATACTAGTTGTTTTAGAATTCAAAAATTATCCTAAAATATTAGTGGTTTTAGGCTAACATAGTTATCCAGCCACAACCAACTTACCATCAAGCAGTCAAATCCTCCCATCTACTCGCCTCAGGATGGATTAAAAAGCAAAAAAGACAGCGTACAGATGGCCTGTGCAGTGTACACAATTGAATAAAAAAGCATTTCTCAGTCCAAATGTTGCTTCCGAGCTCCATTCTGCTGCACGTCACCGCCACATTTCCATATAGGGGTGTTTGGGTCTTGTTGCCTAGACATTGGTCTCTGTGACGATTTCTCCGAGGACCTTTAATCTGGCACAGAGGAAGTACTCTACTAGTGTGTTGGATTGACCGGTCCGGCATTTAATTTATACTTATACTAGTAGGATTTCGGCAAACGGGTCCGCCGTCCGCAGTTCACCTATAGATGTCCATCGGGCCATGCTAGCCCGGCCCAGCGGCCCGGCGGACTGTGCCGGCCCGCCCCGGTGTCGTGCCTCACCGGGCCACCGGGCCAACAGTGTCGTGCCTCCACCGTGCTCGTGCCTGGCCTTCGGCCCACGGCACGGCCTGTGGGCTGTTTGATCGTGCTGTGCCGCCCGTTGGGCATGACCTTTTTACCGTGTCGGACCGGCCCACGGCCCGCCAGTTAAAAAACACAACCTGAAGAGGTCTCAGTTTCAAAATTCAAGTTTTAAACCAACTGTCAACTAACATTTGCATTCACAATGACAATATGACATATTAACAATGACAGACACTAACTCACTAAGACACTAACTAACCGTTCTCATTTCTCAGTTCAAAATTCACATTCAGACAATATATGATCAACTCATCAACTCATTCATCAAGACATCAAGTTATCAAAGAACTGAACAGCAGAACACAGAGACAAAAGGAGACAAGATTATAAGAAATTTATGATCAAAAGGAACTGTTTTGTGCAATGTTGCCTCATTAAAAACCTTTCTAGGTAAAACTCACCCATAATGAGAAACCCTAGAAAGGAAAAAAGAGTGCAACCAACTCAAAAAGTTCAAAGTATTAGTGCACTGCTATCCTATTACAATAGCCAGCCAGACTGGCAATGGCAAGGCAAAGTCATATTGACTGAGATTTTGTGACTTTTGAGTCCTACTCCTATTACAATAACCACCAGTCCACCATGTGCGAACACATGGTGGATAAGTACCCATGTATGTTCAGCTTTGATGATGAGTGATCGTCCAACACGTGAGTGTTTCAGTTTGAGTGGCTTAACCTAACCTCTGCGAAAGCAAAAATGTGTGCTTGTCTATTGGCTTGTGGTGTGCAGGTGATATGCCTAGTGACAGTGGTCAATCGCGTGGAGAAGATCGAGTAGAGGCTTTTCGTGCCGATGGACTGAGAGCGGTGAAGGGCGGAAGCGGGGCTCGGACTGAGGGACCATGGGCGCCGGAGGACTAGCTGTGGTGGCTAGTACTTGGCACCGGCGAGTGCGAGAAGACATGGAGGTAGACCGAGTCGACCGAGTAAAGACGGTGGACGCGCGAGTCGAGCGGAGGCTCAGGGGACTTGGAGTCCGACCGGACGAAGACAAGGTGGCTCGCGTCGAGTGGTTTGGTGGTTTGGGCCTCAAAACCATCCGCGACGGTTTCTGAGTTTGGGCCGCAAAACTCGGGGTTCGGTAGTTGAGCCTAAAGCTACCGGTGGTGGGTTTCCTGGGTTTGGGCCTCAAAACCTAGGCGAAGCTTCCGAGGAAGCGGGGATGGCACGTGGCGGAATCCTGGAGGTCGCGTCGAGGCGATGACAACTCCCGGCAGGAAGCGGGGCCGTCTATTCAAATGAGTGGCTGGGAGTTACCGACTTGGATTACAATGTCTTAGGGCTAGGTAATTCGGTCTTGTATCTAGGGGGTCTTTGGGAAATAGCCAAAGCCCCATTAAATAGAGGATGAAGGGGTATCCTCATTCTTATCTCTTGAACCCTAATCACTTGCCCTCTCTCTCTAGTTCATGAGATCCCTAGGTTGTTTCTAACAACCTTTGTAAGAATTTGGGTTTGTTGCGAGGAATCGGAGGCCGTAACCTTCGTAAGCCATGGTGGCTTCGATTTCGTGATTGTGTCCCCGTTTTGCTTGTGTTCTTCGCGTTTTGCTTTTGCTCCCTCTTTTCCTGAGATAATTTCTCTTTGTAGGGAGTAGCTCTTGCAAATTCGTTTGAACCAAGTTGTGCGCAATTGTGAGGAGCTTCTTTGCACCGAAGGAATTATCCTCAAACCTCACGAGTGCGTAGATCGGGCGTTTTCTTTGTGGAATTCTTCGTTCTTGAGCTTTTCCCCAAATATCTTCTCCTCCCTTTGCTCTAAGCCGAATTGAGCGATGATTTCTTCGGGGTAGCTCCCCAACTGCACTAGGATCATGCCTACAAAGTTTGGTTGCAGTTGGTGATCATTTGGTTGGGTTTTGAGAAGATTTGGTGGAGTGGAAACTGTTTTCGTGGGTTTCAGTGTTTCTGCTCGAGAGCTTCGAACCACCCTCTGGACGACTTTTCCCCGAACTCCGGACCATTGCAAGTGGTCCAGTGGTCTTGACTAGCTAAAGTGTCAAGCAGGGAAGGGCGTTAGACCAGGTGCGTTAGTCCGACGGTGAGCGTTGGACCAAAGTCCGGAGCTAGGGAGCTTGCTGTGTTGTTTTGCGCAGAGGCTAGAGTGAGCACCAGACTACTTCCCATAGTCTGACGGTGAGCGTCGGACCAGAGGTCCGGAGCTTCGGCACTCACTGTGTGGTTTCTGTGTGGGCATTGGACTTTCAAAAGTGGGCATCGGACCAGTCCGATGGTCACCTGCAGAAGCGTCGGACCAAGGCTCCGGACCTTGTGCTATGGTCCGGTGGTCTTGATCAAGTGGTCCGACGGTCACTGTTTGCGCCTGTTTTGCCTAGGTTCTTGCCTCTTTTCCCTAGGGGTTGAGAACCTGTGTTTTGGAGTTTCCTGTGATTTTCCTCCACTACCGTTGAGCTCTCTTTTATCCGTTTTTGTCTGAATCCCCGCTCGCGTTGCACGGGGAGGTTGAGCACCCATCAACTGGGTTTGGTTTTTGGGAAGAGTGGCCTGAACATTTCGAGATAAATTTGAGGCTCCCATTCACCCCCCCTCTGGTCGCCGTTCTCGGTCCTTCAATTGGTATCGGAGTCGGTTAAGGATCAATCCACCTTACACGGTTCTTGATCCACTAAGGCGATATGGAGCGAGGTGTTGGTAAACCTCCTTACTTCGTGGAACCAACTTTGCCTATTGGAAGGTGCGCATGTCCGCTTACCTCCAAGGGCTTGATACGAAGTTTTGGGAGATTTGTGAGAACGAGAACTACGTGGTTCTTGGGGCTCGGATCACTGACCTCCAAATCTCGGAGCATGCGTCAAACGCAAGAGCCCATAGTATTCTCTTCCGGAGTTTGAGCGGGTTTCAAGTCTCACTACGACACGGGAGATCTGGCAAACACTCTTGAGATATCATGAGGGCAACCCTCAGATCAAGTCCAGACTCTTCGACACGTACCGTAGAGAGTACGAGAACTTTGCTCAGTTGGCCAGCGAATCTGTTGATGGGATGTTCACTCGCTTCCAATCTATCGTCAACAAGATGCGTGCTAATCGAGCCAACTTGCCTTATGATGATCATGAGATGGCTATCAAGCTTTTGCATGCTCTTGATCGGAAGGTATGGGAGATGAAGGTGGCTGCCATTCAGGAGTCATCGAGCTATGATGCCCTGACCGTGGACGAGCTGTTCAGCAAGCTCAAGTCCTCGGAGATTGACTACCAGACCCGGGCCAAGCTTGAAAACCCGTCGAAACCATCTATGACGTTGGTTTCTAGCCCCGGCGGTACGTCTTCTTCCTCCTCTGACCCTTCACACTCTTTGTTCGCTTTGTCTTTGATTTCTGTGATAGAGGATCAAGTGGAGGCTCTGGGAGATGATGAGCTGGCTTTGGTCATCACCAAGTTCTCACGGTTTCACAACAACCATTTGAACCGTCAGCGTTGTGGCTCAGCCAAGGGTGCTAACGTTGCGGTGATGAGGATCACTTCATCACAAACTGCCCCAAGAAAGCTGCGGGTGACTTCACTAAGCGCAAGGACAAGCGCGAGCACCACTTCAAGGACAAGCAAAAGCCCAAGGGTGGCTACCACCGAAGGTCCTCCAAGAAGGTGATCGACAAGGTGAAGGCCAAGCACCGAGCCTTCCTCGCCTCCCTCAGCGACATCGATGCCTCCTCCGATGGAGGTGCTTCTTTGAGCGATGATGAGTCCAAGGGAAAGATTGAGGACAAGCTCAACGGCCTATGCTTTTACGCCGACGCCAAGCATGGTGGCTTTTGCACCATGGCGATTGAAGAAGGCAAGGTCGGCAAGCGCAAGGAAGGCCCCGACTACGACTACGACTCCGACACACCCGAGGTACCACCCACCGTCGAGTGCCTCTCTCTCGAGATTGAGTCTCTGAATGACACCTTGATGAGTCAAGATGCTTTGCTCAAGCGTGCCGCGTGCGAGAGGAACGATTTCGAGGCTAAGTATCTTAGCATGCTACATGAGCTAGAGTTTGCTAAGGCGTTAGTGGTGGTTACCGAGGAGGTAGAGTGTGATGCTTGTGCCATCCACATGTCTAGTCTTGTCACTCTTTAGGACAAGTATGGCACTCTACTTGAGGAGGTCAGTGAGCTGAAGGCTAGGCCTAGCTTACTTGGTGCATGCAAGTCTTGCTTAGGCTTGTGTTCTGAGCTGGCACAAAGAGATGCTAGGATTGCTGTGCTAGAGAAGGTCAGCTCAGATAGCACTAGAGAGTCGGATCGCTTTGAGGCTTTGGAGCTTGAGATCGCGTCGTGCAGACACGACAAGATGCGTACCGAGGAAGAAAACACATACCTTCGGTCCATCTTGAGCTGGGTGTCTTGCCGAGAGCCACAGTTGGGGATGATGCTTAGCCAATGCAAAAGGGTTGGCAGCACGGGAGTAGGCTTTGCTATAGGTGGGAAGGACGATAGCATGTTCGGTAAGATCGGTGAATGCAGTGGTTTGAGCGAGAATGAGAAACCCACCACAACTCCCAAGCTTACCAAGATCACTCCACCTAAGCCTACCAACCCTCTGAGTTTCCTGTGAGAGATGGTGTGTTTGAAGAGCCACCCAAAACCACTCCACAGAAGCAAGTGTGGATTGCAAAACCGAACCACCTTCGCAACCCACTTGACACCCTGCCAGATATCTCTAGTGATCCCCTTCCTAATAAAGTTAGAGCCACCCAAACCAACAAAGAGAGTACCTACCAAGAGTGTGGTGAGGTACCATTGTGAGTTTTGTGAGCGGGATGTGCACTTGGCTTAGTTTTGCTTTAGGAGGAAGAGAGATGATCGGAGGCAGGTTGAGTTGAACAACCGGGACATGTACCACCCACGAGTTGGGGTGCGTGAACCAGAAGTTCGGAGGCGCACTACTAGGCCTAGAGGTACAATGCCTCAAGGTGCTAGGCCTCAGGAGGCGAGACCACGCGGTGGTCGTGCCCGGCGGGGTACCGGTCATGACCCATACGACTATGGACCTCGTGGCGGTGGCTTTACTCCACCCTTCTTTAGCGGACCACGTTTTCCCTATCGTGGTGATCGTTATTCCCCTGTGGGGCAGGAGATGTTTGGTTTTTCTCCTAACCCATTCTTTGGGAAAGTTGGACAACACTGGTATCCTTCATAGTTTACTAACCCAGTGTTGGTCCGTTTGCTCACCCTATGTCTTTGTATTGATGTAGGAAGGAGGACTGGAGGAGACTTGGCTTGTGGATTCCGGATGTTCACGCCATATGACTGGAAGTGCCAAGTGGTTCTCCAGCCTCGACCCCGTGTGCCACACCGAGTACATTACATTCGGGGACAAGAGTAAAGGTAAGGTTGTCTCCCGTGGGTCCATCCGAGTCAATTCGTCTTTTGTCCTCAAGGATGTTGCTTTGGTTGCAAATTTGCATTTTAACCTTGTATCGGTTTCGCAACTCCTTGAAGACGGTTTTGAAGTGAGTTTTAAGCCAAACTTGTCTCGGATTTTGGACTCTCGTGGTGAGCTTTTTGCCGGATTTTACCCTTTGGGAAGGTTTTTCGTGCGGATTTTTCTATCTCTTCCGGACCTTCTCGTTGTCTTCTTGCCGGTTCTTCTTCCGAGCTTTGGAAGTGGCATAGGAGATTGGGACACTTGAGTTTTGACTTGCTTGCAAGGTTTAGCTCAATGAACCTTATCCAAGGATTGCCAAAGCTGAAATTCGAGAAGGATTTGGTTTGCCATCCTTGCAGACATGGCAAGATGGTTGCTGCTTCCCATCCTCCCGTAACTCAAATTATGACCTCACAACCCGACGAGCTCTTATACATGGACATAGTTGGTCCGTCTCGGGTTAGGTTAGAAGGAGGGAAGTGGTATGTGGTTGTATTCGTTGATGACTACTCGATGTACTCTTGGGTGTTCTTTTTGGAGAGTAAGGATGAGGCTTTTCCACTTGTTCGAGATCTGATATTGAGATTGCAAAATGAGCTACCTAAGAATGCCATGAGAGCTATCCGCAGTGACAATGGCACAGAATTCAAGAATGCTCACTTTGCAACTCTTTGCTTTTCTTTGGGTCTCGACCACCAGTTTTCCTCAACTCATACTCCCCAGCAGAACGGTGTTGTTGAGCGCAAGAATCGGACCCTTGTTGAGATGGCCAGGACGATGCTCGATGAGCATAGGACTCCTAGGCGGTATTGGGCCGAGGCACTCAGTTCTGCTTGCTATGTTTCCAATCTCATTTTTCTCCGAGCTTTCAAGAAGAAGACTTCTTATGAGTTGCGATTTGGGAGACCACCCAAGGTAAGTCACCTATGGGTGTTTGGGTGCAGGTGCTTCATCCTCAAAAAGGGCAGTAAGTTGGATAAATTTGAATCACGGTCTTCTGACGGTATCTTTTTTGGTTATTCTACTCACTCTCGTGCTTACCGTGCACTTAACCTTGAGACTCACCGAGTGATGGAGACTTGTGAAATTACTTTCGATGAGACTATGCCCTGTATTTCCACTGCTTTTGAGCTTGCAAGTGATGATGAGGTGAACACCAGTATCTTTGTGCAGGAGGAGCAGGACGACGCCGATTGGGGTGATCCCGAGCCGACTCCACTGGCTGCCCCCGTCGACCCTGCGACGTCCACTTCGGCTCATGGTTCCGATCCTACTACTTCCTCTACATGGGGGCCGTTCGAGCAGCTTCCTCAGTCGGTGCCCGTTGCACCTGAGGGAGCTCCAGCTGCTGTCGAGGGGGAGGCCACTTCGTCCCGGCAGGCTCCCCATCACATCCAGCGGCAGCACCCGCCGGAGAACATCATTGGCGACATTGACCGTCGAGTCACGCGTTTCAGGTCTTATATCTCTCACTTTGCTCATTCGGCTTTTGTCGCTTCTTTTGAGCCCCGAGATGTTGGACACTCTTTGATGGATTCGGATTTGGTTAATGCCATGCATGAGGAGTTAGAAAACTTTGAGCGAAACCACGTTTGGGTCTTAGTTCCTCCACCACCTAGTTGCCACCCTATAGGTACCAAATGGGTTTTCAAAAACAAACAAAGTGAAGATGGGGTGGTAGTGCGCACAAGGCTAGGTTGGTAGCTCAAGGCTTTTGTCAAAAGGAGGGAATAGACTATGAGGAAACCTTTGCTCTCGTAGCTCGTTTAGAAGCCATTAGAATCCTTCTAGCTTTTGCGGCTTCTAAGGGTTTTAAACTTTTTCAAATGGACGTTAAAAGTGCTTTCTTAAACGGCTACATAGAGGAGGAAGTTTATGTTAAACAACCTCCCGGTTTTGAAAATCCCAAGTTTCCAAACCATGTTTTTAAACTTGACAAAGCTTTGTATGGTTTGAAACAAGCACCTTGAGCATGGTATTATAGGCTAAAAACCTTTTTGCTTGCTAAGGGTTTTAACATGGGATCGGTAGATAAAACGTTGTTTCTCCTCAAGCAAGGCAAAGACACTCTCCTTGTCCAAATATACGTGGATGATATCATCTTTGGTGGTTCTTCTCATGCTCTTGTTGCCAAGTTTGCAGATCTTATGAGCAGGAATTTGAGATGAGCATGATGGGAGAGTTGACTTTCTTTCTCGGGTTGCAAATCAAGCAAACCCGAGAAGGAACATTTGTGCACCAAGGCAAGTACACGAAGGATATCTTGAAGAAGTTTGACATGGGCGAGGCAAAGCCCCTCTCGATGCCTATGTCAACTACTACTGCCTTGGATGCGGATGAGAAAGGAGAGGCGGTGGACCAGACCGAGTACGGAAGCATGATCGGGTCGCTTCTGTACCTGACGGCGACCCGACCGGACATTCAGTTCGCGGTTTGCTTGTGTGCACGTTTTCAAGAGTCCCCATGGACTTCGCACAAGCAAGCGGTGAAATGCATCATGAGGTACCTGCGATTAACTCCAGAATTTGGTCTTTAGTTTTCCACCTCTTCCTCTCTTGTGCTTTGTGGTTACTCTGACGCTGACTTTGCTAGATGCCATCTTGATCGGAAGTCCACTTCTGGGACTTGCCAGTTTCTCGGGTCTTCTTTGGTTTCTTGGTCTTCTCGCAAGCAATCTAGCATGGCACAGTCGACGTACGAAGCTGAGTACGTTTCCGCGGCTAGTTGTTGCTCTCAGTTGCTTTGGATGATTGCCACTTTGAGAGATTTTGGTCTTGAGCTTACTAAGGTGCCTCTGCTTTGTGATACCACGAGTGCAATTAGTGTGGCTAAAAATCCCGTGCTTCATTCGAAGACCAAGCACATTGAGGTCCGCTTTCACTTTTTGCGTGATCACTACGAGAAGGGCGACATTGACCTCCGGCATGTCGAGACCCAAAACCAGCTTGCGGATATTCTCACTAAGCCGTTGGATCAAGCTGCGTTTTCTCGCCTTCGGGATGAGTTGGGTGTTTGCTTTCCTTTTTAGAGGAGGAAAGTTTTGTGTATCATAGTTATTTTTTATTCTTTTAGTATTTTCCTTGTCTTTCTTCTCTTTTGGTGTCTTGTTAGTGTTAGTAGTGTTATTGCATTTTGCATCTCATTTGCATTTGTGACATAGTTAATTTTAAGCTTCATATCTATAGTCGATATAATGAATCTATGCTCTGTTTGAGGTGTTTTATGTGTTTATGGTGTTGTCTAACTTAGACTCTTTTTGATCTTTATGATATGCAATAGAGCTAAGTTAGAAAAGCTTTAAAACTGAATTTAAATTCCCCATGTCACCCTCTGAAATGGTACTAGCATGTGTAGGCTTTTGAAGATCCGTCTTGGCTGCCTTGTTTATAGCTTGTAACTATGACTCTTCATTGTTTCATTCACTACCTTTGAGCACCATGATTAATATCTAAAATGAAATTGCTCTTTGTTTTGTGAATTGGAAAGATCGAGTTGGGTCTGCATTATGAGCACTTCACCTTGTGTTCGAGACTGCTTCCCATATGGGTTGATACTTGAGCGGTGTCATATATGACCAAAACCGGTGTGTTAAGTCCTTTGACTTCGCCCAGTTGGTAAGCAGTGGCATCACTTTGCAGACAACCACTCACATACAACTTGTAATGTGCCTAAAACTGAAATTGGCTGCAAAACTCTGAAATTTGAACAATTCTTTCAGTTGGGCCATTGGCTTGTTGTATGAACTTTGCTAGGGATAGTTCTACTTGCTATACATGAGATTTCTTTGAGATAGATTCTATCTTGTTTGCCTTGTCTAGTTGTCTCTAGGAGGTGATACCCATTCCTTGCTCTCACATGATTTGCTCTCTAAAATAGCTTCTAAAGTGATCTTAAGCTCAACCTGAGTCTTTGTTGGGCACGTAGAGCATTTCCTATTCTCACAAGATCACATCACTTAGAGCATCTATTCATTGTCTTAGCTCTAAGTATGAAGCTTTTGCACTCATTTTGCATTTGATGGCATTTGTAGCCGGATCTTGAGTTGTTGATGTTTTATGAGCTAAATGTGTCAACAAGGGGGAGAGATGTGCATTTCATTCCATTTCATTTCATTTTCAGCCATCTACTTCCAAGGGGGAGAAAGAGTGCATCTCATTGGTTTCATTGGTTTAGAGCTTCTTTGGTCATGGGGGAGTTTTGTGTGCTTCTTTTGTCCTAAGGAGCTCATTTGGTATCTTGAGTGTGCTTTTGCCCAGGGGGGAGCTTTTGCTAGATGTGTTGAGCCTTTGCCTCTTCTGGAGGGTCTAGCTTGCTTTGTTGGCTCCGACAGGTTTTGATTGCTTCTTGAGCATTAAGGGACGTAAGTGGTTTCAATTGGTATCTTTTGAGATCCCTTAGTGTTTTTATTGAAAGTCTGAGCTTTGAGAGCTGTGATTGGTATCTTGGATTTGCTAGCGGTGTTGAGCCCGTTTTCTACCTCTTCTTGAGGGCTAGTTTTGTTTTGCTTGGTTGCGTCGAGCCATTGCCCATGTGCTTTTGATTGGCATCTGTAAGTGGCTTTGTCATGAGGTTTTTGAGGATGCTTTTAATTGGTATCGTGTTTTGAAGTCATCTCTATTTGTATCATTTTGCTTCTCTCAAGTGACCCCGTTATGGCTTTTATAGCTTTTTGGTCATTTGGAGAGCTTTACCTTGTGGCTCAAATCTGAAATGCACTTGTGTTGACAATGCACTCATCAAGGGGGAGATTGCGAACACATGGTGGATAAGTACCCATGTATGTTCAACTTTGATGATGAGTGATCGTCCAACACGTGAGTGTTTTAGTTTGAGTGACTTACCCTAACCTCTGCGAAAGCAGAAATGTGTGCTTGTCTATCGGCTTGTGGTGTGCAGGTGCTATGCCTAGTGACAGTGGTCAATGGCGTGGAGAAGGTCGAGTAGAGGCTTGCCGTGCCGACGGACTGAGAGCAGTGAAGGGCGGAAGCGGGGCTCGGACTGAGGGACCATGGGCGCCGGAGGACTAGCTGTGGTGGCTAGTACTTGGCACCGGCGAGTGCGAGAAGACATGGAGGTAGACCGAGTCGACCGAGTCAAGACGGTGGACGCGCGAGTCGAGCAGAGGCTTAGGGGACTCGTAGTCTGTCCGGGCGAAGACAAGGTGGCTCGCGTCGAGTGGTTTGGTGGTTTGGGCCTCAAAACCATCTGCGACGGTTTCCGAGTTTCGACCGCAAAACTTGGGGTTCGATAGTTGAGCCTAAAGCTACCAGTGGCGGGTTTCCTGGGTTTGGGCCTCAAAACCTAGGCGGAGCTTCCGAGGAAGCGGGGATGGCACGTGGCGGAATCCTGGAGGTTGCGTCGAGGCGACGGCAACTCCCGGCAGGAAGCGGGGCCGTCCATTCAAATGAGTGGCTGGGAGTTACCGACTTGGATTACAATGTCTTAGGGCTAGGTAATTCGGTCTTGTATCTAGGGGGTCTTTGGGAAATAGCCAAAGCCCCATTGAATAGAGGCTGAAGGGGTATCCTCATTCTTATCTCTTGAACCCTAATCACTTGCCCTCTCTGTCTCTAGTTCATGAGATCCCTAGGTTGTTTCTACCAACCTTTGTAAGAATTTGGGTTTGTTGCGAGGAATCGGAGGCCGTAACCTCCGTAAGCCATGGTGGCTTCAATTTCGTGATTGTGTCCCCGTTTTGCTTGTGTTCTTTGCGTTTTCCTTTTGCTCCCTCTTTTCCCGAGATGAATTCTCTTTGTAGGGAGTAGCTCTTGCAAATCCGTTTGAACCAAATTGTGGGCAATTGTGTGGAGCTTCTTTGCACTGAAGGAATTCTCCTCAAACCTCATGAGTGCGTAGATCAGGCGTTTTCTTTGTGGAATTCTTCGTTCTTGAGCTTTTCCCCAAATCTCTTCTCCTCCCATTGCTCTAAGCCAAATTGAGCGATGATTTCTTCGGGATAGCTCCCCAACTGCACTAGGATCATGCCTACAAAGTTTGGTTGCAATTGGTGATCATTCGGTTGGGTTTTGAGAAGATTTGGCGGAGTGGAAACTGTTTTCGTGGGTTTCAGTGTTTCTGCTCGAGAGCGTCGGACCAGCCTCCGGATGACTTTTCCCCGAGCTCTGGACCATTGCAAGTGGTACAGTGGTCTTGACCAGCTAAAGTGTCAAGCAGCGAAGGGCGTCGGACCAGGTGCGTTAGTCCGTCGGTGAGCGTCGGACCAAAGTCCGGAGCTAAGGAGCTTGTTGTGTTGTTTTGCGCAGAGGCTGGAGTGAGCACCGGACTACTTCCCATAGTCCGACGGTGAGCGTCGGACCAGAGGTTCGGAGCTTCGGCACTCACTGTGTGGTTTCTGTGTGGGCATTGGACTTTCAAAAGTGTGTGTCGGACCAGTCCGACGGTCACCTGCAGAAGCGTCGGACCAAGGCTCCGGACCTTGTGCTATGGTCCGGTGGTCTTGATCAAGTGGTCCGACGGTCACTGTTTGCGCCTGTTTTGCCTAGGTTCTTGCCTCTTTTCCCTAGGGGTTGAGAACCTGTGATTTGGGGTTTCATGTGATTTTCCTCCACTACCGTTGAGCTCTCTTTTATCCGTTTTCGTCTAAATCCCCGCTCGCGTTGCACGGGGAGGTTGAGCACCCATCAACTGGGTTTGGTTTTTGGGAAGAGTGGCCCGAATATTTCGAAAGAAATTTGAGGCTCCCATTCACCCCCCTCTTGTCTCCGTTCTCGGTCCTTCACCATGACAGTATCACACTATCATAGTATGGCAGCACTGAAAGGATCAAGATGCCTAAGAGGGGGGGGGGTGAATTTGGCTTGTTTTAAATTTCTAAAGCAAATATAAAAACCTATCAAATGCCAATCACCCCCTACTGCCTACCGTCAGTGTTTCCTAACTAGAAAGCGGTAGCAGTTCATAGGAATTAAAAACAACCTAAGCAATTCTAGTAGGAAATGTAACAACACGACGGAAATGTAAAGAGCTAGGGAAGAGAAAATCTCATGGACGCAGTGATTTTTTCCCGAGGTATCGAGGTGTCGACACACCCCCTAGTCCTCGTTGGAGCACCTCGCAAGGTATCGCTCCCCCTCTACCCGCGCAAGGGTAGAGTGCTCTCTACGGGCTGATTCTTCGCCACTCCGGCTCGGTGAATCGCCCACAACCGATCACAAGAGCTTGGAGAAGAGCCGCCAACAATCTCCCGGCGGTCACTTCACCCGAACATCACCAAACCGTCTAGGTGCTGTCGAACACCAAGAGTAACAAGCACAAGACCTTCACTTGACCCACTCAAGGCTAGGAAGGAGGATGGATGCACACAAGTCACTCCTAATCACTCTAGGAGGGAAGAACAAGATGAACTCTCTCTAATCTCTCCCTCACTAGGCTCTTGGCTCTCCAAAAGATTTCTCAAGGTGTCACCAGCTGAAAACAATGGCCAAGAAGACCTCTAAGGACCAAGGGGCAACTATAAATAGTCCCCACTTCCAAAACTAGCCGTTTTTTACTTTTTCTTCTCTCTGCGTAGTCACCGGACTAGTCCGGAGCTCACACCACCGGACCATGCACACTGGTCCGGAGCTCACTCACGTTTCAAACTCAGGCACCGTCGGACTACTCTGCTTGGTCCGACGCACTGGTCCGACGCTCTGGTCCGGAGCCTCGGTGCTCTCTGAGTGAAAACCTATCTCTCTTTTACATACCACCGGACCACTCTCCTTGGTCCGGTGCCCTGGTCCGACGCTCTAGTCCGGAGCCAGGGAGCTCTCTGCATAGACCAAACTTCCTGTCTTGAGGCATCGGACTAGCCGACGGACTAACCGTCGGACTAGTACGGAGCCTTCTGACTCTCTGAACCAAGCCACCGGACCACTCTCCTATGGTCCGGTGCTTTCCAGACAGGTGGTCTGGAGCTCCTCGAGCTGAGAATCTGCCTAAGTCAGGGACCACCGGACTACTCTCCTTGGTCCGGTGCCCACTTAGCAGAGTGGTCCGGAGCCTCTTTCTCCCTCTAAAACAACTGTTTTCGCTGAGGTTTCTCAAGGGATTTTGCTCCTACCATTTCTAGGGTTTGTCAAGGGCTGAAAGCAAGGTCTCTAGGACTAGTTGTGACAAGTGTGTACCCACTTTCCTAAACTCTCCTAGATCAAGCTACTAACCTCATACCCCTCTTTATAGTACGGTCAAAGGTAAAACAAAAGCCCTAGCTATACTTAGTGCCCTTCTCAACCTTATGGCACTAAGAACTAGCCTAGTCTTCGTCGTGTATCTCCATCCTTTGCAACCAAAACGATTTCCATCTTGGGGGCATGAATATCCATTAAGCCCATTCAAAATGCATCACTCATGACCTAACACAAATAACTTTGTCTCCGCAAAACACACGTTAGTCATAGTGATCTAGTATTGTCGTTAATCGCCTAAACACAAGGGTCCATGATTCTACAATCTCCCCCTTTTAGGTGATTGACGACAATACAAGCTCGAGTAGAGAATAATGAGTGAATTTTGATAAGAGAAAACATGACTTGACATGAGATAGGCTTGGGTTAGTAATAAGAAAGACAAGTACATGCCTAACCATTCAAGCCATGACAAGCACAGTAGATATGAAATGAACACAGTACTTGATTTCAAAATGGATATGCTATAGCCAAAAGATCAGAGATTAGCGCGGAAGCAATATAGCATAACCAAGTGACTCGAGATATATATATATATATATATAAGGAAGGTCCACACATGTCACACAACCATCAAGTCTCAACCATCACACATATCATACAATGCAATAAGACGGTAAATGTGATGCATGATGCAAAAGAGTTTATACACAACAAAAGAACGAGTCCTACTAGCTCTCCCTAAAGCTAGCCCATCTACTCGACTCTCCCTCTCCCCCTTGGCGTCAAAACACCTAAAATAAGCGTCTGGAGTGGAGTGGAAGCAGCCGTGGACCGGTCGAGCACCCTGAAAGCTGCCAGATATGTCTCATCATCTGAATCCTCCCCCTGAGTGTCGTAGCTGGTAGTGAAGCGGTCTGGGGTCGGAAGCTGACAGGTCTGCTGCGGTCGAAGACTCGAGAGCAGTAGCTGGAGAAGCAGTAGGTAGCGGTAAACCGTGCTAGTGTCTCTGCAGGAGCCTCAGGAGCAGCTGTGACCGGTGGTGCCTCATGCACTGACTCGTCTGGGTCTGAAGAACCGGTGACTGCTGAGCTACTGGATAGGTGACAACTGTAGCATCGGTAGCGACTGCAGCTGTCAGAGGGGTAGACACGGCTGGAGCCCGACTGTCGTGTGTAGCCTCTGAGGAAGCTACTGAGGAGCGGTGCTGATCAGCTGTCGTGCTACAAGCTCGGCCTCGACCTCTGCTGCAATCTGAGGACCAGTGGGGGATGGCTGACCGGTAATGTCACTGAAGGACGCTGACAGATCTCTAGCAGTAGCACCCATCGTAGCGGTAAGTGGAGTGAAACCTGTAGTGAGAGGGGTGAACTGCTGAGTAGGTCCAAAGGTGTCCAACCACTGAGTCACCTGAGTCGCCGGTGACTGGAACGGGGTGGTCAATCCAGCACCCGGAAGTCCACTGGACTGTATGGCTGGGGTGGGAGTGACTGACTGACCGGCAGAGCTCGCAGGGGCCACTGAGGGGCCAACTGAAGGTCCTACTGAGAACTGGGGCCCTCCAAGCTGCCCAACTGACTATGAGGGCTGAGAAGTGCTCATCATCTGAATTTGTGGAGCTGCAAGGAACTCTAGAGGAGGAGCGCCAGTCCACTTCATTATGTGTGCCATAAATGCCATGTTCTGCTGCTGCAGCTGCTGTGACTGTAACTGAAGTCGCTGGGACTCTAGCTGCATGGCGAGCATCTGTCGCTGCATCTCGAAGTGACGCTCCTCTGACTGTCGCTGCATCTCGTCCTGTCTCTGCTGGACCTGTGTAACTGCAGTGACGAGAGAGCTCTGCTGCTCATTCATCCTGTCAAGGAGCTTGAGCATCATCGTCTCGGTGGCAGAGGCAGAGCCGCCAGCCTCAGTGTCGTGCGCCCGTGGGGGCATCTGTGGAACCGGCTGGAAGTCTACGTCTGAGCTATCAGAAGTATCCTCTGGAGTCACATCAACTCCTGTATCTAGACCATGTAGCTCCTGCTGCTCAACACCACGAATGGCCTCATCCTGAGCATCAACCTCTGCTCTGTCAGCTGGTGCTGTCCTCTCTCTAACAAGACGGAGGACCCGGTTTCCAAACCGGCTATCAAACGACCCCAAGACTCTGTAATCTGGGAAAGAAGTAGGCGACTGGTCCAATAGAGCACGGAGTCCAGGGTGTGCTCCCTCTAGCTCAATAGCAATAATCGCAGAGATCCAGTGAGCATAGGGAAACTGTCGTCGGGCCCTCATGCCATCTGCTATCACATCCTCTATCTCTGACACTAGAAAGTCTGCAATATCAAATGGTGTCTGAGATACCAGGGTCTGAAGGAGAAGCTGCTGCATGTTGGTCAATCCTTCCTTGTACCCCGTGCGAGGTAGCAGAGTACGACGAAGCACCTCGTTCAATCTATGAACTGTAGGCTTGAGCTCTGCTGGGCTACGCCTGGAGCCCTCTGAGAAAGGTGGCTTGAACAGAGGAGCCACCTCCTGCACTGACAAAGTACGGCCTCCTCGAGCTCTGCGAGGCACTGAAGCTCCTCGGTAACACTCGTAGTGCAAGTCAAACTCACCACCTTCCTGACGAAAGCGAAAGATCTCTCTGAGTCTGGTCAAGTATAGCCTGTACCTCTCGCCTCTGAAGGTGTACTGCACAAACTTGTGCTCTGGATCCACCCAAACTGAAGCATAGAACTCTCTGACCCATCGTTCTATATAGTTACCAGAACGCCCGAGTAAATCGGCGAGTCCCGGCTGGTAAGTCAAGAACGGCCTGATCTCCTCACTTGCTAGCTCAACTATGCTCTCTAGGGAGCAAACCCTGTGTGGTCGTATCTGAATGCTAGTCAACTGAGCTGCTTGGTAGAAGTCCTCCATGAGAGGTGTATGCCAACCTGGTGAGGCTCTGGGGTCTCTCTGATCCGGACACCACTTCTCTAGAGCAACGAATCTGAGCTTCTTCACTTGTTTCGCTGTAAGATTCCTCAGATCGAGGTGAACTGAGGCTGAAGCTGCTGTGGGAGCCGCTGACTGAGGTGACTGAGCAGACTGGGAGCGGGTGGAGCGCCCCCAGGAAGTAGGTGCCAACGGTGTACCCAGGGCCTCTGTGACAAGCTCTGGCTCCTGTGGAGTGTCCTCAGTGTGTGACCCAACTGGAGGAGAAGTGGGAAGATCCCGTGGAGGGGTGCCGAGTCTCACGGTACCTCGGCGACCGCCTTGCTTTGCGTGGTCCGCTGCATCGGCCACTGCCTCGGCTTTCTCAGCCTCTGTAAGCTTGCGCTTCTTCTTCTTAGCTTTCTCAACCACTGGCTTCTTGCCCTTGTCTCTGGAAGGACGTGGAGGAGGAGGAGCATCATCACCTGACCCAGCTGCGTGAGCACGAGTGCTGCGAGTCATACTGAAATAAGCAAAGTACCACTGTCCACTGACAAGCAACCACTGACAGCTCACAAGAAAACTGCCTCAAGAACCACTGATCTCTGCCACAAGAAACACTGATCGCTGCAAGTAACAACTGTCAACTGATCAAACAAAGTACCACTGACAGAGGGGCCTCCAAGCCACTGGACTGAACCTCTGAGGCTTTGCCTCAATCCTTACTCGCGAGCTTTGCCCTGAGTTCAACTGCCACTGACTGCTGCTGGATAGAATAGACAGGGTATACATAAGCATATATAACATCTAGAGATAAGAAACCGTATGGAAGCAAGCATCTAGATAAGTGATAGAATGAAATGCTGACATGGATACCTGAGGTAAGAAAGCATAGCTATTCAGAGCAATCTCAAGTACCAAAGCACTCTCCGAACGAAGTTTACCAGCTGCGAATTACAATTGGCAATTGAATTTAGTGGTTTGGATTGAATATGGATTTTCAAGGAATAAACCTAGGGCATAATTCAATTAACGACTCGACAAAACGCGAAATCGAAAATCGAAACCATACCCTAGAAGCCAAGAGGTGAAGTCGACGGCGACGAAATGGTCGCGGACGTAGACGATGAACGGTCGAGGGCGAACGCGTGGAAACCCGATTTCGTTCGAGGACGAACACGGCGAAAACTTCCTAGGGTTAGGGCAAACCCTAACTCCTTGACTTGCAGTGGCAATGGAGATGGAGGGGGGAAACCCTAGGTGGCTCAGCTTGGCAGAGAGGAGAGAGGAGCTTGGGCGCGGAGAGCTGAGCTGCTTGCCAGCGGCGAGGTGGAGGATGGCGGCGCGGCGGCGGTGAAGTGGTGGAGGCACTGCGGCGGTGCAAGGCGGCGCTGCGGTGGAAGAGAGGGCAGAGCAGTGGGGTAGTGGTGGCAGAGCTCAGGGGAGTCTCACCGGCGGCGAGAACCATGGCGCGGGCGCTGGGGCGGAGTGGTGGCGACGGACGGCGCGACGGCGTACGGAGGGTGAAGGTTGAAGACAGTGAGAAAACAGAGCCGCGCGCGGGGGGTTATCTGCAAAATTTGAACGCGTCGGACCACTCCGCTTGGTCCGGTGGCTGGTCCGACGAATGGTCCGAAGGTACCAGAGAAGGGAATCCAGTGAGCAACCGACCACCGGACTACTGCACCGGACGACTCACCGGACTAGTCCGATGGAGCACCGGACTGGTCTGACGGTGAACAGATCAGAATGACAGAGGCACCGGACAACTTGACATTGGTCCGGTGCAGCGTCGGACACTGGTCCGACGGATTCTTTGGCTGGAGACGATTTATGCAGTGAGGGACAGGGCGTCGGACCACTGCGTCGGACCAATGCAGAATGGTCCGGAGGGTGGTCCGGTGCTTAATTTTGCTCTGAATTTTCCTATTTTTCTCTCCAATCTTTTCTCTTAGCCAAGTACCAACACAAAAGAGCAAAGAGGAACACTTGTTGGACTTAACATAAGAACCATCTCTCAAACCCTCAATTTTAGAAGTAGTTTGCCATAGGCTAGAATTAGTTTTCATAAGAAAATAGTTCAATAAAGCTCCAAGGGTCACCTTAGGGGCACTAGAGGGGTATTAGCTGAAGCTAGAGCGTTGAATTGCTCCCCCTAAGTGTTGAACCTAATGATGACCAACAAACTTAACCGAAAAGAAACAAAGAAGCAACACTTATGCATATGTAATGCAAAATGGAATTTGAATCTAGGTTGCTTGCAAGTTTAAACCGCGGTTAAGCTTTGTCACACGCTTTGAGGGCAGTTATCTTAACCGCGTTAGCCAAGCCTATGTGCATTACCAAATTAAACAAGTTATATTACATATGTATGCATGATTCACACAAGCTCATCTTTTAGTGAAGTTAGAGTGATCAAGCACATTCAACTCGCTTCTCAACCTACAAAAGGTTGTTTCATCGAGTGGTTTAGTGAAGATATCCGCCAATTGATCTTCGCTCTTAACTCCAACTAGTGTGATGTCTTTCCTAGCCACATGATCTCTAAGAAAGTGATGGCGAATATCAATGTGCTTGGTGCGAGAGTGTTGAACCGGGTTGTTAGCAAGTTTTACGGCGCTTTCATTATCACACAAAAGTGGAACTTCTTTTAAAAACACGCCGTAATCAAAGAGTGTTTGGGTCATGTATAAGATTTGTGCACAACTTGCTCCCATGGCAATGTATTCCGCCTCGGCGGTTGACAATGCCACACTGTTTTGCTTCTTTGAGGACCAAGAAACAAGTGATCTTCCTAGCATGTGGCACCCGCCGGAGGTACTCTTCCTATCAACCTTGCACCCGGCATAATCCGAATCGGAATAGCTAACTAGTTGGAAGGGAGCTCCTTTGGGATACCAAAGACCCATGCTAGGGGTGAGCCTTAAGTACCTAAGGATTCTTTTAACCGCACAAAGATGCGACTCCTTAGGGTTTGCTTGAAACCTAGCACACATACACACACTAAACATGATATCCGGCCTAGATGCGGTGAGGTAAAGTAAACTACCGATCATAGAGCGATAAAGAGTTTGGTCAATCGGTTTACCTTCCTCATCGAGATCGAGATGCCCATTTGTAGGCATTGGGGTCTTGATTGGCTTGCAATCCTCCATCTTGAACTTCTTAAGTAGATCATAAGTGTACTTTTCTTGAGAGATGAAGGTCCCTTCTCTCATTTGCTTCACTTGAAAGCCAAGGAAGAAGGTTAGCTCGCCAATCATAGACATCTCGAACTCCTTGGACATCAAGTCACCAAACTCCTTGCAATGGTCTTGGTTTGTTGACCCAAATATAATGTCATCGACATATACTTGGCAAACAAAGATCTCTCCATTAAGCTTCTTGGTGAATAGTGTAGTGTCGACGATCCCGATCTTGAAGCCCTTCTTGATTAGGAAGTCCCTTAGCCTCTCATACCAAGCTCTTGGAGCTTGCTTCAAACCATAGAGTGCCTTGGACAACCTATACACATGATTAGGCAAGTTTGGGTCTTCAAACCCGGGAGGTTGTGAGACATAAACAAGTTCATTAATGAAACCATTTAAGAAGGCGCTCTTCACATCCATTTGAAAGAGTTTCATTTTGTGATGTGAAGCATACGCCAAAAGGATACGGATGGCTTCAAGTCTTGCAACCGGAGCAAAGGTCTCTCCAAAATCGAGTCCTTCTACTTGAGAAAACCCCTTTGCCACCAATCTTGCTTTGTTCCTCACAACCACGCCTTGATCATCTTGCTTGTTCCTAAACACCCACTTGGTGCCTATGATTCTTGCATCCTTTGGCTTCTCTTCAAGTGTCCACACTTGGTTCCGGGTGAGGTTGTTAAGTTCTTCATGCATGGCATTCACCCAATCCGGATCCGCAAGTGCTTCTTCTACACTAGTAGGCTCAACAAAGGAAACAAACGAGTGATGTTCAACATAAGATGCAAGTCTAGAGCGAGTCATTACTCCCTTTGATGGACTCCCTATGATTTGATCATGGGGGTGAGCTTGAAGAATGGATGTTGATTTTCTATTTGTTTCTTGAGGAGGAGGGTGTGGTGCTTCAACATTGCTTGCTTCGGCCTCGGCTTGATCTTGAGGAATGTGAGTGTCTTCTTGAGCTTCCCTCGCTTGATCTCCTTCATCAACTTGAGGCGTGTGAGGTGGAGAAGGATCTTGATTTGCTTCATCTTCAACTTCTTCCACCTCTTGCGGGTTGATAGCACCAATTGGCATATTCTTCATTGCCTCCCTCAAGGGTTCATCACCTACATCAATATCCTCAAGCGCTCCTTGGGAGCCATTAGTTTCATCAAACTCCAAGTCATACGTTTCTTCAACTAAGCCGATGGCTTTGTTAAATACACGGTATGCCTTGGATTTAAGTGAATAACCAACAAGGAAACCAATGTCACACCGCCGTTGGAATTTACCCAAGTGTTGGCGCTTCTTGTAGATGTACACCTTGCAACCAAACACCCGAAAGAATGAAATATCCGGCTTCTTCCCATTGACAAGCTCATAGGGGGTCTTCTTTAATAGCCTTTGGACGAAGAGACGGTTTGCCGCATAGCAAGCGGTGTTGATTGCCTCTGCCCAAAACTTCTCGGGAGTGTTGTACTCATCAAGCATAGACCTTGATAGAGTTATGAGTGTCCGGTTCTTCCTCTCTACTACACCATTTTGTTGTGGAGTATATGTGGCGGACACCTCATGCTTGATCCCAACTTCATCACAATAATCTTCAATCTTTGTGTTCACAAACTCGGTGCCATTGTCACTTCTAATCTTCTTGATCTTCACATCAAATTCATTTTGAGCTCTTGTAGCAAACTTCTTGAAGATGCCTTGTGTCTCTCCCTTGTCTTGAAGAAAGAACACCCAAGTGTACCGAGAGTAGTCATCCACTACCACTAAGCAATAGAGATTTCCTCCAAGACTAGCATAGGTGGTAGGGCCAAATAGGTCCATGTGTAGCAACTCTAGGACTCTTGAGGTTGACATGAAAGCCTTGGTTGGATGAGTGTTTGCCACTTGCTTGCCGGCTTGACATGCACTACAAAGTTTGTCCTTCTCAAACACCACATCCTTGATTCCTCTAACCATTTCTTTCTTGACTAGCTTCTTCAAGGTTGACATGCCCACATGAGCTAATCTTCTATGCCATAGCCAACCCAAAGAATTCTTGGAGAATAGACAAGCTTGCAAGTTTGCTTCATTTGAAGTGAAGTCCACTAAGTAGAGGTTGTTGTGCCGGAACCCTTTGAATATCATTGATGAATCTTCAATCTTGGTCACAATCACCTCATTTGGTGTGAAGAGACAATGAAACCCGAGATCACAAAGTTGACCAACCGATAGCAAGTTGAAGCTCAATGATTGTACTAGCAAGACATTTGAGATTGATTGATCTTGGGAGATAGCCACTTTGCCTAAGCCTTGAACTTTGCCCTTTGAATTATCCCCAAAAGTAATCTTGTCTTGATTTGCACAATCCTCATCAAGTGTGGTGAACATCCGGGGTCGCCGGTCATGTGTTGAGTGCAACCACTATCAATTACCCAATGGCTCCCACCGGTCTTGTAGTTCACCTACACACAACCAACTTGGAGTTAAGCTTGTTGTTTGGGAACCCCCTTAGTGCGGGGCCCCATTGCTTTGTCAACCAACTCCTTAGCAACCCAAAGAACCCTAGGCTTGTTCTTCATTGGTGGTCCAAGAAACACCACAAGTGGTCTACCCTTGGAATCTTTGTTGATGACATAGTGAGCATCATGAGCAAATGGCCTAGTGTGCTTGGGCAAGGTCTTGGGAAGTGGAGTCTTGCATTGAAATGATAGATGACCAATTTGTCCACATCCAAAGCACCTCTTAGGCTTCGGCTTTGGCTTCTCTTGATTGTAACCATTGTACTTGTTCTTGTAGTAGTTCTTGGATTCAATCTTTACCTTGGCCTTCATCACTTGGTTCTCCTTGTACCCAATACCGGTCTTGTCACTCTTCATGACGGTGCTCATTAGAAGCTCACTTTGGAGATTATGGCCCTTGGTGAACTTTTCAAGGCCACTTGTCAGCTTGGTCTTGTCATTCTTGAGCTTGGCAATCTCTTCTCGAAGAGAGTTGATCAAGGTGATAGCATCTTTGTCTTCTTCTTGAGCCGGCTTGATGGTGAAAGGCTTGCTTGCCTTGAGGTTGATTAGCTCTTCCTTGAGCTTTGAGTTCTCTTTACTCATCTTCACATAATCATCATACTTGTCGGCTTCTACAACTCTCTTGCCCTTGCACTTTGCACTTTGCTCAAGAGTCACATCATCAAGCTCGATATCACAAGAGGTAGCACTTGCACACTTAGCACACGGGTTAGTAGCAACATGTGTAAGATCTTGAGTAAGTAATTCATTTGCTACCACTAGTGTGCCATGATCACTTTTCACTTGATTGTAGTCATCTTTTAGCAAGTTAAACCTTGTGAGGAGCTCTTGGGATGACCTCTCAAGCTTATCATGTTTCTCATTGGCTTGCTTAAGAGAGGCTTTGAGCTCCCTAGTGCTAGATGTGAGAGAGTTAATCTCAAGCTTCAAATCATCATTAGCACTAGACAAGTTATCAAGCTTATCATGCAAGTTTTCCTTGATTTCAAGAAGTTTGTCATTTTTACTCTTGTACTTCCTTATGATTCTAGCATATTTGTTGCAAATTTTAATTAGCTCATCATAGGAAGGTGCTTCTTCATCATCACTATCATCACTAGAGAGATCATCACCATCATCCTCTTTTTGTACCTTCTTGTCACCTTTAGCCATAAGGCATAGGTGTGTAGAGGATGAGCCTGGCGATGAAGGAGGAGGTGGCGGTGGAATCGAAGAACCAATCACCAAAGCGGCCACCTTCTCTTCTTCACTCTCATCATCGGAGGAGTCGCTTGAATCATCAATGTCGGTGAGCCAATCACCCACAATGTAAGCCTTGCCATCCTTCTTCTTCTTGTGGAAGTTGAAGTTCTTCTTCTTCTTGTATGGCTTGTCTTGCTTCTTGTTATCATCACTTGAGTCATCATTGCCTCCCTTGTTCTTCTTGAAGTTATTGAACTTGTTGTTTTTGAACTTGTCTTTCTTCTCTTCGGGACACGCATGGGCTAGATGACCAAGAGTGCCGCAATTGTAGCACTTCATTTGGGAGATTGGCTTCCTTGAGGAGCTTGTGAAGAATTTCTTCTTCTTTGAGTCAAACTTGACTCCGTTCTTGTTTAGCCTCTTCAACATCTTGGCGGTCTTCATCACCATGAGAGCAATGTTGTCTTCATCATCATCATCACTTGTACTCTCAACGACATATTGAATCTTGCACTTCTCCTTGGAGGATGCCTTGAGAGCCAAGTCCTTCTTCTCCTCCTTCTCTTTCTTCTTGGAGGATGATGAAGTTCCATCATTGATCTTCATGTACATCTCATGAGCATTGATCTTGCCCAACACTTGCGTTGGTGTAGTTGCGGAGAGATCGCCTTGATGAAGAACGGTGATGATGTGGCTATACTTGTCTATTGGAAGGACATAAAGTATCTTGCGCACCACATCGGCTGGTGTCATTTGAGAGAGTCCAAGGCCATTCAACTCCTCTACAAGCACATTCAAGCGAGAATACATTTCATTAGCATTTTCATGAGATAGCATGGTGAAAGCATTAAACTTAGCAATGATAAGGTGATAGCGCTCTTCTCTTTCACATTTAGTGCCCTCGTGTAGAGCACAAATGTTTGTCCAAATCTCATGCGCAGTTTTGCAATTCCGCACACGGTTGAACACATCCTTGCAAATGCCACGGAAAAGAATATTCTTTGCCTTGGCATTGTTCTTCTCAAAGTATGGGTCCTCGGCGAACACCGATCCACCTTGGGTGGTGGCTTTGTGAACGCCGACATCCACGGCCTCAAGCTAGGCCTCCATCCGCACTTTCCAATAAGGAAAGTCATCCCCATCGAACATGGGTGGCGGTCCATCCCCATGGGACATCTTGCTCTAGGCGGTGAAGCCTAATTTAGAGCAACCTTGCTCTGATACCAATTGAAAGGATCAAGATGCCCAAGAGGGAGGGGGGTGAATTGGGCTTGTTTTAAATTTCTAAAGCAAATATAAAAACCTATCAAATGCCAATCACCCCCTAGTGCCTACCGTCCGTGTGTCCTAACTAGAAAGCGGTAGCAGTTCATAGGAATTAAAAACAACCTAAGCAATTCTAGTAGGAAATGTAACAACACGACGGAAATGTAAAGAGCTAGGGAAGAGAAAATCTCATGGACGCAGCGATTTTTTCCCGAGGTATCGAGGTGTCGACACACCCCCCTAGTCCTCGTTGAAGCACCTCGCAAGGTATCGCTCCCCCTCTACCCGCGCAAGGGTAGAGTGCTCTCTACGGGCTGATTCTTCACCACTCTGGCTCGGTGAATCGCCCACAACCGATCACAAGAGCTTGGAGAAGAGCCGCCAACAATCTCCCGGCGGTCACTTCACCCGAACATCACCAAACCATCTAGGTGCTGTCGAACACCAAGAGTAACAAGCACAAGACCTTCACTTGACCCACTCAAGGCTAGGAAGGAGGATGGATGCACACAAGTCACTCCTAATCACTCTAGGAGGGAAGAACAAGATGAACTCTCTCTAAACTCTCCCTCACTAGACTCTTGGCTCTCCAAAAGATTTCTCAAGGTGTCACCAGCTGAAAACAATGGCCAAGAAGACCTCTAAGGACCAAGGGGGCAACTATAAATAATCCCCACCTCCAAAACTAGCCGTTTTTTACTTTTTCTTCTCTCTGCGTAGCCACCGGACTAGTCCGGAGCTCACACCACCGGACCATGCACACTGGTCCGGAGCTCACTCACGTTTCAAACTCAGGCACCGTCAGACTACTCTGCTTGGTCCGACGCACTGGTCTGACGCTCTGGTCCGGAGCCTCGGTGCTCTCTGAGTGAAAACCTATCTCTCTTTTACATACCACCAGACCACTCTCCTTGGTCCGGTGCCCTGGTCCGACGCTCTGGTCCGGAGCCAGGGAGCTCTCTGCATAGACCAAACTTCCTGTCTTGAGGCGTCGGACTAGCCGACGGACTAACCGTCGGACTAGTCCGGAGCCTTCTGACTCTCTGAACCAAGCCACCAGACCACTCTCCTATGGTCCGGTGCTTTCCAGACAGGTGGTCCGGAGCTCCTCGAGCTGAGAATCTGCCTAAGTCAGGGACCACCGGACTACTCTCCTTGGTCCGGTGCCCACTTAGCAGAGTGGTCCGGAGCCTCTTTCTCCCTCTAAAACAACTGTTTTCGCTGAGGTTTCTCAAGGGATTTTGCTCCTACCATTTCTAGGGTTTGTCAAGGGCTGAAAGCAAGGTCTCTAGGACTAGTTGTGACAAGTGTGCATATACCCACTTTCCTAAACTCTCCTAGATCAAGCTACTAACCTCATACCCCTCTTTATAGTACGGTCAAAGGAAAAACAAAAGCCCTAGCTATACTTAGTGCCCTTCTCAACCTTATGGCACTAAGAACTAGCCTAGTCTTCGTCGTGTATCTCCATCCTTTGCAACCGAAATGATTTCCATCTTGGGGGCATGAATATCCATTACGCCCATTCAAAATGCATCACTCATGATCTAACACAAATAACTTATTCTCTGCAAAACACACGTTAGTCATAGTGATCTAGTATTGTCGTTAATCGCCTAAACACAAGGGTCCATGATTCTACAAGCACCATCCAGTCCAGTCAGTCAGTCACACTTTCAGTGTTACACAGACTTGCACTTGCACCAAAAGATCAAAATATGCATGTCAAAAATTCAAGTTTGAGTTCTTAGTTAGATCAAGTTTACCTCTCAAATATTGCAATCAATCATCATGTGTGAGAATGAGATGAAGCAGTATGTGAGGTGTGAGCAGCAATACTTTATCTCTCTATTCTTCTCCAATTCTATCCAACACTAGCACCACCGTCGCTGCCTTCGCCTTCTTCATCCAGGAAGAGGTTCTTGAATGACTCCTCCAGGTCCAGGTCCTCAGATGCATGTTGTTCTTTTCTTGATCCTTGTTCCCAATCCTTCATGCAGATGAGCATCTCCACATGCTTAGGCAGCAAGCGTCGCCTCCGGTCTTCGAGTATATCCTAGCCGTACAGCTGAAACAAGACTCGGAGGAGACAGTAGATGCAGGTACAGACATAATATCTCAAGCCATAATAGATAGGATTGGGTAGGTTAGTTTGTGGTCACGCCACCAGATTAGTATGTCAAAAGATTCATCATAACATGTCACAGTGTCACTGTCTAAGTAAGCTGATAGCTCACTAACACCAGATCCAGATGGAGTAGAAGAAGATGAGGGGGATGCATCAGGACCTCCAAAGATCCTTCCCCATGCTTGCATTCTCTTACCAGACTGAGTTGAAGGTTGTGAAGCCCTTTGAATCCTAGTTACACCACCAAATTTGTGCTCATACTTGTTAAACAACCTGTACAATTCATCTTTCACTTCAGCATAATATGAACTATAAGAGGACCAGTGGCAGTACCAAGTAGTTCAAGCACATTAAAAAAATTCTTTCATATTAGCTCTAGGATCAAGAATGAAAGCATAAGAATAAAGCTATGGAATTTTCTCCTAGTATTTAAGAAATTTAAACTTCATAGGATTAGCAATCGATCTAAAATTTGGATCTCTTTCAGCTTTTTGCAAATGTTCAGCAATTTCAAGAATATGGTGCAAAACAAGTGGAGCTGTGGGATAATAAACACCAGATAGTATAACAGTACAATCATAAAATAGTTCTAGGAAAACCATTATTTGCTCAACAACATACCAATGATGTGAGGTTAACAATTCTGAACCATAATTAGAGTTAATCCACACAGAAAAAACATCCTTGTATGGCAGCAAATGTTTTAGCATTAAATAGGTGGAATTCCATCTAACATCCATATCTAAACCAAACTTACTAGGCCTACGACCCTGAGCAGTGCAGTAGTTCTTAAACAATGCAATCCTTTGATTAGATGAATTCAAAAAGTTTATTGCAGTTCTGAAATCATCAAGAAATGGTTTCAACCTTTTTAATCCAGATTTGACAATCAAATTAATAATATGACAGGCACAACGCTGATGCACAAGCAAATACTTCACCTTTCTAGGATCATCCCTTGTAAGTGCGGGATAAGAACCCAAGTAACCAAACAAGACAGGTTGCAAAATTTCATATGCTCTAGAATTAGCAGAGGCATTATCTAGAGTGATAGCAAAGATTTTATCAATCAAACCAAACTCCTCAACCACACCAGCAAACTTTTTAGAAATATTTTCACCAGAATGAGATACCTCAATAAGCCTAAAACCAATAACCTTTTTCTGCAACTCCCAATTAGGACTAATATAATGAGCAACAACATAAATATAGTCCTCTTTTGCATTACCAGACCAGATGTCAGATGTCAGATGTCAGAGAAATAGATGAACAAGCAGGCAATTCAGAATTCATAAGCACAACACGTAGATCAACAAACAATTTATCCATATCTCTAGTAGTTGTCTGCCTAGAAACCTTTTGAAATCTAGGGTTATGAGCATGCTTAATGTAATCTTCCCAGGCTTGTGTTTCCCCATTGCCTAATGGAAGGTCTAGCCTAGCAATCAACCGACATAACTCAGTACGAGCAAGAGCAGGATCATACACCCAATTATGCAAACCATCAGCATTAAGAGCAAGCCTAGTCTGAACCTTACGATTATTATCATGTTTTGCCTTACATGATGCTATGTGTCGTTTCAAATGACCAGTACCAGCAGTAGATTTAGCACTATATCTGTGACCACACAGTTTGTAGATGGCAGCAATTATCACCTACTTTGAGTCATTTACCTCAACGAAATCCGCCCAGAGAGGAGAAATTCGCCTACCAGTCGATGAGGTACCATGAGTGTCGGTGGAGGCGTCCACCCCACCGTCGTCGCCGTCGCCGGCGTCGACATCGATTGGGTGCTCGCCGTCACCGAGATCAATGCCGAACAGCCCGGCCGCATCCTCGTGGATGTCGTCGTCGTCCTTGATTTCAAGCTCCTCCTCGAGCTCGGGGTGCTCGCCGTCAACGTGATGGGAATCAAGATCCGCCACCACCGGCGGCGTCACCGCGACCGAGGGAGGGCCAAACGGTCGGCCCCGGCCCCTACCTCGATCTCCAGCACCGTCCCTCGACTGTGGACAGGGGCGCTTTTGCGGCCTAGCCATGGCGCCACCAGAGGAGGAGGAGGCGGCGTCACGCACCAACCTGCGTCAAAGAGAGCCAGAGAGGGAGTCAGAGTCTCAGATAGATACGAGATTCAGATCTAGAGAGTAGGGTTAGGGTTAGGGTTTCGGCTGACCTGTGCCACCGAAGCCCAGTGCCGGAGGAGAGAATAGGGAGCCAGGATCAACCAGAGGAACGACAGACACCGGTTAGAACCACGACGAGCGGCGGCGGAACGACTGACAGGGACAACAAACTCACATGGTACACCAGATGAGGAGGAGGAGAGAGGAAAAGGAGGGAGAGCCGGAGAGGGAAGGGAAAGGAGAAGCTTAGCAAACTCAAGGGCTCTATCACACCCAATTTTCAGAATAAAAATGAATGCGAATAACTCATGTGTGCCCAGGGATCAATCACACACATAAGCCGAAAAATCTTTAAATAGTACCATCACTGAGTGCTTATTACATAACGAATAATATTCTTAAACAAAACAACGGAAATAAAGATAACTCTTGCGACGGAGCTCCACTTCACAGGGAACGCCGACTGGTTGACCACTAGCCTAGTACTCCTCACGGTAGTCTTCAAAGCCATCTGAAGGAGTTGAGAAAGCAAGAGTGAGCACTTAAAGTACTCAGCAAGAGTAACATAGGGTTATGAAGCTCAAAGGCTGACACTGTCTGAACTGCGGTCGCTTTTAACTTGGTCAAGTTTTACCAACACTTAGCTTTAGTTATGCAAAACCCAATTAATAACCACATGATAAGATTAAATAATAACATTTATAATTAAACAACATTATCATCTACACTGTGAGTTTTCCAGGCCGCTCGTGACCGTGAGCACGACTATCATGATAGGTTTACACTCTGCAGAGGTTACGCACTTTACCCACAAGCCGTGTTGCCCATATGCCCGGGTTAATTACTCCCAAAACACTGCCAAGGTGAGCGGGCAAGGAACACTATGAAGTCTTTCAAAAGCCCTTTCTAGCATGTAGTGGACCCTATGGACCCAATGCAAAGGGGAATATGGGACACCCCGATGGTACCACCCGCAGCGGTCCCCATACAAGCTATACCCCATAACCAGCTCGGCAAAGGTGCCTTTGACGAACCACAAGCATGCTAGTCCAAACTTCATACTTAACTAAAGCCAGAGCCAATATAGCACTCATGGTTGCATTTGAATCCCAGCTTTTGCCCTACAGTGGGGTCCTATTCCATGTTGCTATAAAAGCCAGTTTTATCTATTGTTGCATATTTCATTATTCCAGATTCGATTCGATATTCATCATGTAAAGCATAGAAAAACTACCCATATGCATAAAAACCCCTTGGTAACAAGGTAAAAGGGACAACAAAGCTATGGTATAGATCTAATAGGAATCAAATTAGACACATGCAATATGACTAGATGAATTAGGGTGAATAGGTAACAAGGATGATCCCATGTTAAACTTGCCTTGATCACAAAACTCCTGGTGATCCTGATCTGCTGCAAAGAACTCGGGAACACCGAAAATCTCACCGGTTGTACTTGATCAACATCACCACGCAATCATCCGAACAATCATACACGAAGCAATAAAGATATAATTAGAACATTACATCATAAACAATAAAGAGGTTTTGAAAAGAGCAAGATTAAAGCATTAAAAGAATTAATTTACTTTGATTTTCAAAAGTAATTAACATAGATGAAATCTATACTACTGGATAGAGCATAAAATTACGGATCTAACGCAACTTGAACGGATCGATTTGGATTTGAAACGAGCAAATTATAAGCATTTAAAGATCAGTGGCAAAACTGTAAATAAGGATTTTTATTTAAAATCGAATTAAAACAGATCTAGAAGGGAATACGTTTTACAGAGAGGGAAACGTAAAGATGAAAGGCTCTTTGGGACTGTGGGTTGAGTCCCAGAAACTCGGGGGTCTCTAGCAAAACCGCCACCCGAAGGGGTATCGGCCAATCTGGGCCGTCGGATCTGATCTGGGCGATCCAGAATAGAAGGGGGAAGGGAGAGGGCGGTGCTCCACCAGAGCAGGGCGGCGCACGGTGGAGCCATGGCCGGCCCGAGCCCGTGCTCGCCGGTGGGGGTTGATCGGAGGCTCTGGTGCTCGGTTTTCGAATCCGAGAGCACCGGGAGAAAGAGCGGAGAGAGGCGAACTCACCTGGGAGCTCGGAGGGGCTCGAAGACAGACGAGAAGGGCTGACGGCGAGAGACAACGGCGGCGGAGCTCCTGTGCACGGCGGCGGGGTTAACCAGAGCACAAAGGAGAGGGAAAAGGGGAAGGGACGGCGTTCCGCGGTCATGTGAAGACGCTGCGAGGGTCGGAAAGGCTTACGGCGGCCGGAGTTGCGCGGAACGGTGGTTGGCGGCTCGGCGGCGGCGCTCTGCGGCTTGCGAGACAAGGCAAGGACGAGGCGAGGAGCGGCGCGGGGTCCGGCTACTTATAGGAGGACCAAGGAGAGACTGGGGCGCGCACACCTAGACGTGAGGCGGACGCGGCGTCACGGCGCGACGTGGCGCGGACAGAGTCCGGCTCGGACTCGAGGGGGAAGAAGGGAGGAGGCGCTGACGCGCGGGACCGTGCGGTCAGAGAGAGAAAAGGGGAGGGCAGCGCTCCGCGGGCCTGCGACCGAGCTGGGCCGAGCGCGAGGGAGGTCGGCCCACTGCGGAGAAAGGAAAGGGAGAGGGGAAACCGGCCGGGCTTCTCGGGCCAACAGGCCGAAAGGAGGGAGAGGGAGAGAGAACAGGGTTTTCCCTTTTTTTCTTTTTATTTTGTTTTTGCAAATGACTTTCAAAGGATTTTGAAATGTTTTCTAGGGTTTTGCAAATTCAACCAACACAAGAAAATGCAGAGGCATGATATGCACAACATGTTGAACCCTAACATGTGACATTAGTTTTAGTTTTATTTATTTAATTCTATGATCACAAAAATGCTTGAAATAAATCAAATTAAAGCAAATTCAAAACTAATTTCTATTTTCAAATTTTAGGGTGTTACAAATCTACCCCCCTTGAAAGAATCTCGACCCGAGATTCCCAGATTTTACTCACTTAAAGAGTTGAGGGTAGGTTTTTCTTAGATCTTCCTCTCTTTCCCAAGTGGCCTCTTTCTCGGTATACCGATTCCACTGCACCTTGCACATCTTGATGACCTTACTCCTTGTAATTCTTTTGGCTGTTTCCAAAACCTTAACCGGATATTCCTCATAGGTCAAATCTTCCTTAAATGTTAGTTCCTCCAACGGTAACTGTTCTTCGGGTACTCATAAGCACTTCTTGAGCTGAGATACGTGAAACACATCGTGAACTCCTGACAAACTTCCTGGTAACTCTAACCGATAAGCAACTTCTCCACGTCTCTCAAGAATCTTGAACGGACCAATATATCTGGGTGCTAACTTTCCTTTCATATTGAATCGTTTCACACTTCTCATAGGTGACACTTTCAGGTAAACATAATCACCTACCTCAAAAGACAAATCTCTTCTTCGGTTATCAGCGTAACTCTTCTGTCGGGACTGTGCTATCTTCAGATTATCTCTGATTACTCGGACTTGTTCTTCTGCCTCTCTCAGAACATCTGGTCCAAACACTTGGGTTTCTCCCGTTTGATTCCAAAACAACGGAGTTCTACACTTCCGTCCATACAAAGCTTCAAACGGAGCCATCTTAAGACTTTCTTGATAACTATTATTGTATGAAAACTCAGCATAGGGCAAACTCTTGTTCCAACTGGTACCATACTGCAAAGCACAAGCTCTTAACATATCTTCTAGCACTTGATTTGTTCTTTCTATCTGTCCATTTGTTTGAGGGTGATAGGCTGAGCTAAAATTCAACACTGTTCCAAGGGACTCATGCACTTTCCTCCAAAAATGCAAAGTGAACTGGGTTCCTCTATCTGACATGATCTTCTTTGGAACTCCTTGCTGGCATACTATCCTTTCCATATATAACTCCGCTAACTGTGCTCCCGTATAAGTGGTTCGAACTGGCAAGAAGTGAGCTACCTTAGTCAAGCGATCAACTATGACCCAGATTGAGTCATAACCTTTCCGAGTAAGCGGTAACCCAACTATGAAATCCATACCAACTTCATCCCACTTCCATTCAGGTATCTTCATCGGTTGCAACAGTCCTGCAGGTCTCTGATGTTCTGCTTTAACCCTCTGACATGTATCACATATTGCTACATATTCTGCCACGTCACGTTTCAATCCAACCCACCAATATTTCTCTTTAAGATCTAAGTACATCTTAGTGCTTCCAGGATGTATTGAGTAGGTTGACTCGTGAGCTTCTCGCAGAATCGTCTGTCGAATAGACTTGATGTCGGGAACGCAGATCCGCTTTCCATACCACAATGTACCATTATCGTCTACCTGGAAACCTGGTGATCTTCCTTCCTTCATGTTCTCAACTATTAACTATAGATTCTTATCCTGCAACTGACCTTCACGAATCTCCTTCTCTAGTGTAGGCTCCACTACCATCTCCATAGCATTAGCAACAATGCTCAAGTTGAGATGCTCAAATTCAGCACACAACTCTTCAGGCTTAGTTATTGTCCGAATCTCATTAGCATAACTCTTCCTGCTAAGAGCATCGGCCACAACATTGGCTTTACCAGGATGGTAGTGAACATCTAAGTCGTAATCCTTGATCAGCTCCAACCAACGGTGTTGCCTCAAATTCAAATCTGATTGAGTAAAGATATACTTCAAGCTCTTATGGTCGGTGTAGATGTCACACTTATGACCAATAAGATAATGTCTCCATATCTTCAATGCATGAACCACAGCTGCTAACTCCAAATCATGAGTTGGATAAATCAACTCATGCTTCCTCAGTTATCGCGAAGCATACGCAACAACTCTTCCTTCTTGCATAAGCACACAACCCAAACCAAGACGAGAGGCATCACAATAGATAGAGAACTTCTGACTCAAGTCTGGCAAGGTCAACACAGGAGTTGTAGTCAATCTCTTTTTCAATTCTTCAAAGTTAGTCTGACACTTCTCTGACCAAACAAACTTGATATCCTTCTCAAGCAACGCGGTCATAGGTTTAGCTAGCTTAGAGAATCCTTCAATGAACCTTCTATAATATCCAGCTAAGCCAAGAAAACTGCGAATTTCACTGACATTGGTTGGTGGTTTCCAATTCAGTACATCTTCCACCTTACTAGGATCAACTGATATACCTCCATTAGACACAACATGGCCAAGAAAAGAAACTTCTTTCAACCAAAACTCACACTTACTTCTTTTAGCATACAACTGGTGCTCTCGAAGCTTCTGTAATACCAATCTCAAGTGTTCAGTATGTTCATCATCGTTCTTGGAGTAGATCAGAATATCATCAATAAATACCACCACAAACTTATCCAGATATTCCATAAAGACCTTGTTCATCAAATACATGAAGTATGCAGGTGCATTGGTAAGACCGAAGGACATCACCGTATATTCATACAACCCATACCTCATAGTGAATGCTGTCTTGGGAACATCTGAAGCACGGATCTTCAACTGATGATAACCAGACCGAAGATCAATCTTGGAGAACACACAAGCACCCTTCAACTGATCAAACAAATCATCGATTCTAGGCAAAGGATACTTGTTTTTGATAGTTACCTCATTGAGTGACCGATAATCAACACACATCCTCTGACTGCCATCTTTCTTGTCAACAAAGATAACTGGTGCACCCCAAGGTGAAGAGCTAGGACGAATAAAACCTTTATCCGACAACTCTTTAATTTGTTTCTTAAGTTCTTCTAATTCTTTTATTCTCATCCTATATGGTCTTTTAGCTATAGGTGTAGTTCCAGGTATTAACTCAATTATAAATTCAATGTCATGATCGGGAGGCATACCTGGCAAATCTTCTGGGAACACATCTGGAAATTCATCCACAACCCTATCTGTTGGGTTGTCATTCTCCTCAAGCTGGTTGACAGCGGCTGTCGGTGGAGGTTGCATAACCACTTCAACACTGATCCTGTTTCCTGTAGGTGTAGACAATTCAACTATCTTCTTATCACACTTGATCACTGCATCTTGCTTTCTCATCCAGTCTAATCCCAAAATCACATCAATCCCAGCGGTCCTCAAAACTGTAAGCTGAGCTTTGAAGTCTACCCCCCTTAGAGTAACAGTAACCGATGGACAATAACAATCGGTTCTCATAACCCCACCCGGTGAATTTACGATTATAGGGTTTTGCATTGCTAACAAAGTTATTCCATGCATTCTAACAAAAGCTTGCGATATGAAAGAATGTGATGCTCCTGAATCAAAAAGAACAGTAGCAGGGATGGAGTTGACATGGAACGTACCCATCATCACTTCTGGCGCTTCCTGGGCTGCTTCTGCAGACACATGGTTCACGCTCCTATTATGTGAGGGCGGCTGGTACCTTCCTTTCTGGTTGTTGCTGTTCTGACTTGGAGGGTTTGGTGTGTTTTTGCTTCTTGGGGCAGTTATAGGAGAGATGTCCGGGTTCACCACAAGCAAAACACTTGATGGAGGTATTAGGAACATTAGTCTTTGCTGGGGTACTGCTGGACGAGCCTTGACGAGGTCCTGAGTAACCACCCTGTTGCTGGAATGGCGGACGTTGCTGGTTCAGGTTCCAAAGTTGGATATGCCTTGGTACCTCTGCTGGTAACCCTGTTGAGGATAGTGGAGACGCTGGCGAGTGTTACTCCCAGAAGCTTGTCCTCTAAGTTTCCTCTTCTTGTCCATCTCCCTGCGTTCATTGTCCAGGACGATGGCACGGTTCACCAAAGATTGGAAATTCGGGTATGCATTACCCTTCAGCTGCAACCGGAGTTCATAGTAGATCCCCTTTAAGAAGAGACGCTACTTATCAGCATCATCCCTTACTTCATTGGGAGCATAGTGAGCTAGCTGCGAGAACTTGTCATGGTACTCGCTGACTGACATCTGTCCCAACCGAAGGTTCCTGAATTCTTCTTGCTTCAGCTCTATGATTCCCTCTGGAATGTGGCACGCCTTGAAGTTCCGGTAAAACTCTTCCCCAGTGATAGCGGGAGCATTGTCGGGGCGAGCATCTTGATATGTCTCCCACCAAGTCTAAGCTGCACCTTGAAGTTGACCAGAAGCATACAACACTTTCTCCTGGTCATTGCACTGTGCGATGTTGAGTTGCTTCTCCACCGCACGCAACCAATCATCCGCCTCCAACGGATCACTAGCATGAGAGAAAACAGGAGGGTATCCTTGCAGAAATTCCCTCCGCTTGTTGACAGGTGGAGCTCCAACAGGTTGATGGGGTTGGTTTTGCATGAACTGCATCATAGCTTGCATTGTCAGCATCATCTGAGCCTGCATCTGCTCTGGGGTCATTGCAAGTGGTGGAGGTAGAGGGTGCTGGTTATTGTTGTTGTTGTTATTGTCATCCTGACTTCTATTGCCACTGGTGTTGGATCCGGAGTTAGTCCTGGTATGAGGCATCTGTCACATAGAACATAGGAACGATTTTAAAACCTGACACGCGACGAGTCTACAACTTTTCTGGATTTTCAGCACAACAGCAGTCTAGAAAAACAGTCATATCTGAAGTTCCCGAACTCAAACAGAGGCAAAGCTTATGTGGTTAGAAAGATAAAGAATTTATCTACAACTTTCGTAATTCTGACTTTTCCTGATTCTGACATTAACTTAATCATAAACTGCATTTAAACAGATCTGTCCAGATTACCGAACTGCGCAGAAACCTCAACTTGCAACAATTGTTTCTCTTAACTCCGAACAGATATGAAGGTGCTTCTTACGGACACGGAAATATAAGGAAGTCTACTATTTTCAGTTAAATTTTCGTGATTTTAGGACGTTCAGAATTAATTAAAAAAATTAACAAGACAGGGAGGTCTGAAAAGACAGATTAACGAAAACTGCAACTTTATTTATTATTAAGCTTTTCAAGCAACCCAACCTAAGCTATGAGTGTTGCGTACAAGCCCACAACCTCAACAATCATTACAAAGATCCAACTCACACATTAGCATAAGCACAAGAAACTAAACACATAGGAAACACTAGCACACACGACTCACGAACTAGCGAATAAACTATAAAGGGACTCCAGTCCTAATTCTTCTTGATCTTTTTGAAGTTCATTGGCAACCCAACTCTTCACGAAGCTCATCTTGTTGTTGGTAACTGCGCTTGATCTCCTTGCGCAGCTCCCTTGCTTCTATTAGGAGATGACCATACATGCTCATCATCTCTTGAACGAAGTTGACGAGCTCATTCAGGACGGGGCCACCTTCCCCGTTAGGTTCGGCGATTATCCAACCTTGCTCTGCATCGAAACGAGGGATGTAACGGCGCCGGGTGTTGGCGATCCTTTCTCTGAACTTGTTGTGGATGGCCATATACGCAGAGAACGCGGCGTCCTTCATACTTGCTTCCATGGTAGGATGAGCAACATAGCTATGGAAGGTATAATCCACACGTTCAGCTGCTTGCCCACCAGCACTTCCATAGATATAGATCTTCGCCTTCCAATAGGTGTTGGCGAGGGGGTGTTTGAACTCCTTGCAAGTGTACATGGTTGCAATCTCGGGTCCTGGGTGGCATTCCATCACAAGATCCACCAGCTGGAGTGAGCGTAGTTGCTGTGTGCTCCTCCTCGGATATACTTAGTGCGAATCCACCCTGGCTCTGCTGGCAGGTCTTCTTCGACAACCTCAGGGGTAGAGGAATTAACGTCAGCACTTGGGGCATGGGGGCTTTCTTCCCCGTGGTACTCTTCGCTACTGGAGATTTCCTGGATCTCTTCCTCTGGTTCTTCCTGAGATTCCACCATTGGCGGTTGAGGTTCAGGAGGGGCAAACTGCTACTGAGGAACACGTTCACTGAAACTGAAACGAGCTGATCGGCGAAGGGTAGGCATCTTGAACATGACGAAGATAGAGATAGATTAGAACAACATTTTCACAATAGAATAAGTCAAGTGTAGCATAAACAGTTTGAGAAATTATATATACAAGAATGTAAGCATGAAAAGAGAAGGTAAGGACAAGATAAGAAGACCATTCTAACTAGGCTTGCGTCCTACAGTCAACACTTGTTCTAATACCAATTTGTCACACCCAATTTTAAGAATAAAATTGAATGCGAATAACTCATGTGTGCCCAGGGATCAATCACACATATAAGCCGACAAATCTTTAAATAGTACCATCACTGAGTGCTTATTACATAACGAATAATATTCTTAAACAAAACAGCGAAAATAAAGATAACTCTCGCAATGAAGCTCCACTTCACAGGGAACGCCGACTGGTTGACCACTAGCCTAGTACTCCTCACGGTAGTCATCAAAGCCATATGAAGGGGTTGAGAAAGCAAGAGTGAGCACTTAAAGTACTCAGCAAGAGTAACATAGGGTTATGAAGCTCAAAGGCTGACACTGTCTGAACTGCGGTCGCTTTTAACTTGGTCAAGTTTTACCAACACTTAGCTTTAGTTATGCAAAACCCAATTAATAACCACATGATAAGATTAAATAACAACATTTATAATTAAACAACATTATCATCTACACTGTGAGTTTTCCAGGCCGCTCGTGACTGTGAGCATGGCTATCATGATAGGTTTACACTCTGCAGAGGTTACGCACTTTACCCACAAGCCGTGTTGCCCATATGCCCGGGTTAATTACTCCCAAAACACTGCCAAGGTGAGCGGGCAGGGAACACTATGAAGTCTTTCAAAAGCCCTTTCTAGCATGTAGCGGACCCTACGGACCCAATGCAAAGGGGAATATGGGACACCCCGATGGTACCACCCGCAGCGGTCCCCATACAAGCTATACCCCATAACTAGCTCGGCAAAGGTGCCTTTCACGAACCACAAGCATGCTAGTCCAAACTTCATACTTAACTAAAGCCAGAGCCATTATAGCACTCGTGGTTGCATTTGAATCCCAACTTTTGCCCTACAGTGGGGTCCTATTCCATGTTGCTATAAAAGCCAGTTTTATCCATTGTTGCATATTTCATTAGTCAAGATTCGATTCGATATTCATCATGTAAAGCATAGCAAAACTACCCATATGCATAAAAACCCCTTGGTAACAAGGTAAAAGGGACAACAAAGCTATGGTATAGATCTAATTGGAATCAAATTAGACACATGCAATATGACTAGATGAATTAGGGTGAATAGGTAACAAGGATGATCCCATGTTAAACTTGCCTTGATCACAAAACTCCTGGTGATCCTAATCTGCTGCAAAGAACTCTGAAACACCGAAAATCTCACCGGCTATACTCAATCAACATCACCACGCAATCATCCAAACAATCATACACGAAGCAATAAAGATATAATTAGAACATTACATCATAAACAATAAAGAGGTTTTGAAAAGAGCAAGATTAAAGCATTAAAAGAATTAATTTACTTTGATTTTCAAAAGTAATTAACATAGATGAAATCTATACTACTGGATAGAGCATAAAATTACGGATCTAACGCAACTTGAACGGATCGATTTGAATTTAAAATGAGGAAATTATAAGCATTTAAAGATCAGTGGCAAAACTGTAAATAAGGATTTTTATTTAAAATCGAATTAAAACAGATCTAGAAGGGAATACGTTTTCCAGAGAGGGAAACGTAAAGATGAAAGGCTCTTTGGGACTGCGGGTTGAGTCCCAGAAACTCGGGGGTCTCTTTAGCAAAACTGCCACCCGAAGGGGTATCGGCCAATCTGGGCCGTCGGATCTGATCTGGGCGATCCAGAATAGAAGGGGGAAGGGAGAGGGCGGTGCTCCATCGGAGCAGGGCGGCGCACGGTGGCGCCATGGCCGGCCCGAGCCCGTGCTCGCCGGCGGGGGTCGATCGGAGGCTCTGGTGCTCGGTTTTCGAATCCGAGAGCACCGGGAGAAAGAGCGGAGAGAGGTAAACTCACCTGGGAGCTCGGAGGGGCTCGAAGACGGACGGGAAGGGCCGACGGCGAGAGACAGCGGCGGCGGAGCTCCTGTGCACGGCGGCGGGGTTAACTAGAGCACAAAGGAGAGGGAAAAGGGGAAGGGACGGCGTTCCGCGGTCACGCGAAGACGCTGCGAGGGTCGGAAAGGCTTATGGCGGCCGGAGTTGCGCGGAACGGCGGTTAGCGGCTCGACGGCGGCGCTTTGCGGCTTGCGAGACGAGGCAAGGACGAGGCGAGGAGCGGCGCGGGGTCCGGCTACTTATAGGAGGGCCAAGGAGAGACCGAGGCGCGCACGCCTAGACGCGAGGCAGACGCGGCGTCGCGGCGCGACGCGGCGCGGACAGAGTCCGGCTCGGACTCGAGGGGGAAGAAGGGAGGAGGCGCTGACGCGCGGGACCGCGCGGTCAGAGAGAGAAAAGGGGAGGGCAGCGCTCCGCGGGCCTGCGGCCGAGCTGGGCCAAGCGCGAGGGAGGCCGGCCCATTGCGGACAAAGGAAAGGGAGAGGGGAAACCGGCCGGGCTTCTCGGGCCAACAGGCCGAAAGGAGGGAGAGGGAGAGAGAACAAGGTTTTCCCTTTTTTTTCTTTTTATTTTCTTTTTGCAAATGACTTTCAAAGGATTTTGAAATGTTTTCTAGGGTTTTACAAATTCAACCAACACAAGAAAATGCAGAGGCATGATATGCACAACATGTTGAACCCTAACATGTGACATTAGTTTTAGTTTTATTTATTTAATTCTATGATCACAAAAATATTTGAAATAAATCAAATTAAAGCAAATTCAAAACTAATTTCTATTTTCAAATTTTAGGGTGTTACAGGCTCAAGGCGAGGTCACCGGAGGAGGGCCGACGAGGCGGCCGACAGATCGAGTCGAGGCTCGAGAGGCAGAGACGGAGAGTGTCGAGTGCGAGAGCGGCGCGGCGGGTGCGGCGTGCGGGTGGGAATGAATGTAGGGTTAGGGTTTGGGGGCGCAGGGGGCAGCTCGGCTTATATACGGGGCGAGCCGCTGTCGTGCCGCGTGATGGACCGGGCCGTGCCCGAGCTGTGCCACGGGCCCATGTGGCGGCCCAGGCACGGCCTGGTACCTCATGCCGTGCTGGCACGGGCCCGGTGGCCACCGTGTCGGGCCGTGCTCGGGCCGGGCCAAATCACCGGGCCACAGGCCGTGCTGAAGGCCCACGACCTCCATGGCTTTCTATAAGTTCACCTACGCCACGCCTAAGGCCCACGAGCTGCATGGCTTTCGATAAGTTCACCTACGCCTGTGTTCTGGACGCGCCAACTGCTCATGTCCATCTAGAAAGACTTGGGAAATTTTGTTGTAAACAAAACAAACCGTTCTTGACACATGCGTGGATATGTTGAGATATTCAGATAATCATATCAGATGACTGATGGACCCTCCAAATTTCAAAGAAAAACCGCGTGATCTGTGTGCGGATTATGATACACTATCACATGGTTCTTTCGCTGCATAAATAAGGGTCGAAGCGCCCCACGAGAGCGATCAAAAGGCATCCAGATTCAGCCATGCTGTACTTGACCTCTTGTTTTTCTTAATATGTAGTAAAGCCATCATAGCGAGCTTTATTTATTGGTTCAGATAATAATGTTAAATCATCAGCCGACATATATAGGGATTCCTACCACATAGACGGGTCACGGGTCATGAACACATACTTAGCCTCACTAGACCAAGTAGTACAAGATTATATCCTCCCTTGGCAATGAACACAAAACTATATAACTTGCAAAAACAAAGAGCTTGCATACAATCAGACTGTATTACCAGCTTGTTACACATCCCAATTACGAAGTGCTACAGCTTCAGTTGATGTTGCATTCAAATCAAAATCCTCAGAATGGCTAGGCACTGCAGCAAATTTACCATGGTCATCCCTGACCGTGTGATAACCGCTCCAGTGGTACCTCTCAATGTTTTTGTACATTATTATATGATACCACTGAAAATTGATTTTTGCGTTTTCTCATGGCCGCTCAAATGGCAACCTAGTGCTTTGTGCACTTTATTAATAAAGAGGATACACGACTAAGTTCATTTGTAGGAAAAACAGAATTAAGTGAAACTGGATAATTTGCATTGACTCCTTCAGGCAGTATATTTAGAGTTTATATGACTTGGTAATCAAGTACACAGGATCATAATCCTAACTAACTTTCACTACAGGAAATCGTCGAGTTGCCGAGTGCTAGGGACACTCGGCAACAAGCAGCCTTTTGCACTCGGCAACTGGTTTGCTGAGTGCCACACTCGACAATTAGCACTCGGCAGACGCGGAGTCGGCAACTAATTTAGTTGTCGAGTGTCAGATTTCGGGCACTCAGAAACTAATTTGCCGAGTGTTATTTTATTTGCCGAGTGCCGGGTCAAGCACTCGGCAAAAAAAATTGGGCCGTCAACTTTGACGGACTAGTTGCCGAGTGCCAGCTGGTTGGCATATGGCAACTATTTTTTTTTTATTTTTTCTGCCAAAATTTAGTGCTCAGGTACTCCGGTTACCTCCCAGGAGGTAATATCTTAAATCAAATCTGGACCGTTGATTTTTCTAAACTTAATAATTTACTAAATAAATTAATAAATTAAATATAAATAAAAAACGAAAAAATAAAACACCATGCGTTAGTCTTCCCTATTCATGTTGCTGACAGCGACCACGCCGACGGCTACGACGGCGACATGACGTGCAACTAGCCACCATGGACGGAGCGGGGAGCCGGGGAGACGACGCCTCAACTGCTTTGTTGTGTATATATGCATGCCATGCCATGACATGATCGATGTACGTGGCCATAAGTACGTAGGTGGCCGGTGTTATGTTATACTATACAGTTCCTTTTAATTTCACGAATTATTACATACACCAAAAATTACGTATATACTACGTACTAGTTGGTACTACGCACTAGGCCCGATCGTCCTACTCCTCCGATGCCGGCGACCACGCCCAGCGGCCGGCGGCGCACCCGTCGAGGATGAGGCGGGCGACATCGCCGTCCTCGCCGTCGGCGGCGGCGCCGTCGCGTGCAGCAGCCCTGCAACGAACAACGGTCAACGCGCGGAACTCGCTGGCGCGCATGCGCACCTGCTGCTCGGGCTGCGGCACCACCAAGTTCTTGCATGAGGTTGGACAAGCGTCAAGAGATTGGTCACAACACGCACTGACGATGACATGTCCACACACACGCACGCAGCAGTGATGAGTTGACGCTGGATGGATCATGGATGATGGGTCATATATGCATGGGTTGGCAGCCGGTGTGCAGACGGCGGCAACAAACACACAAGAAGCAAGCAATTGCTCTCTGCATGCAGAGACGACTACACTACTGTTACTGCATGCAATTGCAAGGAATCGACACATAGATAGATATCTAGGAATCAGAATAATGTGTCTGTAGTACATGTGTGCATGTGTTGAGCACGCATAAGCAGAAGCAAAGTTCTGCTGGCCCCTCAAGTCAAACTGTAGATTTATTATGCAAGAGATATGATGAAGAGAATATGATCATACGAGCTATCATATTACTCAATTTTTATAAAATAAAAATTCAATAAATACTATTACTTCGTAGGAGGTAATAGATGATCGTGATCGTTGGATCGGAATAAATGGACGATCCACGTTTATTCCAGAGTACCGTAACAAAGACCAAAATAGACATATATATATAATATATATATATATATATATATATATATAATATATATATATATATATATATACACATTCACCATTCAAATCACATATATATCACATCCACCATTCAAATCACATATATATCCTCACATCCATCATTCACAATCCATCATGTGCATATAACATCACAAACATCAATCACAAATGTTCATAAGTCCATAATACATCATATACACATATAAAGTCCATAATCCATCACATAACTATGAATATGTCACCAGTCTAAGTCGAACACAAATCCAAGTCTAATACAAGTCCGGGCAACATGAAAATAGACAAGGGAGAAGTACCTACTGCCATCCTGACCAAGCTGGGCCGTGAAAAAGAGTCATCTGGCAACCCGGGCTGTGGAGAAGTGTCAGTTGGCCACCCCTGCTGTGGAGAGGGACCACCGCCTTGAACCGTTGGGTTCGAACTCATAGACATTTGATGCACAAAGAAGAAGTCAATTCATGACTACATGCAAGAAATTAGCACAAGTGCTAGAAATAAACCACCAGGCATACTTACCGGAGTTCCGAAAATAAGAGGTTGTGAAGGAGGAGCCACAACTGGATGGAGAAGCGACTCTGGCACGACCACACCTGGAATTGCACTAAGACTGACCATGAAGTTGAACATGTCCTGCAGCCTCTGCTCCTCGGCCGCCCTCTGGGCTTGTACAACCTCCCTCTCCAACTGCCTCTCCCTCTCATGTGCCTCCCTCTCCAACCGCGTCGCCTGCAGCGCCGCCTCACACGTTGGCCTGCAACAGACCACCCACAATATTTAAACAATGTAAATACAAGGTAGATGTGTAAAAGCAATGAACGAGTACTAACCGTAAGATCCGAGATCTGCTGCTGTGAGCTCAGTTGTCGAGGGTGTATGGGGAGGGACGAGCTCGTGCTCCTTGCCCGAAGGTCTGCAAGGTTGGGAACAGAGGCGGAGTCGAGCGCGCTGTTCGCCATCCAGTAGCGGCTGTGCTGCTTCCCTCCTCCTAGCCTCATCACGATCTCTGTGTCCAAGGGCTCGGTGGCCGGATCGAAGGCATCCCCATGACGCTGGCGGGCCACCGAGATGTACTCGGTAACCTTGCTGTGGGCGCTGGGGTTGGTGTACAGCTCGGCCCCGTGCGCTGGGTTATAGGTGTTCGCGGGGTCCGTCGCCTTGCCCTTGTGTGCCAGACTGAACGTCATGAAGTCGTTGCACTCCTGGCCTTGGTGCGACCCGGACTGCGAGGAAAACATAAAGATAATTAGAAGTAATGAGAATTGAGAGTTATAACAAAAAAATAAAGACACGTGTAAAAAACAAAGAAGATTATCCAGTTCGAAGCGTAAAAAAACAAAGAAGATTACCTAGTTCGAAGCTTCCAAATTTGAACATGTTGTTTACAATAGTTCACTAAACACACACAAAAAATTGGGATAAAAAAACAAAAAAAATTAAATAAGTTGCCGAGTGCCACCCTAGGCACTCGGCAACTTAATTAAGTTGACGAGTGCTTTGGGGTGGCACTCGGCAACTGAGTGTTTTTTTTTGCCGAGTGTGACACTCGGTAACTTATTTAGCACTCCAAAAAATCGTCGTTTTCCTGTAGTGTTTATCCTAGTCCGGATATGCTTTGACATTCCACAGTTACAGCGGGAGCCGCCACGGATGATGAGACTGGAAAAATTACATACCAAGCATCATATCAGGCCACCATCAGTAGATGAATATAAAATTTCAGGCTTCAGAGCGAAAGCAAAAAAAGTGTCAGCATCATCATCAGTATATATATAATCATGTATACAATGCATACAATAAAAGTTACAGATGAAGCATCACAGGTAGATGAATATAAAGTGTCAGGTTTCAGACTCTGAACAAGAATTACTGACTATCTTGACACATGTATATATTCTTTTTTTTTTTGCGAACACTGCACATGTATATATTCACATGGGAATACTGGTTTTCGCAATGCAATTTTCAAACTTTGGAACATACAGTACATAGAACAACAGAATGGAAATTTGGGGTTGAGGCCAATGCCTGGACTGTTCGGGGTTGAGGCCCGAACTATTCGCGGGTCGTGTTCCAGTAGCCCCGAAAATCACCTCAAACAAAGATTCGCCCGATTTGCAATCAATTCAAAATCAACTGTCACCAAATTCGATACACTAGGTCACAAAGTAGTAGTTGAGCTACTCCTTGAAGATCATCACTTAATTTATTCCTCACCAAGGAATTGATTCGGCTTGATCTATGAGTTCGTGAGGAATTAAATGATTTCCTTTGGTAGAAAGGCTACTCTCACGCCCTAGCTCATTTCTATTCAAGTGTAATTAATAAAAACTCTCCCAAAAATAAGATCCAGTCAAGAAAGTAAAAGGGGTAGAGAGGGAAAAACCAAGAACACGAAGAATTCAAGCAAGATTTATCAAATCTACTCCACCATTGCACGAGGAGCAAAGAGCCTCTATTCCCGTACAAATATTTGGTTCAAGATTACACGATGAGTGGCTAAATCATTCGTGGACCTCAAGCAAGAACACTTAAAGGGGGAGAGTTGGAGGTGGAAGAAGACAAATGCAAGAGATGAGAGTGATTGGGGCACCCTCATCCTTATTTAACAGAGGGTATTACACATTCTCAAATTTTCAGGATACATAAGCAAACCACCTAACCCTAAGGCATTATGATCCAACTCCACCTTCATCTTGATCGCATGGCCCCAGTTCGTGCACAGATTTGCTTTGCTTCGACGCAACCTCTGTGATTCTTCCACGTACCACCCCGTTCCATCCTCAGAACCTTGGCCCGGGTTTTGAGTCTCAAACCCATAAATTGGCCTCCGATAGTTTTGTGGACCAAACCATCAAACCACTCGCGAGTATCGTACTCCATACACATCCCCTACATCTCTACACATGTCACCATGTCCTTGAACACCCGTCTGCCGAGTCTTTCAGAGCCTTAGCTCGACTCGCTCGATCGTCACTTGACTTGATCAACACGATCACCATCATGACTGTCCTTCGACGCTCCAGTCCCTCAGTCCAAGCCTCATGCCCGCCCTTCACCACTTCTGGCCCATCAACACGACCCGTCTGTACTTAACCTTCACCTCGCTATCAACCACCGCCTTCGAGCTCCACACTTGTACACCACAAGGCAAGAGACATGTCACACACTGCTCACGTAGTAGGTTAGTTCAATCACACAACCTGAAATGCTTGCATGTTAATAATACACTAATCACAAAATTAAACCACATGGGTACTTTTCGACTATGTGTTCGCGGACTTGTTCTATCCATGAAACTTTCGAGTGTGAACAGGCTGATATATAGATGAGTATAAACCAGTTTGGTCCGGTGAACAACGACCAGGCTCAAGCCACACCCAATAATACACAAGAGCGACATTGATCAGAGAACTGGCAAAGAAGCAAACAGCCCCTTCACAATTAAGTGGTTCATCAGCAAGAAAATCTGCACTGTGAAGCGATCTTGGAGACGTCAATGCTGCGATCTGATGTTGATGAGCTTGTTTCTCAGCTTCATAATCATACAGGGTACTGGTAATAACGCCTGAGAATATCAGTGATCATGTGGGGTTTGGTAGAGTGAGAAAGTGTTTTAGGCCAAAAAGTTCAAAGACGTACAGCAGCGACACAATAGCCTAATAAGCTCCATATCCGAGTCTAACTAGGAAGGTTCCGATGTACATAGTTCCAGGCCAAACCATAGTATTGAAAATGCATCAAAATATAACTCAATTTCGGACTGCCCCATCAAAATTGGCCTAGCCAAATTGTAAATCTCGCTTAGCCGAGACTCCAAATTAAACAATATTTATATAATTTGATCATCTCAACGACAGGAATGTAATGGTGCAGTCCATTCTTCAATTTGGTAAACTAAAAAAAAATTAGCAAGACCTGTTTCTACTGGATTAGCCCCCGAAAATTTGTTTTCTTTGTTGGGACTTCATACTAGACGCGATCCATATATGTTGATCGTCTCGGCAAGAAGAACACAATGGTGGAGTCCATTATGCCTTTTGACAAAGTGTTTAAACCAGCTTAGCCGACTTGTGAAACTGGCTAAGCCTGTTTTTATGCTGGAAATTCTGTATTTAGGCTCTTTTGACAATTTTGGTTGCATGAATTACCGGTCTTTCACTCTACCTCTAATATCTAGGCGTTTTCTTTTAGCGACCTAGTATTGCGTGTGACGGAGTGCTCGGCGGTGGCAAAAGCCCTATGTGGCACGATGATCCAGGAAAGACGATTTGATGGATCTGAAAAAATCCTGGTGATGTAGGAGGTTTAGATGAAAAATTTGACTTTTGGCAACTTTTTAGGTTAATTTTAGAGAATAACTAAATTAGAAAATTTAGAAGCTATTTTTGGCTAATCTCTTGGCTAAATCAGAAACTTTAGAACCTATTTTTAGCTAATCTCTTGGCATAGCTCTCTGCGTGGAAATGTCTTTCGTTTAACCATCCAGCCGGCTTGTACTATATATATACTCCCTCCATCTCAAATTGTCAAAGTTTATAAAGTTTGACCAAATTTATATAATATAATAATAACATATTTGATACCAACTAAATATCATTAGATTATTTATTAGTTAAATTTTCATACTATACCTATTTGATGTCATAAATCTTTATGTTTCTCTCTATAATCTTTGATCAAACTTAAAATGCTTTGACTCTCTAAGATTTTTGGAATGATTTACAATTTGGAATGGAGGGAGAACTTAATTCTTTTTTCAATGAAAACTAGTGCAAACCCTTGTGCACATTTTTTTTCTTTAAAAAATACACCCTGACTATGGGGGTGTTTGGCATGGCTCTAGAGTCAAACTCTAGAAAACTCCAGTATAGAGCTAGCCAAACGCCCCAACTCTAGAGCAGTCCAACTCCATGAAGTTTTTGGAGCTCTAGTTCATTCACTTGGAGCATGTCTTTTCCAACTCCAAACTGTTTTGAAATAGACCTAGACATTGAGTTTCAGCAAAATTACCCACATTTGCCATCGATTACGCGTCGAACCGTTATTTTTCTTTTCTCTCCCCCCCCCCCCCCCCCCCCCCCCCCCCCCCCCCACCCACACACACACCCACCCGACCCGTCTCCTCACGGAAAATCTCACGCGCCGCGCGCGGCCCCTGGAGCGCACGCGCTCTCCCCGCCGCCGCTCGCCCCAGGTGCTCGCCCTGCCGCCCTGCAGCTGCGCCGCCTTGCCGCCTGCTCTCCACTGCCGCCCCGCCGCCTTCCTTTCCCCACGCCTCCACAAGGTTCGCCCCAACCCTAACCTGGGCATCCGGCGACGACGGACGGCGGTCATCTCCGGCGACGACGGACGGCGGATTCTCGGCGAAGACGGACGGCGGCCTCCCGACGACGACGAACGGTGGTCTTCCCCGAAAATCAATATGTGCTATTCTTGCGGTGACTCACATTCTGCTGTTCTTTTTACCTCTCTCGTCTGTTTGCCTGTTATATTCTCCTGCCCATGTGTTGCATTGATCAACTTGCTCATGCATTTGATGACATAGGAATTAAACAATCATTGTCTTGCCATTACGGAACTATTTACTTGTCTGCCAGGTACTCTGGTTCTCAATTTCAGTCAGTCATGGGCCTTATACTGTCTCGTTCAGTTCTATACCGTGATAAAGGATGAGTTAGCTCATATAAAACCTCTTGCAAAGTTTCTGACATTTAAGTCTATTGTGTTCTTGACATGGTGGCAAGGTATAGCAATCGCACTGCTCTTCAATTGGGGTTTGTTGAGAGGTCCTATTGCTCAAGAATTGCAGTTCAAGTCAAGTATCCAAGACATTAGCTTGGAATTAATGTAATCATATTTGTAAACTATAGATTTGTATGTCGGATTATTTGCTTCGAATTATTTGGTTGGACTTGTATGTCGGATTATTTGCTTTGATGAATTATTTGCTTTCATGGATTATTCGGGTTATCTTATAATTATTTTTATTATTATTTATTTGGATTATCATGTAATATATTGGTTATTTATAAATGTTTGTTTACCTATTCGGTCCTTATTTAAATACACTCGTGTCAATCGAGGGCAAAAAATGACAATTCACGCAGACAGAACACCAATCTGGAGCTGAGACTACCCTGCTTGCCAAACACCTCGTGCAAACAACTCCAATTTTACTCAGAGCTAGCTCCAGCTGGACTTATAGAGTGAAGCTGTTCTACCTGGAATTGGAGTCATGCCAAACAGCCCCTATCTTACACTCAAGACTTGTAGATATTCACAGACCGATATAGACGAGCATAAACCCGTTTGGTCCTGTGAACAATGACAAGGCTCAAGCCGGCTCCAATAACGCACAGCAACGACATAATCAGAGAGCTGACAAAGAAGCAAACAGACCCTTCACACCTGAGTGATCCATCAGCAAATAAATGACCTGCACTGTGAAGCAATCTCGGAGACTCCAGTGCCATGACCGGACGACGTTGGTGAGCTTGTTTCTCAGCTTCATAATCGTACAGGGTACTGGTGATGAGGTTTGAGAAGATAAGGGATCCTGTGGGGTTTGCTAGAGAGAGAAAATTATACATGGCACCAAAGTGTTTTATGCCAAAAAGTTCAGAGACAGCAGCCGGCACAATGGCCCAATGAGCTCCATATCCATGTCCAACCAGGAAGGTCCCAATATACATTGTTCCAGGCCAAGCCATAGCAAAGAGGAAATGTGCAGTACCAATCAGGATCTGAGAAACCGCTAGTGCTATGTGCCTTGGATATGCATGTTGCCTGATTAAAACAAGAGACAGCCAGTCAGGATGAAAATAAATACACCAAAAAAAGTGTCTGAAAGGTGAATGGTAGATAATCAAGTTGTAATGTCTTAGCTTAGTGTTGATACCTGACGATGATCTCAGAGAAGTAGCCACCTCCAACACGACCAAGGAAGTTCCATATGCTCGTCAACGACACGAAGATATGCACATCTTTGAATCCAACAGCCTGGCTCATCTGACCCAGATTGTCCATCACTGTCAGCCCTGATCCTGACCCAAGCAAAAATGACATCCAGATAAGCCAAAAATCAGCCTTCACCAGTGCCTCCATCATGGTGAAGTTCTCCCCCAGGTGTGGTCTCCTGTTCCTCCTTTCAGATGGAGGCAATGCTGCGTCAATGTCCCCAGACTTGTCTTCTACCTCACTTAAAACGGCCTGCGGTTGATCTTCTCCTGCCAGTGGTTCAGATTCATACAGGAGGGCCTCTTTGATCGGATTCTCAGCTTCCGAAATTAGCAGCGTCAAGGCCACAGGGATCGTGATCGGCGAAACAAGAAGGACGAACAGAATCACGGTGAGAAAAACAACCAAATTGTCAGACAGTTGCAGGAAATCTTGGGCTAGCTTGACACCGGCAAGATACGAGGCGAGAAGCAAGCATACGGTGTAGATGAACTGTTCTTGTCCGATGGACGCGCCTGCAGGTGACCTCCTACTGGCCTGATGACAAGCATCATGGCAATGGCGACCAGCGGTGGACCAACATCGATGGTCAAGATAAGCGACGCCTGGTCTGTCGTGTGCATTACTGTGTAGATTTGTGTCAAAATGGCGCTGGTTAGACCCAGGAATCCTTTCAGGATGCCCACCATTGGGCCCCTGCTCCTCGGAAAGTTCTGGACGCATGTCACGAGCGAAGCTGTGTTGAAGTACGTGGCGCTATTGTTTCCAACGAATATGAGAACGCACATCTAAATAACAAAACAATCAAGAATCATATGTTAGGTTCCATATATGTTTGCTTCGTTCATTCATTTGCACGTGGTGAAATGAACACTAGAAAAACATTATGGAGCCGTTCGGTTATACCATTCCCGGCCGTTCCTGGCAAAAAATGTCTGGTGTTATAGAAATATTGAAGTAAAACGACATGCCAGGAATGGTTCTGGTCAGGAATTGTGCTAATCCAACAAGGGCTAAAGGTTTCCAATTTTTTAAGGAAAATTATGGATAGCGGTGGATTGTAATCCTCAATTATTTAAGGAGTTTCTTTCTTTTTAATGCCCCACCGATCGAGTTTTTTTTAATCCTGTACTCAAACTTTTATGGCCAATACTCAGGTACTCTAGTTACCTCTCAGGAGGTAATATTTGTATCTAGACCGTTGATTTTTCTAAACTTAATAATTTACTAAATAAATTAATAAATAAAAAACCAAAAAATAAAACACCATGTGGTCGGTAATGACGGAGGAAACCCCGCTGCCATTTCCTTCTCGCACGAGCGCACGGCGCTGCATGCGTCTTCCCCAAATGTCGCTCAGGACCCCGACCCTCCTTGCATGGCGCAGCCGCCGCACTTCTTCCCCATGTCAATCCGATTTCTTCCTCAAATCTCGGAACTGAATCTTTTCAAACCAGGGAAGATACACACCCCATCCTCTGCGCTTTCACGGAACAAACATCAGTCCCTACCCCGTTGGACGCCCCAACATCGAAACGGCGAGACGCCGCAGGACACGGCACCGCCGATTCGAACCACGGTGCCGCCGTCGGACTCCCCCGCTGCTGGACGCGTCGTACGTCGCCTTGACGCCGCCACTCGACGCTCCGTACGCGTTGCCGCCTGGACGACGTAGCGCGAGGGAGGCTCTGCCACCACGAACTGCCCCGCCTCGGCACCGCGCGTCGGACCACGGCGACGCCGCCGCCGGACGCCCCCGCTGCTGGACGCGTCGTACGTCGCCTTGACGCCGCCACTCGACGCTCCGTACGCGCTGCTGCCTGGACGACGCAGCCCGAGGGAGGTTCCGCCGCCACGAACTGCCCCGCTCGGCACCGCCGGACCACGGCGACGCCGCCGCGGCCATTCTTATTTACCCTATTTTTATAAAATAAAATTTCAATAAATACTATTACCTCCTAGGAGGTAATATATGATCGTGACCGTTGGATCGGAATAAATGGACGATCCACATTCATTCCGGAGTACCATAGCAAAAGCCAACTTTACTGTATTGTTGTGCCCAATTCTAGTTGGACATCTTTTTCAACAACTCTAAAGAGATCACTATGCATGTGCGCATCCAACACAGAAAGTTAAACTTGATAATGGTACATGATTTGAGTGAGATCGCTAAATGCTAATCAGGCATTGAACTCAGTTAGTATGTATGTGAGTCAATCGTTTAGAGTACGGTTCCCACTTCACGTGTAGTGAATTTACTATATGTGATGAGTCACATAAAGTGCTTCATCACATTGACAACAACCGAGAAAAATATAATGATCTACTAGTTGCCCCATAAGCTGATATAAGCAGACCGAGACACAGCTCGACACAACATATGAACTGAACTAGTAACATGTCCGATGCTAAATTTCAGCATGTAACAAGTTAAATACGGACAAACAAATGTAGCAGTGGTTAACTGTCCCTGTAGGTGGTTGGATGGAGCGTGGTAGCACAACCATAAACAAAAAATAAAAAGATTTGTATATGACTCCCACAAAGTGATCGACAAAGACAACCTAAATAACAGTTGAAAGGAATGCACAGCTATATGGATTGGTCAATTTGAGAAGCAAGCATCTGATTATTGAACTCATAAATCATCATCAATCCTATAACACCTAGCCCGTTTAACATAAGTTGCATCGTCACTTCAAGGTTTTGGGAACAATCAAGATGTAGCATCACTTCTGAAGAATTAGCCATTTTTTAGCACAACGAGGATGAAAGATTAAGATTTTTTGTTCGTTATTAACATGCTCCTCGTATATGCGGTGGACTTGTTTTACCAATCTTAACGGTTGTCCCTGAGGAGAGGAGCAATTGGGCAGACAACAAAATTGACAGCCTGCGCTGTAATTTAGAAACACTAGCTTGTTGATTTTTTTTTAAAAAAAAGGGAATAGATCCTCATAACACTAGCTTGTTGATGAATTAAATAAAAAAAATTAGAGTGATCACCAGCATCCAATGAATAATAATAAAGCTATAATATATAAAAGATTCCATTTTTTGCAAAAAATAAAAAGATCCAATCTCATCAAACAGCAACCAAAAAAGAACCAACGCAACAGAAGCAGATGATGCATGCAACAAAAAAGAATCAACACGAGCAGAGGATGTGCTCACCATCCAGAGGTGCAGCGCCCGCGCCTGGCCGGTCACGATGAGCCAGAGCCATCCGTAGCCGAGGAGGTTCTGCGCCGCGCCCATGAGCAGCATCGCCCACGCCGGCAGCGCGCCCGAGAGCGTGCCGGCGACGACGCCGACGTAGCCCCCGAGGTTCTTGGCGACGGCCAGCGCGGCCACCTGCCGCTGGTTGTACCCGAGGCTGGCCTTGAGCACCGGTGAGATGGCGCCAAAGAGGTCAGTGGCGAAGCCAGGCTAAAAGATCACCGGGGTCTTGGCTGAAGCAAGCTGGGGTCATTAGAAACAAATAACAGTCATATACACTAATTCTCTTTATCTTTTTCAAAATTTGTAGGGGTCGGCTGACCCCAGTGCCCAGCTTTAGCTTCACCCCTGAAAGAGGTAGCCGACGCCGGCCATGGACTGCACCCACATTGCAGCCACCAACACCAGCCATCGGTTCCTGGAGAAGGCCCGCAGCCTCTCCGCGAGCTTCCCCATGGGAATAGCCGAATAGGAATCACCTACTCTGCGTTTGTTTTGTTATACAATGCAAAAGACTTATCTTTTTTCTTTCTTTCTTTCTTTCTTTATGCTTGCTGGAGCTGGGGCCGAGACTTCCAATATATTGTTTTACTAATGTAGGTGTGAAGCACGCAGTGTACATGGCTGAGAAGCCAGCTTATGAATGATAATTAAATAAATGCTAAATTATGCATAGAGCAAATTAAAAAGAATCTACAAGCTGACGCACGCGTAATATTGCATTATTGCGACGTGTCATGTTGACTATTCTATGCAAACAGTTGTAGGCTACTCCACAGACTACGATTTCGCAAATTACCTTTTTGTTGAAGGCGAATAAATAGAGCGTGATTGATAAGAAGAGCGCGTTTGGTTTGGGTCCACAGTTACGACATGCGTTTGCTTTGCTACGACATGCCATAACCTTGTCATAGTCTTGTCATAGTCTTCTAGTGCATTTTAGCTGCCAAAGTGTGCCAAAGGTGCGGCGGCCGATTTCTTTTTCGCGAACATGCTTGGCATGTATTTCATTAAGCAGAGATAGATAGTTTGTTACAAGGAAATGAAGCTATGGTGATCCACAGATAACCGAAGCTAACCCCCCCCGCCCTCTCCACGCACACGTGATTGTGATTACAAAGCTAACAATTGCGCGACTAGGCTGTCCAGGGAGTCGACTCAAGACTGACGCCTAAACGCCTCAAAGGTCCTCAGGTGCTTGTATCCCACCGCGCACCAGAGTGTGATCTCCCTTTCAACCAACTGAATTAGCTGTGTTGGCAAGTTCATGGTCCTGTCAAAAGTTCTTGCATTTCTTTCTTTCCAAAGGAACCAGCCGACCAAGAAGAAGAGGGAACTTCTTAGACAAAACGACCACACTTCTTTACTGAACACACAGTCAAGAATGATGTGCCCGATCGTCTCCGCTGCCTGGTCACAGCGCGGCCACACGTTCGGCACGGCATCCTCTGGACACCGTCCAAACGTCCCCGAAGTCTCCTAAAACATGGCAGCAGAATTACAAAGGGCAGTGACAGCGAAAAGAACGTGGACATGAATAAAAAGAGTGTGATTGATAAGAAGTCTCCTAAAACATGACAGCAGGAGGGCGTGGACGCGACCGTGATTGATAAGAAATCTCCTAAAACTTGGCAGCAGAATTACGATGGGCAGCGACAGCGAAAAGGATATGAACTGTTTGGTTGATGCCGTAGTTAACAAGCTCTTAGATAAACTATGGCTGCTACACAAAATATGAGAGAAAAATTGAAGACATGCATTTTCTACAAAAATGAAGATATAGCTTTAATAAAGATTGGTAAAAAAAAGAGATCATAACGCGTGCATCATATATTTTATTTTAGAGTGATACGAAAATGCAGTGCATCATGGTTATAATAGTAAATCAAACGTACAACTAACTAAAGAACCATGACATAACTAATTTGTGACGCGGTAGATGATAAATTAAATTAAATAGAACCAAAGCGATATATAATGTATGAGAATTCAAACTTTATATACATAAATCATGTTCTTCCAACCAGCCAGCCAAGTAGCTGCTGTTCATCAGCCAGCCATCACCAGCAAATTCAAACATCCCCAGCCAATTCAAACATCTCAGACAATTCAAATGTAGGGTTCAACAGCCACCTTATCAATTCCAAAAAAGGCACCAAAATCAATTGCCTCTCTACATTTGGCGCCAACAACAGTAGCCAATAACAAGTTCATAGCAGTCCACTCCCTTCTTTGTATAAGCCATGGTTTCTCAGCTAAGCTAGGAGAACTCAATCTTCTCTCTTTCTATATATCTCTTATGTTTTTTTTCCTCCTATCTCATATCTCTCCCTAAACCCTATACCCTTCTTAGTATTTTTGGAAGTAACGGTTCAGGATTCAAGGCAAATTGTTTACAAACCCACAAATTAAATAGGCTTAATTTTACGGGTTATTTTCATAATGCATAAAAAATAGCCTATTTGCAGCTTCATGGATAACCTGCCTTACATCCTTTGTAATGATTTTAACTAGCAAAATGACCCTTTTTGCTCCTAATGCATTGAGCATCAAATGTATCTCATGCAATGCTTTTGAGCATTTTTTAAGCAATACCTAACTAAGTTCTTCTCAAAGGTCCATTAAAAAATATATCTTTGCTGTTGTTTATCGATTGGAGTTTCATAATGTGTCTGCATAGTGTTCTAACTAGCATCCGAAGAAACTGGACTCTAGGTTGGGCACTAATTTCTCAAAAGTCAGTATATTTGGGAATCAACTATTTATAAAGGTATATAAATTGGCAATGTGCATATATATTTCTTATTCGTCGTCTCTGTTTTTTTTACTGAAGTTGGTTAGTGCTTCTAATCTATTTAGTCGTTTGAAGAGTGAAAACCATTACTAAAATTTTCAAAGCTACACTCGTCTTATCAATAGCATATAACCTATTTCTGAAATTGTGTATTTTAAAAGTTGTAGCATTTAGCCTTATTTATGTCACTAAAACAGAATGCTTACACTTTTATATAGTGCACATATTGAGTTCTACAGAACTTAAAGTCTAATTACTACTGTACTAATTTTATTTAAATGGGGGAAATAGATCATGGAGGTGGGTGGCGGCTGTACTGCGCCAATCCCTCATGACAAAATACCGGATACCCATTATACGAGCCCGAATTACCCAAACCCAGACTAGAATTACTCAAACCCGAGGTACTGATCCTAAATTCGGATAGTGATTTTGATTACCCGAAATTAGTTTGGGTAATTCAGGTAATATCTCCCAGTACCCAAAGTATCCGAACGACCTAAAGTTTTGTATATGTCTTTATATTTATCATATATTGTTAGTTGAACATTTGAACTTATCACTTTATTAAAATATATTTTTCTCTTTTTAAACAAATGACAACAATATATTATTCTTTGCAAATTGTTGTTAAAATTCTATACATTTGGTATTGAAATTATGTATAAATTGCTACTAAATTTTTATCAAGTTTGTTGATTTCTGTAAATTCGGGTATATCGGGTAATACCCAAACCCGAACCCGAATTATCGGTACCTAAAATTACGGGTAGTGTTTTTTTAGTTAATATCGGATAATAGCTTTCATTATCCGAATTTTGAATTACCTAACCCCCGGAAAACCGGATAACCCAGTTTGACCAATCCCTCGACATAAGGGTAGGTATATTGTTACACGTCAGCGGTATCGTACCTTGTCCCATGCAATGCCACGTAGGATTTTTGTTCATGTGGAGGAAAGAGAAATGTGAGAGAGAAAGAGGTCGTTGTTTCGCGAAACAACCACCTCATAAGCTAAGATTTAGGACTATAAGACAACTATTACACCATTGTATGGGTTGTTGTTGCCATGCACCTCATAAATTATTTTTTATTCTATGCATAAATTAAGGAATCATGAGTTCCTACGAGTCAACTGAAAAAACCAACCATTGTATATGGTCTGTTAAGTCGTCTTAAATTACGTGACATTATACGAGATGAACTATGAGACAACTTACCTAAATGAGTGGTTGCATGGTCTCCTCTCGCAGGATACGATCGTGCCCTGTCAGCATCCCTCATCACCATGGGAGTTTTACCATGCTAGTGCATGTGTTCTGTCGCATCACATGAACTAACACAGCCAAAACGGTTAGATAAAAAATAAATTTAGGATGTTGTTTAAATATTATTTATTTTAAAAAAATAAAAAATCATAAGTCAAACTTACTTATACTCTCTTTGTCTCAAAATAGAAGGGATCCTCTCTTCTAAGAAGTCAACTTTAAAAACTTTGACCAATTATATATAAAATAATATTAATATTCATAATATATAAGTAATATTATTAAATAGATCGTTAAGTATATTTTTATAATAAATTTATTTGAAGATATACATATTACACATTTTTTTATAAATCTAGTCAAAGTTAAGAAAATTTTACCTACACGTATTTCATAAAGTTGTTATGAGATGTAGGGAGTATATAATTGAAGGATCGAGAACGACGACCAGATGAGGGGGTGAATGAGAGCCAAATAAAAATCTCTTTCGGAAACTTCTATTACTTGACCCTTGTCCCAAAGTCACTACCAAAAGTCGAGTTCGGAAGAAGAGACATGCACACGACCTAACAAGTAGGTGGACACCTTAGGAAGAACCCTAGAGGTGCAGCGGAGCGGTCGGAGACGGACGAAAATCGACACGCAAAAGACTGGAAGCAAAACAAGCTTCCTGGGGTTTCCCGGACTGTCCGGACCCAGGCGCGGACTGTCCGCCGCAATGAAGAAAGCAACTGCGGACTGTCCGCCGAAACTCTCGGACTGTCCGCCGGCCAAATGTCCGAAAACACACTGTTCTGGAATAGTTTCTTGACCGGTCGCGGGCGGACACTGTCCGCGGGTGAAAAGAAAAGAAGCAGAAGGAAAAAGAGTAACTCTGTTGCTCGCAGAAATCCAACGGCGGACTGTCCGTGTCTCTTTCGCGGACTGTCCGCGAAGGACTTGAGTAGTCCTGGCCGATCCCCGGACTGTCCGCGCCCTCACGGCGGACTGTTCGCGACCGCTCGGGCAGAGAAGACAAGGAGGCAAATTCAAATCGCCTTCACCCCAAAATCCAAGGAATCGCAACCAAATCTTTTCCAATGGCCACCAAATTTTGTGTGCATGATCCCAAGGCTATGGAAGAGCTATCCCGAATAAATCATCGCTCAATTTAGTTCGAATCAACGGGTGTAGAAGGATTTCGGGAAAATCTCCAAAAACGAAGAACACGAAATAGAAATTGTCCGATCTATGTGCTCGAGATGTTTGGGACAAAACCCTTCGGTGCAAATGTTCTATTCGTGATCCCGCACAACTTGGTTCAAACGGAATCGCAAAAGTTGCTCTCAATCAAGAAATATCATCGCATGAACTTAGAGGATTAGAGAGAAGCAAAAACGCAATTAGCGAAGAACACAAGCAAAAGAGACACAATCACAAAATCAAAGCCACCATGGCTTACGGAGGGTAAGGCCTCCGATTCCCACCAAAAACAAAGTGCAAATCCTTACAAAGGTGGGAGAGATCAACCTAGGGACCTCATGAACTAGAGAGAGAGAGAGAGAGTAGAGAGAGAGAGAGAGGTGGTGCAAATGATTGGTGTTCAAGAGGTGGGATGAGGGATACCCCTTCACCCCCTACTTATCGGGATTTGGCTATTTCCCAAAGACCCCCCTAGATACACTGAGTGAACTACCTAGCCTAAGCATTGCAGTCCAAGCTCCGGAAAATATCTCCAGCATTTTGAATGGACGACCCCGCTTCCTGCTAGGAGTTGCCGTCGCCTCGACGCAACCTCCAGGATTCCTCCACGTGCCATCCCCGCTTCCTCGGAAGCTCCGCCCGGGTTTTGAGGCCCAAACCCGCGAAACCGGCCACCGGTAGCTTTGGGCTCAACTACCGAACCCCGAGTTTTGAGGCCCAAACTCGGAAACCGTCCACCTGTGGTTTTGTGGCCCAAACCACCAAACCGCTCGACTCGAGCCACCGAGTCCTCGGCCGGTCGGACTCCGAGTCCCGTGAGCCTCCTCCTCGACCCGCTCGTCCGCCGTCTTGACTTAGTCAACTCGGTCTATCTCCATGTCTTCTCGCACTCGCCGGTGCTAAGCACTAGCCACCACAGCTAGTCCGCCGGCGCCCATGGTCCCTCAGTCCGAGCCCCGCTCAAACTATAGAAGCATAAAACTCCGGGAAATTCTCTATAAGATAATCTTCAGATTCCTAAGTAGCTTCTTCTTCAAAGTGCTGGTTCCACTGAACCTTATAGAACTTGATGGTCTTGCGACGAGTAATTCGATCTTTTCAATCAAGAACCTTTATAGGATACTCAGAGTATGTCACATCAGGTTCCAAATGCACTCCTTCAACTTCAACGATTGTATCCTTAACTTGAAGACACTTCTTCAACTGGGATACGTGAAACACATCATGCATTGCCGAAAGGTTTTCAGGCAACTTAAGGCGGTAAGCCACCCTGCCAATGTGTTCCAGAACTGGGAATGGACCGACATAGCGAGGTGCTAACTTGCCTTTTACTCCAAACCTAGATATTCCCTTCATAGGTGTGACTTTTAAGTACACGTGATCTCCTGGCTGGTATTGAAGTGGCCTTCTTCGTTTATCAGCATAGCTCTTCTGCCTTGACTGAGATATCTCGAGATTGATGCGAATCTATTTGACTTTATCTTTAGCTTCCTTAACTAAGTCGACACCGAAGAACTCACGCTCCCCAGGTTCCGACCAATTAAGAGGAGTCCTACAACCTCGACCATACAAAGCTTCAAATGGTGACATCTTTATGCTCTGCTGGTAACTATTGTTGTAACAGAACTCTGCCAAAGGTAAGCATTCATCCCATTTCTCAGCAAAGTTAAGAACACAACACCGCAATAGATCTTCAAGAATCTGGTTCACCCGTTCAGTCTGACCATCAGTTTGTGGATGATAAGCGGTGCTATATAGAAGTTTAGTACCAAGTGACTCATGAAGATGCCTCCAAAAAGCTGAGTTCCTCGATCTGATACTATGGTTTTGGGAACACCATGAAGACTTACTATTCTTGATAGGAACAACTTAGCATAGACAACAGTCGGGTGTGTGGTTTTAACTGGTAGAAAATGTGCGGACTTGGTAAGTCGATCGACAATTACCCAGATGGAGTCATAACCATTAGAGGTCTTAGGCAAACCCACTACGAAATCCATACTGATGTCTTCCCACTTCCAAACGGGAACTGACAAAGGTTGAAGTTGACCTCCAGGTTTCAAACGCACTCCTTTCACTTTCTGACAAGTGTCGCACTTGGCCACATAGCCTGCTATCTCAATCTTCATCTTTGTCCACCAGAACTTCCGCTTCGAATCCTGGTACATTTTGTTGCTTCCAGGATGAATGGACAAACGAGAAGTATGAGCTTCATCAAGAATAGCTTGTCGCAACTCTGGAACTTTAGGTACCATAAGACGATCTTTGAACCAGAGCACATCGGCTTCATCTAACTTAAAACAAGTAGGTGTCCCAGATCTAACCTTTGCTTTAAGATGAGCGATGCCGGAGTTGGTTTTTTGAGCTTTGACAATTTGATCACAAATGCTGGGTTCCACCGAGATACTAGCTAGACTGCCATGCTGCACCATAGATATGCCTAGGTTTTCTAACTCATAACAGAGTGTGGAATTTACCATTTTTAGGCTCAGATAGTTGCAACTACCCTTACGACTTAAGGCATCAGCTACAACATTTCCCTTACCTGGATGGTAATGCACTTCAAGATCATAATCTTTAATAAGATCCAACCATCGCCTTTGCCTCATATTCAAATCCGACTGGGTGAATATGTACTTCAAACTCTTATGATCTGTATAGATATGACAAAGGTTGCCCAGAAGATAATGCCGCCAAATCTTCAAAGAATGGACAACTGTCGCTAATTCTAGATCATGAGTTGGATAGTTTTCTTTGTGTTTCTTCAACTACCTAGAAGCATAAGCAATGACTCTTCCTTCTTGGATTAAGACACACCCGATACTGATACCGGACGCATCGCAATAAATATCGAAGGGCTTTTCAATATTAGGTTGAGCTAATACTGGAGCTGTAGTCATTAACTTCTCTAAGGTATGAAAAGCTTCTTCGCACTCATCAGACCACACGAACTTGGTTTGGTTCTTCAGTAGACTGGTAATGGGCTTCGATACTCGAGAAAAGTCTCTAGAATAAACCGACGATAATAACCGGCCATACCGAGGAAACTTCGAACTTGATGGACTATCGTTGGTGGCTTCCAATCCAGAATGTCCTTCACCTTACTAGGATCAACGACCACTCCTCCATTTGACAAAACATGTCCTAGGAATTGCACTTCTTTCAACCAAAACTCACACTTGCTGAACTTAGCATAAAGCTGATGTTCCCGCAACCGAGTTAAGACAATCCTAAGATGACGAGCATGCTCTTCTTCATTCTTGGAATAGATAAGAATATCATCAACGAAGACGACCACGAACTTGTCCAGCTCTGGCATGAACACTGAGTTCATCAGATACATGAAGTATGCCGACGCATTGGTCAAACCAAACGACATTACCATATATTCATAAAGCCCATATCTAGTGGTAAACGCCGTCTTGGGGATATCTTCAGGTCGGATCTTGATCTGATGGTACCCCGAGCGCAAGTCAATCTTGGAAAATACCGTAGCTCCAGCAAGTTGATCAAACAGAAGATCAATCCGCGGCAACGGATACTTGTTCTTGATGGTCACCTCGTTCAAGGGACGATAGTCAACACACATGCGAAGAGTATGATCCTTCGTCTTTACGAAAATAGCAGGACAACCCCATGGCGATGAACTAGGTCGAATGAAACCTTTATCGAGCAACTCATTCAATTGAGTCTTCAACTCTGCTAGCTCTTTGGGAGGCATTCGATAGGCTCTTCTAGAGACGGGTGCTGTGCCAGGCTTTAACTCTATAGAAAACTCAACATATCTATTGGGAGGTAAGCCAGGTAAGTCATTAGGAAAGACGTCTGGAAACTCACATACTATTGGAATATCGTGTACCCCAATGACCGTTATAGCACAGACCTTCTCCACTTCCCTCTTAGGCACAGAAAGCCGAATCAAGAGTTGGGATTTACTGTCTGGCTCATCTACCTTGATAGTTCTATTCAACACATCGATCACAACTTTGTGCTGCTGCAACCAATTCATCCCCAGGATCACATCTAAACCCTGGTTAGGAAGCACTACCATGGTCGTGGGAAAGATATGCCCACCCAGACTCAAAGATACTTGATAAACCAATTCTCTAGTTGCGATACGACCACCCGGTGTTTGCACATAAAAGTCCATTTTTAACTCAGACAAAGGAATGCTATGCTTGAGCACAAATGACTTATCAATGAAGGAATGTGATGCACCAGAATCAAGGAGAATAACTACAGGTTGATTGTTGATAGGAAACATACCCTGCAATACGGTATCTCCTTCCGGCATTCCTTTACACTGGGCATGAAACACCCGCCTAGTCTTCTGTTCAACCTTGTTCTTCTGATTCCCAAGATTAACATTTAGCTTCTGCTGCTGTTGATTCCCCACAAACTTCTGATTGTACTGCTTTGGAAGAGGACACACATTAGAATAATGTCCCACCTTTCCACAATTGAAACATGCATTGTTGGTTTGTTTGGCAACGACTGGATTGTTTGGACCAACATTTTGCCTAGGGTACTGCGAACCCCCAGAGAACTACTGCCAAAACTGCTGCTGAGGAGGACGATATTGAAAGCGATTGTGGTTCTGAGGGTGATAGATAATCTTCTGCCTCTTCTGACAACCACTGGAAGACCCCGCAACAGCTTTCTTCTTCTTTGCTCTCTTATGGATGCGCAGTGAACTCTCAGCAGAGATAGCCATGCTTACCACCTCATGATATGTGGCATTAGGATTGTGATTGAGCATGGTGTGCAGCTTAGTTGAGAGCCCCCTGAGAAACCACCTCTTCTTCCTAGCATCAGTACTGACATGTTCCACAACATACTGTGAAAGATGATTGAACTTGCCCACATACTGCATAACTGTGGAATCTCCCTGCTTGAGAGTCAGAAATTCTTCTAACTTGGATTCCATCACACCAACAGGAATATAGTGTGCATGAAAGGCCTCATGAAATTCCGTCCAGGTGACACGATGACCCGCAGGCTGCGTAGCTGTGAAGTTCGACCACCAGGATCCCGCTGCACCACGAAGTTGCTGAGCTGCAAAGACTGGCTTCTGCACCTTTGTTCAATGTATCAGCTCGAACTTCTGCTCCATGGTGCGGAGCCAATCATCAGCTTCCAAGGGCTCATCTGCCTTGGTGAAAACAGGAGGACGGGTGTCTGTGAAATCAACAAAAGTCGTCTCCTAATTATTATTGCGACCCCGGTTTCCATGACCACCTTGCTGGTGATGTTGAGCAAGCTCATGCAAGAGGTGAGCATTATCTGTTGAAACATTGATTAACGCAGCCAAAGTTTGTGCCAAGGTTGGTGGTGCAGGGGGTGGATCAGGAAGTTCCCCATCATGAGCCCCAGCATTGTTATGTTTAGCCATCTGTTTGCACAACATACTTTTATTGAGACACAAGCATAAAAGTACCAAAGTGCCCACACTTATATTACATGACCATCATAACATGAAAGTGCTAGAAACTAAAGAGTTCTAAAAGCGATAAAGGTAGATTATATTACACAAGATCCACTACTCGCATCCGAACTAGATAGCTAGATGATACATGATCTACTCGTCGTCACTAAGGACCACAACCTCCACCTCCTGCTCGTCCTCGACGATCGCCACTGTCTCTGGTACGAACTCGTCCTCCACGATCACCCCAGGTGCTGGCTCAACTCCACCACGAGCCTTAGGTGTAGGTGCAAAGAACTGGTCGGTGAAAGACAGGTCCGCCTAAACAAGGTCCCCAAGGTCCTCTGCCAAGGCCTGCTGTTGGTACTCGGGGTTCAGCATGTTGGTGAGGTGGTGAACCTCCTCATGGAGCACGTTGTTGTACACCTCAATATTGCCCGCATAGTGCCCCAAGTTGAGGTACATGTCGGACAGGAGGTGCTCTCGGTCCCAGGCTTCATTCCTATCTCCCAGATACTGGTACATGTGACCCTCAGCATAGGCCACCTCAGTCTCCTTCTGTGCCAGCTGCTCCTCCTTCTCTGCCAACTTCTCCTGACACTCCTGCAGCTCAGCCTCCATCTCCTCCACCTTGTCCTCCAGGGTGTCAGTCCTACCACCAAACTCGTCCCTGTTTGCCTTCATCCGACCCAGGTCAGTCTCCAGGTACTCTATCTTCGCCTTGCGACGAGCACTGCGGCTAGCACCCTGCTAGCTGCTCTTGCCACCGCCTCCACGTGACGCCAACCTGTAGCGAGGAATGCCCTGCGGTCTGGAGAACTTGCGACCCGTGCACTTAGTCCTGGCCATCCTATAGACAAGATTTTAAAAGAGGCAAGTAAGTAATATGATAAATTTTAATTCGATTAAGAACAAAATTTTAAACCCATCCCAAGTTGTATGATATGATGCATGATACGTTCCTACGAATACGATAGTATTTACATAACATATTTATCGGGCATATATATATATATACCCATATTCATACCATCAACTTGATATTCCTAAAAACTACTCTCCTATTATTTGAACAAGAGAAAAGATAAGTTAAAGAAGTTTTTGGACTCAAACCAAATTTTAATTTAAGACCCAAAACATTTTTGAAAAACTTACAACTGCAAGATCTGTAATAAGGAGGTTTTGATACCAACTATGACAGAACCTCTTAAGAATAGGACCCACTTGCGAGGATTAATGTCCATCCGACTTAATCCAAAACAAATGATCCAAGTCTTAATTAGCCCGTCAGATGTCGCCACTTTACAACGGGTCATTCACCTCTTTCCGAACAGGATCTCCTCATTACAAACATTGTCGAAGTAATACAATAATTTAATTTACATCAAAGTAGCGGAAATTTAGAGTCATATTACAAACCATAGGTTTTGAAACATAACATAGTATCATATGATATTATTACATCAAGCCATGATAGAGTATAAACAAACAACCGAGGTACTGTTGCCCAATAGTCAAGCAAAGACAACTAATCCTCATCATCCTCCACTGAAACAACGGTCATGCAGCACGAAGCTACACAAACCGGATTGGGACCCTCATCTGCAACAGGGGTTAACAAACCCTGAGTACGGGAGTACTCAACAAGACTTATCCGACAAAAGAAAATATTTGGTGGACAAAAGGTATGCAAGTCATAGGATTCAAGAGGTGGTTTGCAAGAATCAAGAATTTTGCATAAATGAGCATTTATAAAGACAATTGAAAATCATTGAATTCGTTCATAAAAATTACTCAAGTACCAATCTAGATTTATGATTGATAACAAGGTAATACAACAACCATGAAAGGAACCAACAAGTATCCAATTTAAGTTTCATTAACTATGATGTAAAAGACAGGGTTATGTTTCCATTTTCGAGGAACATGACGATTCGAACCGGTTAAACCTAGCTGGGACTTCCCTATCACACGACATATACAACACTAAAGCACGCATATGACTACTTTTCCCTGGATCCTCCATCCGAGAACGGGGGCCCACCACCCGAGAGCACAGTACACCTCCATCCAGTTCCTCGAACTTGGAGGGTACACACTACTCTCGCCACCTCTCCAGTCCCAGGGTTAACCGTCCTTTAGACTGGATTAGCCAGAGTCCAGCTTCGCCAAAGGTATATGATAAGTACTCCAAAGTCACAACCCATGGACTTGTTACAACGAATGATTCCTAATGACACAGGTGGAAAGAACCCGCTCACCAATCACCACTGATGGCTCTCACACACCGTGTCCGCTCGGTCCCGATTATTACTTCCAACAACATAACCTTTCTCAAAAGCATAACCATTTGCCGAAGCAATACGCTATGTGTAGGTAACCGGAAATCACCTACTAAAAAAGTTCTAAGCATACTAAGCATTTTTAGCCAAAAGTTTGCATCTTTAAACAGTGTCAAGGTAGAAGGTACAATTAATACAAGGATAAGGCTATGCATCAAGTAGGAATTTAATAAAGTAAGACAATGCAATAATATAAACCATAAGTGTATTTTAATAAAATATTTTAAATACAAGGTAGGGTTTGAATGCACCGGGGCTTGCCTTGGCTGGAGGGATAAACGAACTCGGGTTCAGATTCACTAACAGAAAAACCCACTTCACCAGGGTGGTTATCCAACCCAACAAACGAGATATCTACACGATAATATGACATGCTTAGATGATGCTTGAAATAATAAACATGATGATTTTCAACACATAAACATTTACTTAAGAAATGAACAAAACAAATTAAACACCTTGAGTACAACTTTCCTTCATGTAAGAAAAATTAAACTAAAGCATAAAGTAAGTTAATTAAATCATGATTAAAAAGATTTTTTTAGTTTAATAATTATTTCCAAAAGCACTGAGCAAACAACACATTAAAATACATGTCCATATTGTGGTTGTCACTGGACAAATGACCATTTGCATCAATCAATACAAAATCACTCAAAACCTAAAGTCATTAGGGTTTCTAATCATTTTATAATTAATTAAACAAATATCCATATATAACAGTTCACCGAAAAATTCCCAAACTTTTTGTACAGCAAGGTATAAGTATATAAAGGTTACAAAAAAATTCTCCGAATTTTTGGAACAACACACAGAGCATGAAAAATCATGGAAAAGCCATTTTTCAATTACTTTGGACATTTTTACAGAACTAAAAATGTACTAAACATGGACATGTTATATTTTTCTTAAATACTACACATCATAAAGAGCATACACAAATGTTTATAGAATTTATTCATGCACAGAAATAAACATATGAAAATAATAAAAAGCATTACTGTGCAAAACAGGAAAAATAAGAAAACCTTTCGCTTTACTCACTGACTGCTGGGTCCCGTCTGTCAGTGAACCCAAAATAGAGCAGCGGCGCCGGCGACCAAAAAACACGGCGGCGCGTCGCCGTCGACGACCAAACGGCTCAACCAACCCATGCGCTGGGCTCTACACTTCACCCTGAACCCAACGAGGTAAGATAGCGCCCTTTTCAACCCTCGCAAACGCCTCACCGGCGGCAATGGCGGCGACTCGAGCTCGGCCGCACACATGCCGACGAGTACAAGCCATAAACGGCTCAACCAAGCACCCCAGCAGACTCAGCGGCCCCCAAACAACGCGAACCGCAAACAAAACGAAACGAAAAGACGACGAAGAGTCCTCGCCGACGACCATGGCGGACGGCGGAGATCTGCTCGTCACGCGCTGGCCAAAACACGCATGCGCTCGCACAACCAACACCAAAGCTACACTCACGACAGCTAGACGAAGCTAGCGCAAGACTCGGACTCGAAAAAGACTAACTATAGCGACCCACCGACGAGCGCACCGTCGCGACGGCTATGAACCGCGGCGGCGCGTCGTGGTCAGAGCTCAACGGCTCGATTCAAGGACAACCGAGCATGCGGATAGTTCGAGGTGCTTACCCCGGTCACGAAGCCCGCGCAAACTTGGCCAGAGATGAAGCAGAAGGTGATGGCGACGAAGACCGTGACGACGGAAACGACGAACCGAGTGGCAACGTCGATGTTCCCGGAGCTACGGTCCACCATTTGCAAAACGCAAAAGAGCGATGGATTCAGCGAGGAACAAGGAGTAAGAAACACGAGAAGAACGAACAAAACGGCCCCTGTGTAGCCCGATGGATAGCTGACCAGAGCGGCGGTGCTCTCACCGGAGCCAAGGTTGCGCCGGGCGATTGAAGGCTGGGCGGCTACAACCAGCTCACGAGGAAGATGTACTAGGTCAATGCGAAAGCCATTGCGGTGGATGGGAAGCTTGGCAGTGGCTGGAAAGCTAGCGCGAGCTCGATGATGCGGAGTGCGCTCGTGGCAGCGTGAGCAGAGCAGAGTGCGAGCGTTGAAAGAGGAGCAAAGGAAGGACGGTGTCCCGTTTTGAAGACGGCAACGGGATCGTGGACTTGACACACACCCGATGGGACGCTCGTCCATGCCAGGAGACGCACGACGAGCTCGGCAGGTGGTCGGCCAGGTGTCGGCGCCATGAAACAGTTCGACATGCAGGTGCTCGGTGAAATGCCTAAAGTGCCCCTGGGATTATTTTGCAAAATGCACAAGCTTCCAAGGGTTTTCATGAAAAACTTTGAATACCAAAGTTGCTTAAAATTTCATGATCTACATTTTTGGCAACATGCACTTTTTCAAATTCTGCATAGAAATGAAAATGCATTTTTGAAATTTGAAACTCTTTTTAAAAGATTTACCCCTTTTTGAATTACTCTAAAAACTCGAATAACACTTGAAAAACTTAAAACACAACAAATGCAATTGGAATAGAGTTCTACAACATTGCTTAAACAACCATAGGCAAATTCTTTTTAGATTTTGAAAAGCATATTTAGGGTTTGATCCACCCCCTCTGGAAATTAGGGTTTTGGAAGTAAATTTGAAAATTTGAATTTGACAACATGACTAGCATTCACATATATCATCAAACACAACCAAGTAAACTCATTTCAGTTCAATTCATAACAAGGTTCTCAATCAAGTGAATGATGCTTAATGCATATGATGACATGATCAAATTTTAATTAAGTGTTTAGACACCAGGGGTGTTACACTTCTGCCCTTCACCGCGAAGGACTTGAGTAGACCTGGCTGAGAGCCTATGCCAAACCCCGATCCCTGGACTGTCCACGCCCTCACGGCGGACTGTTCGCGACCGCTCGGACAGAGAAGAAAAGGGGGCGAATTCAAATTTCCTTCACCCCAAAATCCAAGGAATCGCAATCAAATCTTTTCCAATGGCCACCAAATTTTGTGGGCATGATCCCAAGGCTATGGAAGAGCTACCCCGAAGAAATCTCCGCTCAATTTGGTTCGAATCAACGGGCGTAAAAGGATTTTGGGAAAATCTCCAAAAACAAAGAACACGAAATAGAAATTGCTCAATCTATGTGCTCGAGATGTTTGGGGCAAAACCCTTTGGTGCAAATGTTCTATTCGTGATCCCAAACAACTTCGTTCAAACTAAATCGCAAAACTTGCTCTCAATCAAGAAATATCATCGCATGAACTTAGAGGATTAGAGAGAAGCAAAAACGCGATTAGCGAAGAACACAAGCAAAAGAGACACAAACACGAAATCAAAGCCACCATGGCTTACGGAGGGTAAGGCCTCCGATTCCCACCAAAAACAAAGTGCAAATCCTTACAAAGGTTGGAGAGATCAACCTAGGGACCTCATGAACTAGAGAGAGAGAGAGTAGAGAGAGAGGTGGTGCAAATGATTGGTGTTTAAGAGGTGGGATGAGGGATACCCCTTCACCCCTACTTATCGGGCTTTGGCTATTTCCCAAAGACCCCCTAGATACACTGAGTGAACTACCTAGCCTAAGCATTACAGTCCAAGCTCCGGAAAATATCTCCAGCATTTTGAATGGACGGCCCCGTTTCCTGCCAGGAGTTGTCGTCGCCTCAACGCAACCTCCAGGATTCCGCCACGTGCCATCCCCGCTTCCTCGGAAGCTCCGCCCGGGTTTTGAGGCCCAAACCCGCGAAACCGGCCACCGGTAGCTTTGGGCTCAACTACTGAACCCCGAGTTTTGAGGCCCAAACTCGGAAACCATCCACCGGTGGTTTTGCGGCCCAAACCACCAAATCACTCAACTCGAGCCACCGAGTCCTCGCCCGATCGGACTTCGAGTCTTGTGAGCCTCCTGCTCGCCCCGCTCGTCCACCGTCTTGACTTGGTCAACTCGGTCTACCTCCATGTCTTCTCGCACTCGCCAGTGCCAAGCACTAGCTACCACAGCTAGTCCGTCGGCGCCCATGGTCCCTCAGTCCGAGCCCCGCTTCCGCCCTTCACCGCTCTCAGTCCATCAGCATGGTAAGCCTCTACTCGACCTCCTCCATGTCATTGACCACTGTCACTAGGCATAGTACCTGCACACCACAAGCCAATAGACAGACGCACACATGCTTTCGCAAGAGGTTAGTAGTAAACGCTCAAACTAAAACACTCAAGTGTTGGGTGATCACTCATCACAAAACTGAACTAAATGGGTACTTATCCACCATGTGTTCGCAATAATAATAGCAACTCCAAGAGTTTCCAAAAATATAACCCCAAAAACTATGTATTGGAGGCCCTCTCCAGTAGTTGTTTTCAACAAAACTAATTTTCACCACAACAGCTCCCCAATACTTTGCACCCAAAATTATGTCCACCATGCCTTGGCAAGTATTCACCAAATATGCTTGCATGGGGAATCTGCACAGTGGTGGAAGACGGCCGCATGAAATTGTTGTCGGACCGGGTGGCTTCGGGCAGGTGCGCGTCGACGGCCGCGTATGGCCGCAGCTCCACGTCGATGGCAGTGGGCAGCCGCATCTGGGCACTGCTGGACATCGGCCGCCACCTCTGGACCCTGCTAGAAAATTGCCGCCGCATCTAGTTGCTACCAAGCTCCACATGCCCCTTTAGGGAACTGGCATCCCTTCCTTGCCCCATCTTCAATTTTTATTAATATGGATGGGAGAAGACATGAGGGCACTTCTATGGCGATGGAGGTACAAAGCACTACAAACAATCAGAAAAATGGCGTGGGTAGGGGAGAATGAGCGCCGGAGGAAAGATTGGGGGAGTGGCGTCCGTTTGCAGATATGAGGGCCGTGGGCTCAATTTTTCAGAGCCAGCAAATATTGGGGGAAGGTTTGGCGAGCTGTTGGACCAATGTTTTTTTGGATAATCACGTATATTTCAGTTTTGGGAGTTTATTAGCCTTCTCTTGAAGTATGTAAAAATCGGGGTTTGCATAGTAACAGCTATGGATCTGGTCCGTCCAGCAAGAGAGCACATGAGCTTCGGTGACCTGTGTTGGACCATAACTGGGCTCGGAAAGCGCTCTGGCATCATGCAATAGTGCCAGGCCCATAATAGTCGGTAGTGAAGTTTGTTTGATTGCTTTGCACGACTGCTGAGAGGAACGGTAGATCGGCAGCAGCGGCGAGCTAGGGTTCCGGCAACTGCACCCAATGGCCTCCGACGTGGCGCGGCAGCGGCAGGAGATGGCGGTGGAGGGGCAGCGGCAGCTGGAGGAGACCATCGCACCTGCGTTCCAGATCATCGTATCCATGAACGAGGAGCCACAAGGTAAAGCTCTCCAAACGGCCAAAAAGCTAAGAAAGCCAAAACGGGGTCACTTGAGAGAAGGAAAGAGGGTTCAAAACTTGGTTCCCAAAGACAGGGGCAACGGCTCGACGCAACCAAGTAAATCAAAGCTATCCCTCAAGAAGAGGCAGAAAACGGGCTCAACACCGCTAGCAAGCCAAAGATACCAATTGAGAAGCCAATTAAAGCTCAAAGAAGCCAAACAACCAAAACTACCTCAAGAAGTCAATCAAAACCTGTCGGAAACATCAAAGCAAGCTAGACCCTCCAGAAGAGGCAAAGGCTCAACACATCTAGCAAGAACCCCCCCTAGGCAAAAGCATACTCAATATACCAAGAAAGGATGAAAAGAGCCAAAATGCATGTTTTTCACAAAAGCCACAATTTCTCCCCCTTGACTAGTGCAAGTATGAAATGCACCATTTTCTCCCCTTTTCTCCCCCTTGGTGACAAATGTAGCTCATCAAAGCTCAAAACTCAAGGAAATAGCCACAAATGCCATGAAATGCAAAATGAGTGCAAAAAGCTTCATACATAGAGCTAAGACAACGAATGAATGCTCTAAGTGATGTGATCCTGTGAGAATAGGAAAAGCTCTACGTGCCCAACAAAGACTCAAGTTGAGCTAAAGATCACTTTAGAAGCCAATTTAGAGAAGATTACATGTGTGAGCAGAGAAAGGGTATCACCTCCTAGAGACAACTGTTGACGGCAATTACAAGCTATTTTATCACCATCAAAACACCGTCAACATCCTCATATTCAAAGGAAAACAAGAATAGCATGAACATAATTTACCCAATAACTAGTTCCACATGTCCCATGACTATTTGATGCAGGTAATGACAAATGGGGTCTTTCGGGAGCCAGTGGGCCCACTTAGGGGGCCAACCGACCACCCTATGGACCCACTTGGCATCCTTAGCCCCCATGATCCATGTAACACCCTCAAGAATACTCTCTACCCTTGGATCCAAGTATATTCACCTTTCAATGGTCCAGATTCACAGCACAAGGATCCATAGGCCCAACATGACATATTTCCAAGTATGGCAAATGTGCACAAGGCATACACCATCATGATGGGAATTACGTCTAGAAGCCACCTGCGAAAGATGAGCCCATTTGGCCACAAAAGGCATTCGGCCGAATGCCTAGGTGGGGCCAGAGACCACCCACAGGGCCCCTGACCAGTGGGGTCAACTTCTAGAAGAAAAGTGGTAGGGCCCACCTGCCATAGGGTTCGGCCAAATCACCATATGGTGGTTCCAGCTCCCCACCGACTTCCTGCATGCCGCCATGCATCCACTTGATCTCCTCCGTTGATTTAAGACGGTTACAATGACGGTTTCATCCTACGGTGGCTGATTGAGGTGGCGCGGATCGCTGACGTGGCACCGAAGTAGCCCCTACTCCACCTCTAGCTATAAATAGACCCCCTAGGCCCTCACTCTCACTCATGCCTCATTGGAGAAACTACTCCTTAGTAGTAGTGCTATGCTAGTTGGAGGAGAGTGAGGGAAGTCTTCTGGAGAAAGCCCCGGATCTATCGGGAATCTTCTCCGGAGCTCTACCTCAGCGGATGCGATCCTCTTGTAAGTTCAGCACTTGTAAGTGATACATCCGAGTTCTTTATAGCAATTAATATTCTAAATCTGGTTTAGCTGTTATACACCTTTTCATGCTTGTTCATCGCTTTACTTTAAGTAGAGTGCTTTAGCCTTAACATAGGGTTAAAGTAGTAAGAATAGTGTAGATGTGGTGTCTAGACTAGATCTTACCTTTGTAAACCGCTTATCGTGCGGATTGTTTGTGGATGCTAGTAGAAGGTGACAACTCTATCTAGTCTTCGTATTCGACCACGTGTGTCAGATAAGTTCTTAAAAGGTAAGGCCTCAATACAACATGATGGCGCGTTCCGGTTAGAGTTTTTCCCTCTTTCTGATCTATCCCATCGCCTCCTGCAAGAGAAGGGCTGATAAAGCCAGTATAACTAGCTTTGCCTTGCTAGATATCTTTGCTACATAGAACCTCTCAACCCAGTTATCATAGTCTCCCTTGATTCATCATAGGACATATCTGTAATCCTACTTAGATCACTATCGTTCCCTGAGGAAAATACGATACCTGGAATACTCCCGGTGAAGTGCTACATCGGTGAAGGATCCTAATTGATTCTAAATGAGCTAGGGGAGCAAAGGTTTTCTCATAGTCTATCCCCTCCCTTTGACAAAATCCTTGTGCTACCAACCTAGCCTTGTTGCGCACTACCACCCCATCCTCACTTTGTTTATTTTTGAAAACCCATTTGGTACCTATGGGGTGGCAACTAGGTGGTGGAAGAACTAAGACCCAAACACGGTTTCACTCAAAGTTTTCTAACTCCTCATGCATGGCATTGACCCAATTCGGATCCATCAAAGCGTGTCCAACATCTCGGGGCTCAAAAGACGCAACAAAAGTCGAATGAGCAAAGTGAGAGATAGGACCTGGACCGCATGACTCGACGGTCAATGTCGCCGATGATGTTCTCCAGCGGGTGCTGCTGCTGGATGTAGCGGGGAGCTTGCATGGACAAAGTGGCCTCCCCCTCAACAGCAGCTGGAGCTCCCTCGGGTGCAACGGGCACCGATTGAGGAAGCTGCTCGAATGACCCCCATGTAGAGGAAGTAGTCGGATCGGGACCGTGAGCCGAAGTGGACGTCGCAGGGTCGACTGGGGTAGCCGGTGGAGTCAGCTCGGGATCACCCCAATCGGAGTCGTCCTGCTCCTCCTCCACGAAAATGTTGGAGTGCAGCTCATCCTCACCTGCAAGCTCAAAAGTAGTGGAACTACAAGGCATAGTCTCATCGAAGGTAATCTCACAAGTCTCCATCACTCGGTTACTCTCAAGGTTAAGAGCACGATAAGCACGTGAGTGTGTAGAATAACCAAGAAAGATACAGTCAGAAGACCGAGACTCAAATTTATCCAACTTACCTCTGTTAACACTAGATTTTGGCATGGTTAAGAAGATGACAGATGATCTAGCGCGCGGTAAATTTGCCAAGGCAGTATTCGGAGAATTTGGCAAGTGTTCGTGAGGTCGGTTAATTTCTTCCAATTCGGTAAATGGTCGTGCGGTCAGCTACTTAGGAGAAAGGTGGTTTTTCGTCGAAGAGGCGGCGGAGTCGGCAAGTGAGAACCGATCAGGCAACAAAAAATTGTGATAATTAAGGAAATAAAGGCTCCAAAGGAAACTAGAGTTAAAGGTGTCGTGTTTCCTTTGATATTTTGTAATCGTGTCCTTGTAGGACTCGTGTCATGACCGGGGTATAAATATAAACCCTTGACCATTGTAAAAACGTTCACAACCAAATCAATACAACCGGCCCCGTGCCAACTTCGAGTCCTCTTGTCGTGTCGTCGAGTTCTTCGAGAGGAATCATCGATCCATCGACCTCCGTAAGTCCCGGCAACCTTGTTATCATGTCTAGTATCATGCGGTGGATTTAGATATTGATGCAAGTAGTCTTGTTTGTTTTCAATGATCGTGCGGCGGATCCTTGCTTAATAATCAAGAAGTCTTTTCTTGTGTTTCGTTTATAAGTAGATGTCGTGCGGTGGGTGTTTGCTTGTTATGCCTAGCAAAAGCAAGATATTTATTAGCTCTATTAGATTTGGCAAAAATCTAATAGATTCATCAAGTTACCACATGTTGCATGTTTTATATGTTTTATATATTTGCAACAATCTTTTGCCCAATTTAGATTAATACGGTTCGGCCCTTTTCTTTCTTATAGATCTATTTATGTTTTAACAATCATAGTTATCATGTTATCTCTACAAATAGATCTTATGTTTATAGTAGCCGAACTAGTTTAATCTAGATTGTCACGTGTTGCGGGTTCATGCACGTTAACCATGTTTAGGCTTTGATAAGGTTAAGTATCGTGCGGCAGATACAAGCTTTAGATTAGTATGATCATGTTTTGCTTACGTGTTCCTTCATCATGGATCCCAACTCGGCTGATCTGCCGAGCTTGGTTACGCTTTACCTTATAGTCATCTACGGTTCGCTCAAACATATTTTTCCCATGCATGCATATTTTTCACGTGCTCTTTGTTCGTTTTAGCCGAATGATTTATAAGACCTGTTGGCAAACAGCTTCTTATAGTTGTATGTCGTCGTAAGTGGCTTCAGGGCCGTATATATGGAACTGTCTGGTCTCATCCGGCATGTTCCAGTTTATATCTAACGATTCTGATCCCTTATTAGTTTCAGGTCAAACTTACTAGCACGTTCTCGGATCTCAAAACGCTCGGGCATCCGATTGAAGTCATGCTTTCTGGCTTGTTGTGTGTGAGGCACAGTGCATCACATTTTGTGTCAACAACCTCCCTTCTTGAGGATGAAACACCTACACCCAAACACCCGTAGGTGACTTACCTTGGGTGGTCTCCCAAATCGCAACTCATAAGAGGTCTTTTTCTTGAAAGCTCAGAGAAAAATGTGATTGGAAACATAGCAAGCAGAACTGATCGCTTCAGCCCGATACCACCTAGGAGTCCTATGCTCATCGAGCATCGTCCTGGCCATCTCAACAAGGGTCCGATTTTTGCGCTCAACAACACCGTTCTGCTGGCGAGTGTGAGGAGAGGAAAATTTGTGATCCAAACCCAAAGAAGAGCAAAAGGTCTTAAAATGAGCATTCTTGAATTCGGTGTCATTGTCACTGCGGATAGCTCTCATGACATTCTTGGGTAGCTCATTTTGTAACCTCAAAATCAGATCACGCACAAGTGGAAAAGCCTCATCCTTACTCTCAAAAAAGAACACCCAAGAATATGTCGAGTAGTCATCAACAACTACAACAACATACCACTTCCCTCCCTACGACCTAACCCGAGCTGGACCAACTGTGTCCATGTGTAATAGCTCGCCAGGTTGTTTGGTCATAATGTCTATCACCGGAGGATGGGAAGCAACAACCATCTTGCCATGCCTGCAAGGATGACAAACCAAATCCTTCTCGAACTTTAGCTTTGGCAATCCTTGGATAAGGTCCATTGAGCTAAGCCTTGCAAGCAAGTCAAAACTCAAATGTCCCAATCTCCTATGCCACTTCCAAAGATCGGAAGAAGAACCGACAAGAAGACAACGAGAAGGTCTGGAAGAGATAGAAAATCCGCACAAAAAACCTTCCTGAAGGGCAAAATCTGGCAAACAAGATCACCCCGAGAGTCCAAAATCCGAGAAAGATTAGGCTTGAAACTCACTTCAAAATTGTCTTCAAGAAGTTGCAAAAGAGAAAGAAGGTTAAAATGCAAATTTGCAAGGAAAGCAACATCCTTGAGAACAAACGACGAATTGACATGGATGGACCCTCGGGACACAACCTTACCTCTACTCTTGTCCCCGAATGTGATGTACTCGGTGTGGCTCACGGGGTTGAGGCTGGAGAACCACTTGACACTACCGGTCATATGGCGTGAGCATCCAGAATCCACAAGCCAAGTCTCCTCCAGTCCTCCTTCCTACATCAATAAAAAGACATAGGGTGAGCAAACGGACCAACACTGGGGTTAGTAAACTATGAAGGATACCAGTGTTGTCTCACTTTCCCAAAGAATGGTGAGACTCTCCCATGTGTTTGGGTTTTGAGAATTGATGAAACACACTTAGGTACTAACCTTGTGTAACAGAACCGCCCAAATTACAAAAACTTAAGTCCAAAAACCGATCGTCGATGCGATAAATTTTTGTCCTTAGGCTTTCATAAACCCGGTAGTCCGTGAAACCATGACGGATTTCATTCCTTGCTCATCCATAGCCGAGAATCGCTTTAGTTCAACAGACCATCCATACGTTACATAAAGTTCAAATACGAATACATCAGAGTAAAAATTTTAAAAGTTATTACATAACCAAATCTCTTGCAGCGGAAATAGTTTTGAAACCAACTCACACACACTTAGTTCATTACAGTGCCAGTACTAAGTCGTTTCTCACAAAAGCATAGATAAGACTTCAGAAGTGACCATCGCCCATGGTCCTAGTTGTCGCCCATAGCAGGGTAGAGACAGTTGATGCAGTAGCCGTAGTACATCTGCCCATCTGCAACAAGGTGGGATAAACCCTGAGTACGCGAATGTACTCAGCTAGACTTACCCGTCTTAAACTAAAATAAAGACACCAAGGACAATGCAGGCTTTGTGTAGTACAAGGTCGAACTCTCTTTTGCGGCAAAGCATTTACTATAGAGTACTTAAGAATGAAGCCATATTTATTAAATATTACCTGTCTTCTAGATCAGCACCTGGACTAAGCAATACACTTGATTAAGCATACAATGACCAGTTTGCTCTTCTGATCTCATCATATCATTCCATCGGAACCATTCAAGTAATTAATTGTTCCCACGCCAGTGTAGCAATTGTCAAGTTCTCACTATGGGGAGAGACCGTGATTCGAATCGAATTCCTATCCAGCTGGAGGGTTTATTCCTCACCCAAACTTCGCAACCCTTGAACGGGGGCGCGGCAGTCACCTATTCTACCATTCAAACCAAGGTTGTTTCAGAATCATACTCAACAAGCCCAAGGACTGCCCGGCACCCCGTACGTCCAGCCTAGTGATCAGCTAGCTGGCCTCGGCCTTACACTCTGCGTCCTCTTCACCCCGCAACAGCTTGCGATTCGCTTCGTCCTTGGTTCGGCCAGTAGGTAGGTTTCGCGGCTCGAACGAGTTATCTTGCCAGCTAAAGGTGGAGGCATGCGTTCAACATGACAAGAGGGACACCACCCGATCGGTCCACAAAAATGGCAGACACATACACAAAATACCGGCCTAGGGCGCGCAACTCACCTAGATGTTGCCAGTATCACACGTACGGACAATTTACCAACCTTTCCGGTTGTCTTTCCATTCATGATATTTTTCATACCCTCAGCTTCGCCACGTAGAGCAATACGTGACTTGTGTTACCAAGGAAGTCATCTTTAATTAGCAAGGCTAAACATCTATCTTTGCTATGCTAATAGTCTAACAAGGATATAAGGATATCAAAAGCAAGGAGGGTAGTATGCAACAATTAGGTTCACCCAACTCCTATACTTAATGCAACAACATAGTATAACATAGTAAATTGATATCATAAGGTACGGTTAAAATGCACCGGGCCTAGCCTTTCTCGAACGAGCTAGGGTGGTGATCGGGACACTCCTGGAGTTCCTCTTCTGGTTCCTCATTCGCGTGCCCTTCGTTGGATCCTTGCTGACTGGTTTCGTCCTGCTCCTGGTGAAGGTCGTACTGTGCTTCCTCCTGCGATCCTGTAAGATGCGTATATGCGAATGATATGATACAAGGTATAATATCAACCTATGCAAGACAATGAATATGCTGAGGTGTGGTATGCTCATGATGTTCTTTTCTATGTGTTCTCGAGTAGGTGTAAATTTCTTCTCTGATAGTTAGTTATTATGATCGTCATTTAACAATTTACTTAACACACAAGTAACCAACAATGAACAACGGGGTTCAGCTTAGGCTTACTTAACCTAGCTGGGGGGTTAATGTTTCAAAGATACACCAAAGCTTAATTAACAATTTACTTCTCTTCTTAGCAATTTAGTTAACTAGAAAACAATACAGAACTGCACACCCTAGAGAAACAGTTTATAAAATTCTATAAAAATTACAGTAGCTTAAGCAAGGGCAACATAGCCTACTCAAATTTTTCCAAGTTAACAATAGCAGTATTCCGCTCTGCACAAAATTAGCAAGTTTAAAGATAATAATAACTTAAAAATACTTAGTACAGTGAAAATGATGAACTAACTAGTTTAGTATTTTTCTCAGATACTATGCCTTACTGGAAAGCTACACAAAAAGTTATATCTCTTTTTATCTAGAAACCTATTTACTAAATATCTTACAAGTTAACAGCCTAAACACATTTTAATTGCTAGTTATTTATTTTTCCACAGGAACTACTCAAGATATAATTTTCATAGCTTTTAACAACCATTTAAGATTTCCTGGAACACGAATTACAATTTTAGCAACAACACAAAATAACTTAATTGATTTATACAGTTTTAATCAGTTTCAATATTTATTTAATCCTATACACAAAAGTACTACAAAATACACATGCAATATTTTTCTAGGGTAGATCTACTTATAAAAAGTACTCACAATTTATTTCATGATTTTTAGATTAATATTCAGTGAGATATGATTTTCACTAATCATTTTACATTTTCTGAAAAATGGGAAAACAAAAGTGGTTAGGCCTTTCGGCCCAATAGGCCACACAGGCCCACTCAGCAGTGGCGGCCTGGTTCCAAAGGGGAACCGGCGCCTGACAGCGGGGGCCCGCGCGAGGGGGACCCCACGCGTCGTTGACACATGGCGGAGGCGAGGCTTTCGCCGGCGATTTCTCGCCGACGGCGCGGTCTCCGGCGGTGCGGTGTGGCTCTACGGATGCGGCTACGCGAGACGAATCCAGCGCAACTCTAATCGCATGCAATGGTGGCCAGAGTGAAGCTCATCGGCGTCCATGGTGGAGCAGCGGCGCGGTCACACGGCGGCAAGACGAGACAGGCCACGGCGGCTTCGAGTAAGCGGGGTTAAAGCTTCGCGGTGCTATGGCGAGTGCGGGGCTCGCGCTAACGCAAGACGACGGCGACCAGAGGGGTGCGGTCCATGGCGCAGGGCGAGGCGGCGGCGGCGCAGAGCTCGCGCTCGCGCGGGAGGGGCACGACGGGGTCTTACCGAGGCTCACCGGTCGTCGTTGCGGGCTTGGGAGGCGAGGCGGAGCGCTGCAGAGATGGAGGGCGTGGCGGTGCTCCGAGGCGGCCAGAACGTCGGTGATGCCACTCGGCGTCACGGCGCCGGCGTGCTCTGGTGCGCGCGCGAGAGAGAGGGCGAGGCGAGAGCGAGAGAGGAGGGTGGCGTTCGGCAGGGGACAGAATGGAGGGAGGGGGAGCCAGGGCGCGTTCGCCTCGGGTGCAGGCACGGCTCGGCCAGAGCTCGGCGGCCATGCGGGCGTCGTCGGCGAGAATGGCGGCCTCGTGGCGCTCGGCGTCTGTGCGCGGTCGGGCGCACGCGCGCGACGCGTGAGGCGCGGGCGGGAACCGGCACGGGCGTGCGGGGCAGGCCGGGCTGGCTTGCTCTGCTGGGCTGCTTTGTTGGCGCCGGCCCAATAAGGTAAGGAATTCCTTTTTCTTTTTCTTTTCTGTTTTTGTTTCTTTGTTCTGATTTATTTCTTTTTCAAACAGGTTTAAAAACTCAAAACCAAGATTTGGTGTGAATACCAAAGTTGTTCCAAATATTTTAAACTAACTTTTTCTTGAGAAATCTAGGCTCAATTCTTTATAGTTTTTGAGTTAAGATTTACAAAGCAATATGTGAAACCTTTCTTTTATTAAAAGATCATGAATTCAAAATGGCTTTTAAACTTTGTTTCTCATTTTAATCCTAGGTGTTGAAAAGCAAGATTAATTAAGTGTATTATTTTCAAGCTTGATTCAAACATCAACTATTTTAGGAATCCATTTTACTTTTGCATTCTAAGCAAAGTTAACTTAAACTTGATTTCAATATGAGATGTCATGATGGTTCATGATGATGCTTATGCAATGAATGATTTGCAATGATCATGTGGATTATGCCATGCTTAACACTAGGGTGTTACACCTTGGATCTCTAAGTGTGAATCATGAGATAGGTTGGTACATGCCATGTGATGGAGCAAGGTGATCAAGTGAGGATGGCACAAGCTCTAGCATGGTGAAGGAGATGGAAAGGAAAATGGTGTCAAGGCAAAGGTGATATAGGACCCATTTTTGGTTTGGTGATCAAGACATCATAGAGGATGTGATCACATTTAGGATAGATAGTCGTACTATTAAGGAGGGGGCTCTTGCTAATGATTACGATTATCATGTGTCACTAGGTTCATATGCATTGCATTAAAATCAATTGAACTAGTGAAACAACCAATTAAATCCAAGATATTTGTGAACTAAAAGCTAACACACGTGCACAAGTGTTGAGATCACTTAGTGTTAGCCCTTGGAAGCTTGGAAGAAGTTGGAGTGAAGTTGGAGTGAACTTTCTGAACTATTTTATGAATCCATTTTACTTTCACATTCTAAGCAAAGTTAACTTAAACTTGATTTCAATATGAGATGCCATGATGCTTCATGGTGATGCTTATGCAATGAATGATTTGCAATGATGATGTGGATTATGCCATGCTTAACACCAGGGTGTTACAGCCCCCCCCCTTAAGAAAATCTCGCCCCGAGATTTAGGTACTAACCATTGGTCACAAAAGCTGGGGTAGGCTTCCCTTAAATATTCTTCGGTTTCCCAAGTTTCATCTCCTTCGTCATGGGAACTCCATTGTATTTTATAGACCCGAGTAACCCGGTTACGAGTCACTCAATCCTTCGTATCTAGTATCTTTATTAGTTCTTCATGATAGGTCAAGTCCGATCTGAGCTTGATATTCTTGGTTGCTATTTCTTCTTTTGGCACTCGCAAACATTTATTTAGTTGTGACACATGGAACACCAGAAATATCGAACTCATTTCTTCTGCTAGTTCCAACTTGTAAGCCACTTCTCCCTTTTTCTCTAGAATCTTGTACGGTCCCATGTATCTTGGTGCGAGCTTTCCTTTTACACCGAATCTTTTCACTCCTTTCATGGGTGACACCTTCAAATACACGTAGTCACCTACTTCAAAAGTTAGAGGTCTCCTTTTATCTGAGTAGCCCTTCTGACGAGACTGAGCTGCCTTCATATTCTGGTGAATGGTACGATTCTTCTCTTCGGCTTCATCTACGAAATCAATACCATAGAATCTTCTTTCTCCTGGCTCAACCCAGTTGGAAGGTGTTCTACACTTGCGACCATACAAAGCTTCAAACGAAGCCATTTTGATACTCTCTTGATAGTTGTTGTTGTAAGAAAACTCTAAGGTAACCACAATTCCCATGAACCTCCTGAAGATATCAAACAAGCACGAAGCATGTCTTCTAGCACTTGGTTCAATCTTTCCATTTGGCCTGAAGTTTGAGGGTGGTACGCAGAACTGCGGATAAGACTAGTACCCAAACACTTGTGTAACCGTTCCCAGAAGTGAGCGGTAAACTGAGGACCTCGGTCCGACACTATTGTCTTTGGTACACCATGCAATCTGACTATCTCTGCGAAATACTTATCAACATATTGGGGTGGTCTATCTGTAGTCTTCACTGCAAAAAGTGAGCAGACTTAGTGAGTCTATCCACAATCACCCAGATTGAGTCATTTCCTTTTTGTGTAGTCAGAAGTCCTGTGATGAAATCCATACTAATATCATCCCACTTCCAAACTGGAATTGGCAATGACTGCAAGAGCCTGGCAGGTCTGAGGTGAATAGCTTTGATTCGACAACAGACATCACATCTGGCGACATAAGCTGCTACCTCTTTCTTCATTTTGGTCCACCAAAATCTGGATCTCAAATCGTGGTACATCTTATTACTACTAGGATGAACTGATAGCTTAGAATGATGTGCTTCATCCATAATCTTGTTCCGGAGTTCTCGACTCTTGGGTACGATGAGACGATCCCTAAACCACAATACATCCTTCTCGTCAATACGGAATTGCGGGGATAAGCCCTTCTGTACTTTGATTTTGATATGGGAGACTCCTTTATCTGAGGCTTGTTGCTTGATAACATCGCTCTCTAGTGTACAACTAAGCTGAATGTTGAACAACACTTCTGGGTGCAATAAGTTGAAACCATCTTCGAACAGAGGCTGCATTATATGGCAATGTGATTTTCTGCTCAATGCGTCGGCCACTACGTTGGCCTTTCCCGGATGGTATTGCACATTAAAGTTGTAATCTTTAATCAATTCCAACCATCTTCTTTGCCGCATATTTAATTCAGACTGTGTGAAGATATACTTGAGGCTCTTATGATCAGTAAAAATATTGCACACATTACCGAGCAGGTAATGCCTCCATATCTTCAGGGCATGCACTACCACAGCAAGCTCTAAATCATGCGTCGGGTAGTTGACTTCATGCTTCTTTAGTTGACACGAGGCATAAGCAATGACTCGGCCTTCTTGCATTAATACACAACCCAAACCGGTCTTTCAGGCGTCGCAGAAAACATCAAACGGCTCCTCGATATCTGGTTGGGCTAGCACTGGGGCGGTGGTTAACAATGTCCGCAAGGTGTGGAAAGTTGTTTCACATTTTTCCATCCAAGCAAATTTTTGGTCCTTTTGCAACAGGGTCGTCATTGGTTTGGCAATTTTGGAGAAGTCCGGTATGAAACGACGATAGTATCCAGCTAAACCAATAAAACTCCTTATCTCGTGCACCGAGGTAGGTGCTTTCCAGTCCATTACTTCCTGAATCTTGCTCGGATCTACTGAAATTCCATTTTCTAACAAAATGTGCCCAATGAATGGAACCTTTGTGATCCAGAATTTGCACTTGCTGAACTTGGCATATAGCTTATGCTCCTGGAGTCGGGTTAAGATCACCCTCAGGTGCTCTTCATGGTCCTTCTCGTTCTCCGAGTAGACCAAAATGTCATCGATGAACACGATCACAAATTTGTCCAACTCAGGCATGAACACTGAGTTCATTAGATATATGAAATATGCAGGAGCATTCGTCAAGCCAAAAGACATGACGAGATACTCATACAATCTGTATCTAGTAGAAAAGGTGGTCTTAGGTACGTCTTGTGGTCTGATTTTTATCTGATGATATCCGGACCTCAGGTCTATCTTGGAAAAGACACGTGCCTTAGACAACTGATCGAACAGAATGTCGATGTGCGGTAGTGGATACTTGTTCTTAACGGTCACGGCGTTTAACGGCCGATAATCCACACACATCCGCAGAGAGTTATCTCTCTTTTTCTTCACGAACAAAGCAGGACATCCCCAAGATGATTTGCTTGGTTGAATTAGGCCTTTATCTAGCGAATCCTTTAGCTATGCTTTTAATTCTGCTAGTTCATTGGGCGGCATCCGATAAGGTTTCCGCGAGATCGGTGTTGTTCCTGGTATCAGCTCTATAGCAAACTCAACTTCTCTGTCCGGGGGAAGACCAGGTAGTTCCTCCGGAAAGACGTCGGGAAACTCACATACTATAGGGATTTCTGTTAAAGAGACGGTATATAGCGCACTAGAAGTGCCAACTACCCTAGTTTCCTTGGTAAACATACTTGAAAAGTACCCTTACCCATGGGATCCTTAAGAGATATGTTTCGGCTCTTAGTGTCTAACACCACTTCCCATTCTTTCATCCACTCCATCCCTAGTATGACATCCAAAGCTAGGCCTGGCAGTATTACTAGGTTCATTTGAAACTTCCGATTGGCTATGGTAAGGACTACTCCTTGCACTATCTGGTTGGTCAACAAGTCAGCCCCGGCTGAACTTATCCGATAACCATACTCCAATTCCTTAACTTTTAACTCATGCTTTTTCACAAATGATTGACTGATGAATGAATGTGATGATCCAGAATCGAACAAAACGACTGCGGGATACTGATTAACAGAGAACATACAGGCGGTGACTGGCTCTCCGACGGGGATCTCATCAAGGTTGGTGAAGTGTACACGGGCATTGAATTGCGTCTGTTGTTTGGGAGGATTTACACAACCCTTCGCGAAGTGTCCCATTTGACCACACTTGAAACAGGGTCCTCTCACCGCGGTGTTAGCTCCTGTCAGTGGATTCTGAGCGGCTTTGGCATTGGGAGTGGCCACCTTGTATGGCTTCACATTCCTCTGAGGACCTGGAGCATTCTGTTGCTTGCGCTGGGGTGGCCTAAACCTTGCTCCTGGTGCAGGGGGACGAAACTATGGACGGTTGACAAACTGAGTGCGTGCTTGAGAAGCACCTGCTTCAAAGGCTCTCTTCCTGCTCTTAGATGATGTGTACAAGTTATTGCGGTTCTCTTGGGTTAAGCAGTCACTGACAAAGTCATTGAACATTGTCCTGGAGGAATTTCCCACTGTTTTCAGCATCTTGGGGCTAAGACCCCGCTTGAAGCTAGCCATCTTTTTGCTCTCGGTGTCAACAAACTCAGTGGCGTAGCGCGAGAGATTGTTGAAAGCATGCAAGTATTCTGTCAAGCTCTTCGTTCCTTGAGTCAGCTTCATGAATTCCCCCACCTTCATGGCCATGAGACAAGGTGGTATGTAGTTTCCACGAAAGGCGGTGGTGAAACATGCCCAGGTAATTTGGTCACCCTCACGGTAGGTAGCACGGTGATGAGTCCACCAGATCCCAGCGGGACCTTGAAGTTGATGAGCTGCATATTCCGCCTTTAGGGTCTCTGTTAACCTAAGGAGACGAAACTTCTGTTCCATTGTGTTGATCCATTCATCTGCTTCTAGAGGTTCAGAGGCTTCCTTGAATATCGGTGGTTTCGTATCAAGGAAATCCTTGAAGGTACTGTACTGGTTTCCAGCAGGGCTCCATCTCCTCTGCCTCTGCGGGTATTCTCTGCAATGTTGCGCAATGTAGCCTCCATATTGAGTTGCAGATTCTCGATGTTGCATTGACTTCCAAGAAACTGGTTAAAGAAAGCTTCTGCAGACATCGGGGGAGGAGGAGGTGGTGGTTGATCAGCACCAGCACGAGCACCACTGGCTGCGGTATGGCGGGTTTCAGGCATCTACATACAATAGTATCAAGTTAGTAGACCGCAATGAGGTAGGAGTTGTAGGTGACGCATAATCCACTCAATAAAGTAGAGGCACAATAATTCAAATACAATCACCACATCGCGTTCATCCACATGATAACTAACATAGCACACCATCGCATGTCTCGTTTGCCAGCATACATACACTGGACTTTAGTACCGAGCGTCAACAAGTTATGCTTACATCTCATCCAACAACACATGGTTACATGCAACCATGGCACAAAAGCAACAAAAGGCTAACTATCACGAGGCTCCAGGCGCCTAGGTGCGTGACCCATGGTCACTGTCCACCTCTGACGTTGCGGCGTTGCCCACCTCAGCCGCCCATGGAAGAGGGTGAAGCTGGTAGTACAACTGGTGCACCTGCTCGTGCAATGCGTCGTTGTAGGCGTATGCGACGTTCAGCTGGCCCCTGAAATTTGCCTCTGCGTTCCAAGCGGCGTTCCTCTCTAACATTGTACGTGCAAGCATCCACTCACTGCTCTGGACAGCTGCGTAGGCCTGCTCCCTCTGATTCCTGATCACTGAGAGATCCTGAGCCAACACTTCCTTGTCATGCTCTAGCTTGGTCTTCTGCAGCTTCACCTGCTCTAGCTCCTTCTGAAGGGTCTCCATGTTCATTTCGCACTCACGGCGAATCTCACGCCTGTCGGCACAAGCACCACGGTAGTTGTCCTCCATGCGTGCAAAACCCATCTTTAGGTCATGGTAGGCCTTCATCATGGTGAACATGGCGCTCATAGCAGGACCGGTGCTGCTCTGACCCTCCTCTGGGCCTCCTGTCAAGGCTGTCCCCTTGGGCTGCTCCCACACAGTGGTGTGAGGGCTGCCACTAGGGAATAGCCCTGGCAAGGCACGAGCTATAGCCTCTGGAGCTATCTCGATGATGCTCAAAAGCACCCTGTAGGCTTCCCTGCAGGCACCTTCCTAAGGTGTCCTTCCTTTGCCTCCAAACATCCAACCCCCAAGGTGCAAGTCTCCTGTGTCAGGTGGAACAACAGCCTCCACGTAGACAAAGGTACCGTCTCCAAGGCTCTCCTTGCTCCAGTAGTAGCGAGGTGCCTTCTCCTCTAGGTAACCCGCTGCACGGAGGACCCTCCAAAGAAGAGTGGGCATGCCAAACTTCTCCAGAAACTTGCTCTTGAGGCGAGGGCTCCTGGTGGCAAGCTGGTGGCGAGGGACTCTGCCTCCAGTGGACTTGCTAGCAGTGGACTTGGTACGGGCCATCTGTAGCAAAAGGGTATAAGAGAGAGTTGATAAGAACCAATTTTTTATACCCAGATAATTAAGCACAATTTTTAACTTGCGAGGAAAGTAGTGAAATGAATGACATGATGACATAATATGATGCATGCACATAACGTACGTCCTCACATAGAAAAGTAGAGAAGTAAGATATCGTACTAGGCGGTGGCATACATCGTTCTCTCATATATATATACATAACTATTCGTACTAACGAAAGCACTGCTATGTACCTGCAGAAAATTCATTTCAGTCCATCCCTTACAGTATGAAATATGCATTGCAAAATATAAACCTGGTACTTCCATATATACACTCCCAAGTATACATATGAAGCACATGTAGCCAGTTCTTCGTCCTAATAACGGCATCGTCATCACAGACGGCACTCCCACACAAGGATACCTTCTCATGAACTTATGTAAACAAGATCATGGTCAAGCATCATATAAGCATTCCCCTAGTATCGGTAGTGTATCCGACCATGCTCTCCCAACTCACACTTACCAAGGCATAGCGGCAATCTGATCCATACATTACCACTCAAGTGAATGGCACTCATACAATTTCAACCTGTATGGACAAGTAAATAGAAATATGATGCATCACCCCCAAGTCAGTACTTAGATAAGCCACCTAGATCCTATTGGGCATAAGAGACACGACTACTGGCACACTCTTAGTTTAGTGAAAATAGTATTTTTAAATACCCATATGAATAGTAACTATTGAACTAAGGCTCTGATACCAGCTGTAACAGAACCGCCCAAATTACAAAAACTTACGTCCAAAAACCGATCGCCGATGCGATAAATTTTCATAACCCCGGTAGTCCGTGAAACCACGACGGATTTCATTCCTTGCTCATCCATAGCCGAGAATCGCTTTAGTTCAACAGACCATCCATACGTTACATAAAGTTCAAATACAAATACATCAGAGTACGAATTTTAAAAGTTATTACATAACCAAATCTCTTGCAAAGGAAATAGTTTTGAAACCAACTCACACACACTTAGTTCATTACAATGCCAGTACTAAGTCGTTTCTCACAAAAGCATAGATAAGACTTCAGAAGTGACCATCGCCCATGGTCCTAGTTGTCGCCCATAGCAGGGTAGAGACAATTGATGCAGTAGCCGTAGTACATCTGCCCATCAGCAACAAGGTGGGATAAACCCTGAGTACACGAATGTACTCAGCTAGACTTACCCCTCTTAAACTAAAATAAAGACACCAAGGATAATGCAGGCTTTCTGTAGTACAAGGTCGAACTCTCTTTTGCGGCAAAGCATTTACTATAGAGTACTTAAGAATGAAGCCATATTTATTAAATATTACTTGTCTTCTAGATCAGCACCTCGACTAAGCAATACACTTGATTAAGCATACAATGACCAGTTTGCTCTTCTGGTCTCATCATATCATTCCATCGGAACCATTCAAGTAATTAATTGTTCCCACGCCAGTGTAGCAATTGTCAAGTTCTCACTACGGGGAGAGACCGCGATTCGAATCGAATTCCTATCCAGCTGGAGGGTTTATTCCTCACCCAAACTTCGCAGCCCTTGAACGGGGGCGCGGCAGTCGCCTATTCTACCATTCAAACCAAGGTCAATTCAGAATCATACTCAACAAGCCCAAGGACTGCCCGACACCCCGTATGTCCAGCCTAGTGATCAGCTAGCTGGCCTCGGCCTTACACTCCGCGTCCTCTTCGTCGGCGTCCATGGCGGAGCGGCGGCGCGGTCACACGGCGGCAAGCCGAGACAGGCCACGACGGCTTCGATTAAGCGGGGTTAAAGCTTCGCGGTGCTATGGCGAGTGCGGGGCTCGCGCTAACGCGAGACGAGGACGACCAGAGGGGTGCGGTCCACGGCGCAGTGCGAAGCGGTGGCGGCGCAGAGCTCGCGCTCACGCGGAGGGGCGCGGCGGGGTCTTACTGAGGCTCACCAGTCGTCGTTGCGGGCTTGGGGAGGCGAGGCGGAGCTGCTACAGAAATGGAGGGTGCGGCGGTGCTCCGAGGTGGCCGGAACGGCGGTGATGCCGCTCGGCGTCGCGGCGGTGGCGCGCTCTGGTGCGCGAGCGAGAGCGATGGCGAGACGAGAGTAAGAGAGGAGGGTGGCGTTCGGCAAGGGACAGAATGGAGGGAGGGGGAGCCGGGGCGCGTCTGCCTCAGGTGTAGGCGTGGCTCGGCCAGAGCTCGGCGGCCACGCGGGCGTCGTCGGTGGGCATGGCGGCCACGCGGCGCTCGGCGTCTGTGCGCGGTCGGGCGCACGCGCGCGGCGCGTGAGGCGCGGGCGGGAACCGGCGCGGGCATGTGAGGCAGGCCGGGCTGGCTTGCTCTGCTGGGCCGCTTCGTTGGCGCCAGCCTAGTAACATAAGGAATTCCTTTTTCTTTTTCTTTTCTGTTTTTGTTTCTTTGTTTTGATTTGTTTCTTTTTCAAACAGGTTTAAAAACTCAAAACCAAGCTTTGGTGTGAACACCAAAGTTGTTCCAAATATTTTAAACTAACTTTTTTCTTGAGAAATCTAGGCTCGATTCTTTATAGTTTTTGAGTTAAGATTTACAAAGCAATATGTGAAACCTTTCTTTTATTAAAAGATCATGAATTCAAAATGGCTTTTAAACTTTGTTTCTCATTTTAATCCTAGGTGTTGAAAAGCAAGATTAATTAAGCGTATTATTTTCAAGCTTGATTCAAACATCAACTATTTTATGAATCCATTTTACTTTCGCATTCTAAGCAAAGTTAACTTAAACTTGATTTCAATATGAGATGCCATGATGCTTATGCAATGAATGATTTGCAATGATCATGTGGATTATGCCATGCTTAACACCAGGGTGTTACACCTTGGATCTCTAAGTGTGAATCATGAGATAGGTTGGTACATGCCATGTGATGGAGCAAGGTGATCAAGTAAGGATGGCACAAGCTCTAGCATGGTGAAGGAGATGGAAAGGAAAATGGTGTCAAGGCAAAGGTGATATAGGACCCATTTTCGGTTTGGTGATCAAGACATCATAGAGGATGTGATCACATTTAGGATAGATAGCCGTACTATTAAGGAGGGAGCTCTTGCTAATGATTACGATTATCATGTGTCACTAGGTTCATATGCATTGCATTAAAATCAATTGAACTAGTGAAACAACCAACTAAATCCAAGATATTTGTGAACTAAAAGCTAACACACGTGCACAAGTGTTGAGATCACTTAGTGTTAGCCCTTGGAAGCTTGGAAGAAGTTGGAGTGAAGTTGGTGAAGTGTTTCGGACAGAAGAAAAGGTCTGAACGTAGCGTTTGTGTCAGGTCCGAACAATCGGAGATGGGTCCGGAGGCATACCCTAGCCTCGGCTTTGCTGAAGTCAGAGATCCGGACGTTGTTGTGTGTCCGGACGCTGGATCCGGACATGTGTCCGGAGTCAGTGCGCTCTCTGTCGGTTCTGTGTGAATTGATCTGGTCTCTGTTGATGGTCCGGACAAGGATCCGAACATGCGTCCGGAGAAGAAGAAATGAAGAGGGAGCTCTCGGGTGCTCGGGAAAATATTTTCGGACGCTCGGTGCAGTGCATCCGGACCCTATGAATAGTAGCGACCGGAGCTACGTGGCAGGCTGTGGCGCAGGCGGGAAAAGATTCATTTGAATCGACAGTCGACCAGACGCAGGCGCATTGGTCCAGACGGCGTGCTGCGCGCGTCCGGAGGGCAGCGTCAGGAGTTCTGAGTAGAGGCTTTGTCTGTGCTGGTGTGGGGCATCCGGACACAGATTTTGGTCCGGACTCTCACTGTTGCTTGCGTCCGGAGTTCTGAGCAGAGGCTCTGTCTGTGCTGGTGTGGGGCATCCGGACACAGATTTTGGTCCGGACCCTCACTGTTGCTTGCGTCCGGAGTGGGCGCAGAAAGCGTTTTTCAGGGGCAAAACAGCTAGTTGTGAGTGGAGGCTATATATAGTTGTATGGCCGACCCTTTGGGGCACTTCTTGCACATTCTAATCACTCACACACTTGTGCTCATTTGTGAGAAGCTCCACCACTCATCTCATTGATACATTTGATCATTTCATGAGAGATTGAGTGAACCAAGTGCATTTCTCGTTGAAGTGGCACTTGGTGATCGTCGTCATCGTGGAAGCTCTTGTTATTCTTGGAGGTTGCCACCTCCTAGACGGCTTGGTGCAATGAGGATCGTTGAGCGGAGGAAGGTGATTGTCTCCGGCTCCGATCGGTGGATTGTGAGGGGTTCTTGAACCTCCCCCACGGGAAATTCGCGAAAGGTATCTCTAGTGGATTCCGCGTAGCTTGGGGATCCCCATCTTGTGTTGGTTGTGCGGCACCCGGTGACGGGTTTGGCTTGTGATTGCCAATTAGCGCGTGAACCTCCAAGTGGGTGTATCGCTACAACGAGGACTAGCTTGTTGGCAAACAAGTGAACCTCGGTAAAAAATCTTGTGTCACATTGTCTCTACCGAGGATTCTCATATTGTGATTGGTTGTCTATTGGCTCATCTCTTCGCGGTGGTATAACCCTCCTAACTCTAGCTTTGCATTACATTCTTTCACTCTTGCAAAGTAGAGTAGCTTAGCTCTTTAGCTTGTGTAGCTTTGTTTAGAGCTTTCTAGGTTGCTAGCTAAGTTGTGTGCCTTAGTAGCTATCTTGCTACTGACTAGAATTGGTAGGTGGCTTGCCTAACCATAGAGCTAGAGAAAACTTGCTTATTGCCGTGTTTTATTCTAACAAGTTTGCTTAAGTGTTTATGTAGATTTTTTAATAGGCTATTCACCCCCCCCCTCTAGCCATTCCTAGACCTTTCAAATGGGTTAGAAGAAAAACCAAACATCTCATGTCCCATGGGAGGATAGCGATCACCACGATAAGGAGAACGTGGTCCGCTAAAGAAGGGAGGAGTGAAGCCACCACTACGAAGCACGTAGTCGTATGGGTCACGACCGGTACCCCGCCGGGCATGACCACCGCGTGGTCTCGCCTCCTGAGACCTAGTACCTTGAGGCATTGTACCTCTAGGCCTAGAAGTGTGCATCTGAACTTCCGGTTCACGCACCCCAACTGGTGGGTGGTACATGTCCCGGTTGTTCAACTCATCCTGCCTCCGATCATATCTCTTCCTCCTATAGCAAAACTCAGCCAAGTGCCCATCCCGTTCACAATACTCACAGTGGTACCTCACCGCACTCTTGGTAGGCACTCTCTTGTTGGGTTGGGTGGCTCTCGCTTTCTTAGGAAGGGGGTCACTAGAAATGTCAGGCAAGGTGTCAAGTGGATTCTGAAGGTGGTTCAATTTTGGAATCCACACTTGCTTCTGTGGAGTGGTTTTAGGTGGCTCCTCAAACACACCATCTCTCACAGGTAACTCAGAGGGGTTGGTAGGCTTAGGTGGAGAGAACTTGGTGAACTTGGGAATTGTGGTGGGTTTCTCGTTCTCGCTCAACCCACTGCACTCACCGATCTTTCCAAACATGCTATTGTCCCTCTCACCTATAGCAAAGCCTACTCCCGTGTTGCCAGCCCTCTTGAATTGGTTGTACAACATCCCCAACTGCGACTCTCTGCTAGACACCCAAGCTAAGACGGACCGAAGGTGTGTGTTGTCCTCATCGGTGCGCGTCTTGTCGTGCTGGCACATCGCGATCTCAAGCTCCAAAGTCTCAATGCGATCCGACTCTCTAGTTCTATCTGAGCTAGCCTTCTCTAACACAGCGATCCTAGCATCCTTCTATATCAGCTCAGAACGCAAGCCTAAGAAAGACTTGCACGCACCAAGTAAGCTAGGCCTAGCCTTCAGCTCACTGACCTCCTCAAGTAGAGTGCTATACTTGTCCTAAAGAGTGACAAGATCAGACATGTGGATGGCGCAAGCATCACACTCTACCTCCTCGGTAACCACCACAGACGACTTAGCAAAATCTAGCTCATGAAGCGCGCTAAGGTACTTTGCCTTAAAACCGTTCCTCTCTCTAATCGTACGCTTGAGCACGGAGTCCTTACTCATGTATGTGTCACTAAAAGTCTCAAGCTCGAGGGAGAGGGATTCGATGGTGGGAGTTACCTCAGGTGATTCGGAGTCGGACTCAGACTTGGAGTCGTCCTTGCATCTGTCGGCCTTTCCTGCTTCGATCACCATGGTGCAAAAGCCATCGTGCTTGGCGTCAGCGTAGAAGCAGAGGCCGTTGAACTTGTCCTCAACCTTCCCCTTGGACTCATCATCGTCGCTCAAAGAAGAGCCTCCATCGGAGGAGAACTCGATGTCGCTGAGGGAGGCGAGGAAGGCTCGATGATCAGCCTTCACCTTGTCAAGCACCTTCTTCACGGATCTCCGGTAAAAGCCGCCCTTGGCTTTGTGCTTGTCGTCGAAGCGGTGCTCGCGCTTGTCCTTGCGCTTGGTGAAGTCCCCTGCAGCTTTCTTGGGGCAGTTTGCAATGAAGTGATCCTCATCACCGCAACGGTAGCACCCCTTGGCCGTGCCACCACGTCGTCGGTTCAAACGGTTGTTGTGAAACAATGAGAACCTAGTGATGACCAAAGTCAGCTCGTCATCTCCAAACGCCTCCACTTGTTCCTCTGTCACAGAGATCAAAGACAAAGAGAACGAAGAGTGTGAAGGGTTAGAGGAAGAGGAAGACACACCGTCGGGGCCGGAAACCAACGCCATGGATGGGTTCGACGGGTTCTCAAGCTTGGCCCGGGTCTGGTGGTCAATCTCTGAGGACTTAAGCTTGCTGAACAGCTCGTCCATGGTCAGGGCATCATAGCCCGATGACTCCTGAATGGCAGCCACCTTCATCTCCCACACCCTCCGATCAAGAGCATGCAAAAGCTTGATAGCCATCTCATGATCATCATAGGGCAAGTTGGCATGATTGGCACGCATCTTGTTGACGATAGATTGGAAGCGAATGAACATCCCGTCAACAGATTCGCCGGCCAACTAAACAAAGTTCTCGTACTCCCTATGGTACGTGTCGAAGAGTCTGGACTTGATCTGAGGGTCCTCATGATATCGCACAAGTGTTTGCTAGATCTCTCGCGCCATAGTGAGGTTCGAGACTCGCTCAAACTCAGGAAGAGACAAACTCGAGAAGAGGATGCTACGTGCTCTACTGTTTGCGTTGTGTTGAGTGGTTTGGAGTTGGTCAACACGAGCCGCAAGAACACGATAGCCCTCATTCTCACAAATCTCCCAAATATTCGAATCGACTCCTTGTAGATAGGCGGACATGCGCACCTTCCAGTAGGAGAAGTTCGTTCCATCGAAAAATGAAGGTTTGCCAACACCTCGCTCCATGTCGCCTTCACAGATCAAGAACCGTGTAAGGTAGAAAGATCCTTAACCTAGCTCTGATACCAATTGAAGGACCTAGAACAGCGACCAAAGGGGGGGTTGAATGGGAGCCAAATAAAAATCTCTTTCGGAAACTTCTATTACTTGACCCTTGTCCCAAAGTCACTCCCGAAAGTCGAGTTCAGAAGAAGAGACACGCACACGACCTAACAAATAGGTGGACACCTTAGGAAGAACCCTAGAGGTGCAGCGGAGCAGTCAGAGACAGACGAAAATCGACACGCAAAAGACTGGAAGCAAAACAAGCTTCCTAGGGTTTCCCGGACTGTGCGAACCCCAGGCGCAGACTGTCCGCCGCAGTGAAGAAAGCAACTGCGGACTGTCCGCCAAAACTCTCGGACAGTCCGCCGGCCAATTGTCCGAAAACACACTATTCTGGAATAGTTTCTGGACCGGTCGCGGACTGTCCGCCCTTGCACCCCGGACTGTCCGCGGGTGAAAAGAAAAGAAGCAGAAGGAAAAATAGTAACTCTGTTGCTCGCAAAAATCCAACGGCGGTCTGTCCGTGGCTCTTTGGCAGACTGTCCGCGAAGGACTTGAGTAGACCTGGCCGAGAGCCTCTACCGAACCCCGATCCCCGGACTGTCCGCGCCCTCACGGCGGACTGTCCGCGACCGCTCGGATAGAGAAGAAAAGGAGGCGAATTCAAATTGCCTTCACCCCAAAATCCAAGGAATCGCAACCAAATCTTTTCCAATGACCACCAAATTTTGTGGGCATGATTCCAAGGCTATGGAAGAGCTATCCCGAAGAAATCATCGCTCAATTTGGTTCGAATCAACGGGCGTAAAATGATTTCAGGAAAATCTCCAAAAACGAAGAACACAAAATAGAAATTGCTCGATCTATGTGCTCGAGATGTTTGGGGAAAAACCCTTCGGTGAAAATGTTCTATTCGTGATCCCGCACAACTTGGTTCAAACGGAATCGCAAAATTTGCTCTCAATCAAGAAATATCATTGCATGAACTTAGAGGATTAGAGAGAAGCAAAAACGCGATTAGCGAAGAACACAGGCAAAAGAGACACAATCACGAAATCAAAGCCACCATGGCTTACGGATGGTAAGACCTCCGATTCCCACAAAAAACAAAGTGCAAATCCTTACAAAGGATGGAGAGATCAACCTAGGGACCTCATGAACTAGAGAGAGAGAGGTGGTGCAAATGATTGGTGTTCAAGAGGTGGGATGAGGGATACCCCTTCACCCCCTACTTATCGGGCTTTGGCTATTTCCCAAAGACCCCCTAGATACACTGAGTGAACTACCTAGCCTAAGCATTGCAGTCCAAGCTCCGGAAAATATCTCCAGCATTTTGAACAGACGGCCCCGTTTCCTGGCAGGAGTTGTCGTCGCCTCAACGCAACCTCCAGGATTCCGCCACGTGCCATCCCCGCTTCCTCGGAAGCTCCACCCGGGTCTTGAGGCCCAAACCCGCAAAACCCGCCACCGGTAGCTTTGGGCTCAACTACCGAACCCCGAGTTTTGAGGCCCAAACTCGGAAACCGTCCACCAGTGGTTTTGCGGCCCAAACCACCAAATCGCTCGACTCGAGCCATCAAGTCCTCGCCTGGTCGGACTCCGGGTCCCGTGAGCCTCCTGCTCATCCCGCTCGTCCGTCGTCTTGACTTGGTCAACTCGGTCTACCTCCATGTCTTCTCGCACTCGTCGGTACCAAGCACTAGCCACCACAGCTAGTCCGTCGGCGCCCATGGTCCCTCAGTCTGAGCTCCGCTTCCGTCCTTCACCGCTCTCAGTCCATCAGCACAGTAAGCCTCTACTCAACCTTCTCCATGTCATTGACCACTGTCACTAGGCATAGTACCTGCACACCACAAGCCAATAGACACACACACTTGCTTTCGCAAGAGGTTAGTAGTAAACGTTCAAACTAAAACACTCAAGTGTTGGACGATCACTCATCACAAAACTGAACTATATGGGTACTTATCCACCATGTGTTCACAATAATAATAGCAACTCCAAGAGTTTCCAAAAATATAACCCCAAAAACTATGTATTGGAGGCCCTCTCCAGTAGTTGTTTTCAAAAAAACTTATTTTCACCACAACAGCTCCTCAATACTTTGCATCCAAAATTATGTCCACCATGCCCGGGCAAGTATTCACCAAATATGCTTGCCTGGGGAATCTACACAGTGGTGGAAGATGGTCGCATGAAATTGTTGCCGGACTGGGTGGCTTCGGTCGCAGGTGCGCGTCGACGGCCGCAGCTCCACGTCGATGGCAGTGGGCAGCCGCACCTGGGCACTGTTGGACATCGGCCGCCACCTCTAGACCCTGCTAGAAAACTGTCACCACATCTAGTTGCTACCAAGCTCCACATGCCCCTTTAGGGAATTGGCATCCCTGCCTTGCCCCATCTTCAATTTTTTGGAATATGGATGGGAGAAGATAGGAAGGCACTTCTATGGTGGATGGAGGTACAAAGCGCCACAAACAATCAAAAAAATGGCGCGAGTAGGGGAGGACGAGCGCCGGAGGAAAGATTGGGGGGAGCGGCGTCCGTTTGTAGATATGACGGCCGTGGAGCAAATATTGGGGGAAGGTTTGGGGAGCTGTTGGACCAATATTTTTTTTTTTTGACTAATGACGTATTTTTCAGTTTTGGGAGTTTATTAGCCTTCTCTTGAATGAAGTATGTAAAAATAGGGGTTTGCATAGTAACAGCTATGGATCTGGTCCGTCCAGCAAGAGAGTACATGAGCTTCGGCGACCTGTGTTGGCCCATAACTGGGCTCGGAAAGCGCTCTGGCATCATGCAACAGTGCCAGGCCCATAGCAGTCGGTAGTGAAGTTTGTCTGATTGCTCTGTACGACTGAGCTGAGAGGAACGGTAGATCGGCGGCAGCGGCGAGCTAGGGTTCCGGCAACTGCACCCAATGGCCTCCGACGCGGCGCGGCGGCGGCAGGAGATGGCGGTGGAGGGGCAGCGGCACCTGGAGGAGACCATCGCAGCCGCGTTCCAGATCCTCGTATCCATGAACGACGAGCTCTGCAACGCCGGCCTCTGGTCCTCCTCCTCTGTCTCGGCCGCTGCCGCTGCCGTTGGCTCCCAGCACCAACACTCTGCTACTCCGCCGCCGCCACACTCTGCAGATTCCGACGCCGCCGACGCAGGGGGCGCGCCCGGCCCCGGCGGGTCGCTCGACGAGGCGAGGCACCGATACAAGTCAGCCGTGGCGGCGCTGCGGGCCTCCATCTCTGCCGTGTCGTCCTGCGCTCAGGTGAGATCTTGATGCACCTTGTGCTCCTCGTGCTTATGCGGAAAATTGTTTTGGGCACATTCTTCTGTGATGAAAGATAACACTTGTGGTGTAAAAAAAAAATCAGGGCATTGCCATGTAGGGCGGGGGGTGGGGATTGGCAAAGCAAATTCTTGTTACGGTACTGATTGGAGATATTTGCAATGGTAACTCCAACTCATGGCCATTAGTGTGGAGGGAGCTGACAAAATTTCAGTTCCAAAGCTAACAACTTTTTATTTCCATAAATATGTAGATACTTGGTGGCACAGTTATAAAGATGAAATATTGATGTGAACTTGTGAAGTATGTGGTGCTATGCTACACATTACTATTAAGAAAACAATCTTACCTTGCTAAAAAGAACATTATTGGCGACCTAGGATTGGCTATTCCCACATTTGATTTGACTACTCTATTTTATTGAAGACACATCATTACTGTGGTTACTACTTATTAAGGTGTATAAGTCGAGACGTGGCGACCTGCCCATTTGAGGCGTTTAAGGCATGCAGCGAGGTGACGCCATACGATCATCTTATCTTAATATATAATGCTACTAAAATTCAGAAGCAAATCATACCTTAATATTGCCAAGTCTTAGCTTGCAGTACATAATAAATAGTGCTACCAGAGTGCTAGTGCACGACATGAAGTAGCAAAATAGCAAATCTAAAATCTGTCATCACTCAAAAGCAAGAAATTAGTCTCTAATGACAATATAACTTAATGACTAGTGCTGCTAGGGAAAAACAAATATAAGAAGCATAACTGCAGATCTGAAATATCTAGTCAGTATCATCGGGATGATCATTCAAGCAGTTTTTCATCTCCACTCTAATTGCAGTGGTGTGTTTTCATGCACATCATTGCATCTCCAAAGCCACCCGCCAGATGTTTTTCAGCCTTTTTATCCCTCCAAAAACTTTATATACTATCTCTATCCATTTATGTTTCAACTCAAGGCATGTACCATGGATCCAGTCAAAACGAACCATTTACCAGTCAAGCCTAAATTACTGGTTCTTCCCACTGGGCCAACTTAGGAGTCTGCTGCATTCATGCATGTTAAATGCACAGGGGTACAATTGAGCAAAAATTTTAATACATATATGGGGAGAACCAATATGCCTAAGGCTTCTGGATGAAAGAAGTGAAAAGTGCCTAAGAAATTAGATGAATGGAGTAATTATTAAGGACAACAAACATGGGTTTTAGTTAACCGTAACTTGCTTTTCACATTATATATAGAATACTGTTTACCTTACCTTATAAAGGAAAAAGGTTAATATTATCCCGTCGTAGTCGTAATTGATCAAGCCTGATTTTCGCACACTGTTCAAGATAAAATTGGTTTGCCAATGCTTGTTGAAATTGATCTAGGCTTCTTACCCCTCCCACATATGATGTCTCTTAAGACCATGCAAATGTTCACTTTGTCAGGACATTGGATCAACAGAATCTGAAGCTGACCATGCTGAGATTGAGAGATTGGAAGAGCATGCTTCTGCTTTGAGAAAGGTACTAGCCTGTAAATTCTCTAGTTAGTTTAATCTATTCTACTATATTATATTATTCTCAAAGTTTGGACAGCTGTGTGAATTATATTTGTCCATTTGCAATCCAAGCCATGGCTTCCTGTTAGCTTCAAGCGGCAAGCCCTTATATGTTCTATTCATAAGTAATTCAGTAAAGAGTGAGGAAATACTGTTTTTCTATTCTTGTCTGCATAGAAGTGTAAAGATATAAGTTAAAGCATTTTGCACCATCTGCATGATTTATTTACTCTTTTTTTTTGTTTTTTTAATGCAAAAGGACTTCTTTTTCAGATTCTGTATCGCATCTCTGGTTCCTAAAAAAATCCCAGCATTTTTTCAATCTTTGTCGTAATTCGAATGGTAGAGTCCCATGTGTGACTATCAATTTAGTCTTGAATTTCATCTATGGTAGCATCTTCTGTATTTAGAAACCAAAAGAAACAGGATCTTTGTCAACTTCTGATATACGCTTTTTTTATCATGCAAATTCAACATACAGGCAATCGGATCTTTCTAACATTGAGATCTAATGCAGGAAATTGAAATAAAAAACAAGCAAGTAAAGCTCCTCATGGATCAGCTCCGTGACCTAATAACTGACGTAGCAATGTGGCAGAGCCCTTGCTCAGTGTGAAGTGTCAAAGTTAGAGACAGTAGCTGGACGTTAAAGGCATATTGTGCATGTTGGGTAACTGACCACTTGGAAGGGAGAGAGAGAGATGGGATATGACTGCACTGCACGAAAAAAATATAAAGTTTCTCTCAATACCAGCTAAAGTGTGTTGGGACATCGATGCAAATGCAGCTAGGATGTGATATGTTGGACATGAATGTTATTTTGGATACGAATGTAGATACGCCGATCCTTTTGGAACTTGTGTGAATTTTCGCTGTGACGAAATTCCTGTAATGTTTTGCGAATCCTGAATCTTGTAGTAACATCCTCTTGGGAAAAACAATCTAGAATGATTTTTGTTTCTCACATGCAATGCACATTATTTCTGTTAACTGAAAAAGAAGAAGATTGCAATGTGTGTTTATCAGTCGGAAGTTACGTTTGCCAGTCATATAATGACTTGATGCAATGATTATATTTGCTTCTTGAATGATGTGAGGAATACTTCAGTTGATCTATCGTTTATATAAAGCCATGAGAAACAATATCTTACAATTACAACATGATAAGAAAAAACAAAAGGTTAGGAGCCACCGTGTGACATGAGTGGTGCGCTGTATTAGTTATAGGGGGGCGTTTGTGGAACCCATGCCAAACGACCAAATGCTGAAATTTAAACGTTCAGCCTTCTTTCCCTATGAACTGGTATCACCTACACAATGGTTTCGCAATGATACTGAAACATTCATCCTTCTTTCCCTAGGATTCTGGTATCACCTACACGCTGGTTTTGTGATGATTCTACTATCATTTCTTTTGCCTTCTTTTTTAAAGAATTTTAACTTATTTATAACTCTTTTTTGGTGCAACAAATTAAAATGTGTTGTATTTAAGTTTTTCTTTGCTAAAAAAAGATTTTTAGAGCATATTTTTATTTATATGATTTTTTAAGATAAATATATATATTCCTGTGAATCATAATTCAACCTACCACTCAAAAAATGATCTCACGAGGTGACTCTGAGTCATCATCTAAAACACTTTTTGAGAGAATCTGAAACTGAAATGTTCCTGCGAGAATCTAGATCCCCACCAAATGCACCCTAACAACATTACAAAGTACTGCATATATATTCGTTGGAGAACTGATTTTCCAAACTAGCAAAGTCAACAACCCATAATAAAATAAAACATCCAAGTTTTAGACACCTAAATATAGAGTTCATTGAACTGCCACTGCGAAAATACATTTAAATATAGAGTGAAAATACACCGTAGCAGCAATAATCTACTTTCCATTTAATAAACACTGTACAAACTGACGGCCTAGTTAGTAGCAAGTGGAGCCCATTCCCTAATTACTTGAATTTATGTCATTGCTGGGTGCTGGTAGATCTTGAAACCGAAATGCTCCTTACATGAAGTTGTTGATCCCTAATAATTCTATGTCACTGTCAAATATTGATGTTACTTCATTTGATCCTTCCAATTCTGCCTGCATTTACAACAAGCATCTGATTAGTCATAACATGGAGATTTGAATTGATAAAAAGAGAGCAAAAATAGATGCACTTTAATGGCTGTTCTGGATTCTCTAAATGCTTTTGACTAATTTGTTTACATTTGTATCACATTGAGATTTAAACTGATTAACCTATCATTACTGCACATGTCCCCTCAAAAAAAGTTTAATGCCCCGATCGTCTGCAGTTGTGATAAGTTCATCCTAAATTTGTTTTCAAGTACTCGGAACTAATTTGCTTCAGCAACATGGCCTATGATGACAAATTTTCTTAACCTGTTTAGTTTATTAGGAACTTCTTACAGCCGTCCCTCCTTTAATGAAATGGCATTGTACATTAAGAGGAAAAAAGGCTTCTTACAGTTGCCTGGCGAAACTCCTCAAGCATTCGACGATATTGCATCCGCGCTTCAGTAGAGTCTACCATGGACAGCACTCTTGACACAGCCTCCTTTACAGCTTGATCGACCTTCTGCCGACGGAAGACCTTGACTGCTTCATCATCATTGAAGTCATCGTCTTCCTCATCATCTTCGTCTATTGCTTCGACCATTGGTTGCTGCTCAGCTCGGAAGCCACGAAGCCCATGACCTTTCCGGCGCCACCTAAGTATTACTTTCTCTAGCACACTGACAGTGCTTACAATTGTTCTATACTTTTTTCTCACTTGATGGCCTCTTACATGAGCCTGAACAAAGACAGACCTTTAGCGTGAACAAAGCACAAACCAACTTGCCAGATATTATCATATATGTATTTATATGCCCATGAATTCGACTTGAAGGAGGCTATCAAATAAAAAAAATCTGGATACCTATTCCCCTTACCTGTATTTTAACTGCATTTCTTCTCATGTTGAGAAAATGTTTGCGACCTTTCCAACCTTTGTATTTCTTCTGAATTGAAACAGCTGCTTTATCATAAAACTGACCACTCGAAGCATGAGCTTGGTGGTACAACCTTGATGCAGCTGCAAGTTTATCTATATCCTCTTGGGTCATTCCATATTCATCCCTAAATCGAGCAGTCTTCTGCTGTCTCTTTCTGAAAGAAAAGGCACGGAAAGCATTCTGGATGCGAGCTGCTGCTTGAGCTGCATTCCTCACTGCTGCCAAGGAATCCTTCATTGAGAGCTCATCTTCTGTGCCACCATGCAGTTGGGCACTCCTCTGAGATATGCTTTCCACAGCTCTCTCTGCTTCAACTTCAGCTGATCCTTTTGAGACATCACTTTCTTCTATAGTGAGTGATGCAAGATAGCTAGTTAGCGACACTTCTGAAAGATAGCCTGCAAGGCCGGTGTGCCCTCGTTCAGAAGCCAGGAAAGCTGCTGTTTTACCCACTGGGTCTTGTGCAGTGGGATCATTAACTGCTGTTGCCGATGCACCAGCAGCAAGAAGTGCAGCAACCATCTTTTCCCTGCAATAAAATTGACATATCATTAGCTTGCTGGTTCCAAGCCAATCAATAGCTCTATGTACCAACACTTGAAAAGACAATTTCAAAGAAAAAAACCTGTAATGGAACGCTACCATTTCACAAGAAAAGAACTACGTTGATATATGCATTGCACAATTGACTCCAGTACTAGTCCAAAACATAATGTGAATGATCATGTAGATCTTTTATCTACTGTAACCATTGTTACTGTTATTGTTTCCCGGTTCTTCGATTGGCTATTACCTAATTACCAAGCTAGCAAGGTATCCCAAAATACTTTATTTTACCAGAATGAAACAGCTTGTTGATTAAAATTTACATTTTTTCTACTTGATTTAAGAATCATTTCTACTTTATGTGGCTCTATTTTTTTTTCAACTGGAAATTGCTTGGTTACCATGTTAACAGCACAATGGTATACGAAAATCATTTCTTGAGTGACCAAAAGGATGCCTTCCTTTGCAAAATCCTGTTCCGTCCGTGAAAATTGCTACGGAGAAAATGTAGCAAATGGATTTGTACCAGCTCAATATAAACTTCAATTACCTTCCAAAATAAGCAGCCCAATGAAGAGCAGTCCATCCATTTGAATCACGAAAATTTAGACCAACACCAGCACTGAGAACTGAAGACAATGCCCACTCATAGCCTAGGGCAGAGATTAAGTGTATAATACCCTGCTCATGCTTGGATAGAGAATCTGTTCCATTGAATCCTCTGAGCTTCACTGATAACCACTGTTGTAATTTACTCTTCAGCAGTTCCTCCAAAATCCAATCAACCGAGCTTAATGGATTTTCGCACCCTACTTTGAGTTCGTCAATCAACCTATCCCAGAGCTCTTCATTCATCTTAAGTTTTGGACACTGTCCAGATTGGGGATCACCATCTGGAACTTCAGGGCTTCCATTCCCAGACAAAAGCATTCTAGCAAATTTTGCAAGAAGTAATAACTCTTCACTGGATTTCAGATGCCTAGAAGATGGTGGAATGTCTGTGAAACTAGAAGATGTTGATTTTGAGCGGAACTCAAAGTCTTTGAATTCACTGCAAACTTCTCTGTTTCCTGAAGTAATGCAGATTCTGAGATTTCCACTGCTGTGCAATGGTGTGTGGCAGCGGAGAACACCTGGCTGTACTACTTCAACAGGTACCTCACTGTCACCAAACATCACGGCCCAACACAAATTCGATGGATCACATAGAAAATCTCCCGTAATGATGACCTGATAAATGAGATTGCGAGAAGAGCATCTGTAAATGAGAACATTTGGTGTTATGGTATCAAAAAGCAAAAACTTCACAATTTACCTTGGTGATCTCATAGGAAAATGCCCATTCTGGAGAGATCTCACGAATGTTAAACTTGTTTGTCTGTCCTAAGGAAAATGTTGTATCTTCTCTGGAGTAGGGTTCAAAATGACCATGGTCAAACAACACCGTTATTTCAGAGCCCTCAGAATTGCTTTGAAATGTTGATGGTGTTTTTGTTTGCCAATCTGGGTTCAGAGAGCTTTCAAATCCACTATCATAAGCTGAAATTGCATCAGTTACACTGTTCACTCTGTTTCTCAGCACAGAGTTCAAAGATGGTGAGTAAATGGTAGCTTCTGGTCCTAAAAGAAACCTTTTAGCAGCAGAAAGTTGTATGCGCAGATCACTGCTGTCCAGGCGTTCTGGTGGATGGTATTCTGAATTTTTCTGATACTCGACATCAGATTGCTGTGCAAAAATGCAAGTCATTGATACAGTTCAGTGAGAGTATAAGAATGCAAAGAGATACATGAACAATTGAACAGAAGGGGTATAATTTTCATATGGAGAGGACAAGACTATTAAGTACATTTTGTTAAATGTACTATAAAAGATTATCTTCAGTTAAAGGTACTATAAGATTATCTTCAAACACCAAATCCATAACAAATATCAAATGCATGTCAACTTGAAATTTCAATAAAGAGTAGTGAAAGTTAAAATGTTAATATATATATATACATACATACATACACACTACAGCTTAGGTGTAGAATAATTATACTACACCTAGCCGTTATACTGAAAAAGATTCAGTACAAATCAGTATCCGCGTGTCAGTACCTAGGGTGTAGAATAGCGCTATATATATATATATATTCAATGAGGAACACTTCAAGGTATCCCACCTAAAATCTTTCAAAAGACTATCATAAACTGTTTTTACAATTCCACATGCATCAGGTTTTTGTGTTCTACATGGAAGAAGAATCCCATGTTACAATTTCCTCACCTGGTAGATGGATGAAGTAGGTAAACCTGAACTAGAGTGCAGTACATCTTCCCATGATGGTGCTATATTCCTATTTAAATTTTTCTGCGTTCCTTCTTGTCGAATTTGTGTTACTTGGTTGTCACCTGAACAAGGGAGGAAAACCAATTGATTTTGTTAACAAAAAATGAACAGTCAGTTAGTTTGGCACCTAACAGGCTAACAGCATGAAGCTTCGTATATACGTGTTCCAGAAGGCCACAAGTAGGTGCATCACTTGTGCATCAAAAACGTTTTTCTAATAGCATACAAATGCATGGTGAGATTTTAAATATCTAGCAAAGCATGTGTTTAAAACAAAAGCTCACACTGGTTTGATGAAAAAAATGTATTGCTATAATAATAGAAATAATAAAAGCAAATTTGGCCCTCCACATCATACTATCACAGACCAGGTTGCAATTGGCTTCATATGGAAAAGGAAAAAAGGGAAACTTTAACTACACAAAAAGTTGACACCATCCTAATCCTGATAGAGTTGACTCTAGTACAAAAGTAAACACTATTATTTTTCCTTTCATCAAATTCAGCTATTATAAAGTTTTCCTAAGTTACAGATATGACAAGCATGTGAACATGACGTCCTTTTTTTTTTAAAAAAAAAGAAACTCTCTTATGTACAACTAGCGTGCTCCTGCAAGAAAAATAAAACAACTAGCATGAAACAACTATAAAACCTTTCAGTTAGCCAAACATACAGCTGCATGCATAAAACATTTTTGAATTTTGCCTCCTATCGACCTAAAAAGAAATGCAGGAGTAAACGAAAACATTTTCTAGTCTTACCTCCCACGGAATGAGCTTGATTTGAGTAAATATAGTCATCATCATCATCATCACCCAAACTTAACTGCTCTGCTATCTTCTTTAAAGCCATATTAAGCCCAGATTTATTTTTTGAGTTACCATTATCAGTCCGATTTTGTTGCAGCCAAGTGTGACCAGTCTCTGGTATGCTTAGTAAACCGCCATCATTTTTGTTGTACTCTTTATTACCAGAATGGGAACTTACTTCAGTTACAGAACTCAAATTAGAATAGCTCTGATGGGACTCACTGCCCTCACTAGTGCCAGAAGTGGAGCCGTGGTATTGGTTTCCAGAGATGGCATTTGGATATCCCAATGATGAAAGAGGTTCTGGACGGCCATTCGACAGTTGTGATGAATAATATCTGCCCTGGGAGATGAAAGAAGTGATTGTACAAACATCATTAGTTACAGAAAGAGTTCATGTATTTTAAACAAGTAATAAAACCAAAGAATCTCTTATTATAATTATAAGGGAATGTGATTATCTAATTCACTAAAAACTTTAGTTTCAAATTCTCACAATTTTATGGAATAGCAAAAAAATATTCTCTGTAATGTCCAAGGATAAACCATGAAAGGCATGATCGGATTATAGCAAGTGGCATTTTGTTTATCCATAACTCAATAGGTCATCTGAGTCAGCCCTGTCAGTATTTATTTGCAGAGCCGATGATCATGTCAAACAACACCAGAAAAAATACATTGAAGTATAACAAGGCAATGTTAATATTACATACCTCAGCAACCTCTCTATATTGTACCAGTACAATGTGTTCATATGCACTACAAAAGTTGAGAATACAAATCAATAAAGTTGAAAGTTGTAACCACTGTTTTTGTTTCTCAAGGATAGATGTTCAGAAACAATTCAATGTATACTTAAGTAACAAGTTACACAGAAATTCAGCACAATTGTGACTACAATTATCAAATTTAACTTAGATGGACCATAGACCATAATTTCACAGATTTGAGCTAACTGAATGGAAAAATAAATCTTACGGTTCCAACATCCAGAAACACCGTCTCTGGAAACATGGATTTTGCTCCCCATGAGCGTAATAGCAGCTTAAAGAATCAACATTTCCAACCTGCAATGGTGAGAAAATGTCAGATATGAGACAGAGGACGCTGATCAATAATAGACTTCTAAAATTTATGGTCCGTAACAAACTGTTGATAAAAGAATCTATTTCATTTGAGTTCTATAAATTCCTACAAAATTCTTGATTCCTAAGAAAATCTCATATTAATCGAGAGAAAAAAAAACTGCACCCTTGATCTGGTGACACCTGATCTTGCACTTGCACTACCACACTACAAACAGAGAAAAACTAGAAACAAAATAGGTCCTGTTCAACAATCAGGCAACCATCAATCTACCAAAGGCCAGAGGTATTATATTCCAGCAAACGACCTGACCAACAGCTCCTAGAGCGCTTTTCCTCCAGCAGAGCACCACAATAGGCATTTGCATCTGTGACAGCCAGCAGCAGCCATGAAACTCAAACTTGTGCCATTAAAGACGCACATCCGAGCATCATGTATGTGCTGCAAACTTTCACAGATGAGGTACATCATAATTCATAAGTAATCGCCAAAGATTGTCCTAGCTACCCATGCTCAGAAATATAATTGTAAGAAAGGTAGGATGCGTATAATGTGGTCGTTGTATTGCAATGGGCCTCATGGGCTGATTATATAGATTACATAGGACTAACACCCCTCATGGGTAGACGATGTGGTACTAATCCTATTACTCTAACATCCCCCCCACAGTCGTAGCGGCAGCAACACGAACGGTCAGACTGGAGAACAATGGAGATATATCCCCCCGCAGTTGGAACGCCGTGCGTAAGCTTTGACTGGAGACTCATGCAGATGATAGCCCTTTAGTGCCGAAATAGCCGAGGTCGAGGTGGACGTGGTGCAGATGATAGCCCTTTAGTGCCGAAATAGCCGAGGTCGAGGTGGACGTGGTCGAAGCCATGAAGGAGGCGCGGGTCCGAAGTGTCGTCGAGGCGCTCGAGTATAACTCAGTAGCTTCTTGCCGAGGACAGCAGCAGGACGGTTGCGGCGGACGGCGATGGTAGACGGCGCGGTTTTGCGACTTAGGTCACGCTCAGGGGTGGCGACGGCGCAGGTTGCAGCAAAAGTCACGCTCAGAGCAGGGTGGCGACTTCGTCTTCCTTCAGAGGAGGCGCGGAGGCGGATCGAGCACCTGCTTGACGAGGACCGGCGGCGAGTGGTGCCACCGCCTGAACAGGCGGCGACACCGGTAAGGGTGGCTTGATCACGAGCGTCATTGCTGCAGCCTGGAGGGCGCAGCAACGACCTCATCCTTCGGGAGTGTCGACGATGAACGACGACGAACGGCAGGGCGACGCAAACCGATCTCTGATCGGGAAAAAACAAAACAACTAAAACAACAGCAGCAAACGAACCAGGGTACAATCTCGGGTGCCTCCTAGCAATTCCCAGCCCCTCTCCTTCCTTGTCTCTTCCCTGTTGTGGTCAACAGCCACAGGAGAAAGAAAAGAGGAGAGGCAGAGGGAAACCAGCGGGAGGGCGGCGGCGCGGATCCCTGCGCGGAGGCAGCGGGCTCCCAACGGCGACGGATCCCACGCGAAGGCGGCGCGGACCCCTGCGCGGAGGCGGCGGCCGCCCCACGCGGCGGCGGATCCCGCGCGGAGAAGGCAGACTCCCCGGCGGCGCCCTACACCCGAGGTGGTGACCCCCCACGGCCATGGGCTCCCGCACGGAGGTGACGTCCCCCACGGTTGTGCCCTAAGAAGGCCGATGAGGAAGGCAGCCTGACGACAACGGCGGTAACGACGGCGGCGGCGTGGAGAGGTAGGTCTGCTGCTCCTTGACCACGACGGCGCGGCGGACTAGAGGGATCCGCGGCACATCCTAGGAGGCGCTGCCCCCGGTGGAGATCGATCTCCCCGGGGGCGGCGCGACGGCGGCGGCGGCAGAAGCCTAGTTAGGTCACAGGATCGTGACCCTCTGTACCCTATAAAATCAGCCCATGAGGCCCAATGCAATATATCTAATATTCCATCAATTATATTCTCCCTCATGGTATCTTTCGCCTAGGTTTAGATCCTAACCCTAGCCGCCGCCGCTTCCGCCGCGCGCCCCCGGGGAGGGATCAATCTCTGCCGGGGGCAGCGCCCTTGTTTAGGCTCCCGATCCTATTGATCCGGCTGCCATCGTCGTTGTCCCGCAGCAGATCGGGATCTCCCGTCGTCGTCGCCGCCTCGTCCCCGGACTCGTCGTCGGGCTATCGTCGCCTCGTCCCCGGACTCATCGTCGAGCCGCCGCCGCCTCATTCCCGGGTTCGTCGTCAGGCTGTCGTCGTCGACACCTTCCCGATCTTCGTCGCATGAATTTTTCTTTTCCCGATCAGAGATCGGATTGCGGCGCCCTGTCCTCAACACTCCTGAGGATGAGGTTGTCGCTGCGCCCTCCCAGGCTGCAGTGTCGACGCTCGTGGTCACGCCATCACCGCTGGTGTCGCCGCCCTTTTCAGGCGGTAGCGCCACCCGTTCTGCCGGTCCTCGTCACGCTGGCTCTCGATCCAAGTCTACGCCGACTGCCGCAAGCTCGCGGACACCGCCGCTGGTGTTGCTGAAGGAAGATGCCTGTGCGTTTGTTGACATGTCCAAGCTGCACCATCTACCTTTGCCATCTAGTCGGCTCATCGTCCTGCTGAACATGCCAGCAAGAAGCTGCTGATTTTGTGCACTCGTGTGCCTCCATTGACGCCTCGGATCCGCACCTCCTCCACGGCTTCGACCACGTCCACCTCAACCTCGGCTACTTCAACACTAAGGGGCTATCATCTTGCACCAGGACTCATTGGCTTCTTCTCCAGCCACAGCATACGCGACACATGACTGCGGGGAGATGTTAGCTTGTCAGCTTCTTCTCCAGTCTCACCGTCTGTAGCGCTCCCGCTATGACTGCGGGGGGATGTTAGAGTAATAGGAATAGTACCATATTGTCTAGCCACAAGAGGTGTTAATCCTATGTACCCTATATAATCAGCCCATGAGGCCCAATGCAATATATCTAATATTCCACCAATTATATTCTTACAATAATCTTTATTTTTAGTCTTCACTATGAAAACTCAGACCTCCACACAAACATTGACTGTTAGGACAAGACAACATAGACTGAAACAGTTTTCGGGTATAGACAAGCTTGCAATGCTGTTTGTAAAATCATCAGTACATGTAAAGGTCACTTTGACAACATATCATGGAAATTAAGATGGACATAATACATACTTTGACCAAGTAAATCATTTTAACTTCGTCCTAGGTCAAACTTCTCTAACTTTGACCAAGTTTATAAAAAAATGTACAAACATCTACAACATCAAACAAGATTCATTAGATACACCATGAAATATGTTTTGATAGTCAATTTATTTGATATTATATATGTTAATAATTTTACTACAAATTTGGTCAAAGTTAGATAAGTTTGAATTAAGACAAAACAAAACAAAACAATTTACAATTTGAAACCTAGAGAGTATATTCAAACCACATTAGTTAAATAGGGGTGATGTCTCTCCTGAAATTCAAAGAGGAAGATGGATAAAGCTAGATCAACCTCAAATAATTATTGCAATTTCACAGGTCCATAATTGCTTAATGCGGAATCCAATACCGACAAATATACAGTAAACGAACATGTGTGACTGATATCCACTTTCTCCAATATAGATGTTAAAAGATTCATAAATCATAATAGGTGTCAACCAAATGTATGTAACTGATGAGATTGGCATGCTAATTAATTTGCCATATTCAATAGTTTACACATTACACCACTGAAAAGTCTTGGTAGACAACATGGTGATTTGCCCAAAAAAGTGAGTTTTGCAATATTGAAACATAAAAGTTTAACAACCACAGTTGAACTAGAATGCATATAAAAATATGGAAACAACTGGAATGATTTGGTGATATACTGAGCCTTCTGAAATAAACCTTCAGTCGTTCATGAGCCTCCCCAACAGTTCTTCCATCCTTCTTCCTCCGCCATGTGTGACCATCTCTCCGGAAATACCGATTGACGCGACGATTGTAAAGGAATAGGGAACCACCTACAGAACAATCAAGTATGCTGCTAAGGCATCTGTACAATTATACAAGATAGATAATTTCCTCTAATTAAGGGATATATGTGCTTTACTGGGTGGCTTCTTTGGTGCCTCATGGGTGATCGGGAACCTCTCGTGATTCTGCAAGATATAGTACACTTCAGAAGGCTTTAACCACCTAGTCCTTGCTTCTTCACGAAGTACGTTGATGTCAAAACCTACAGCCAAAGAGAGTACCAAAGGAGAAGCCGATAAGGTGTGGCATTAGTTAATTTTCTATTAAACCCCATAGGACCACAATAAAAGTCGTAACACTAACACGAATCTCATCATGCGATATGATTAGTCGAAGAAATCATTCTCTCCTCAATATAAAGATATCGTGTAAACTGTAAAGTTATGAAAAGAAAAATCACAATCTTTTCAAGCTCATCTAAGAAATGTACTGATCTTAGCAGAGTGAAAACCCCAACATAAGTTTGAACCAAGGGTTCCGTGGGAAATTTATTTGTCGTGTCACATCGAATCTTTCGGCACTAGTTTAGTATATTAAAAATAGGATACTTATAAAACTAATTACATGCCCCTGCGGGACTTAACAAAACGATTCTATTAAGCTAAGTTAATCTAAAATTAACAAATATTTACTGTAGCACAACATTGTCAAAACATGAACTAATTTATATTAAAAGATTTGTCTCGCGAAGTTGCCTCCGGTTGACAAATTACTTTTTTAATTAGTATATTTTAAATAGACCAAATTAGGAACGGGAGACTCGATGTGATGGGGGCAAAACATTTGCCCCCCAATCCAAACAGGCCCATGCGGTGCAACATAAGGTCAAGGAAATCTTAAGACAAGACAATCCTGTAGAAAAGGGCATATTTATGCTTCCAAAAGCTTGCACCAGCATCCCATCCGTTGCAGTTGTACCAAAAAGCTAAAGATGATTCAAGCCAGAGTTGACAGACTGGAAACATGAACTCAAAAAGAATCTGACAAACGCCCTATTCCATGAATCACTGCAGAAACAATTGTAATCCGATGTTTTGTTTTCTCGATTCTCTATTTATCGGTGAAAAAAAAAGCATCCACCTAACATCATCAGAAGGAATCAAGAGACCGACGGAAACAAGAACCGCTGCTCTGATCGCCCATTCGCCCCACCCAGGTCAACTCCCAGGAAGTAATAAAGATGAAGCCTTGGCCGCCGCAATCAAGAATCACCAAAGGAACGATAAGAAATTACAAGAAGAACACTCACTCTGGCTCATGGTCACTTGCAGAGATCCAGCAGCTTCCAAGCTCCCATGGAAAGAGGGAGGCCGAGGAAACCCCCGCACCAAATCTAAATGGTCCCCCCACCCCCTAGTTCCCAACAGAAGCTCTGAAATTAGCCGCTAACAAACAAGAGTTAAAGACACAGGTATACTAGTTAAGTAGGAGAAGCAGTACGCCGGAAGAACTCGCCTTGTGGCCTTTATTTGTTCCGACAGATGATACGGCACTCGGCACGGACAGGGTATACCGCAGGGTGAGAGGGAGAGAGATGATATTGGTGAGCAAAATCGAACAGCTGATCCTGTTGCTTCTGCAATTCAAGAAAGTGACCGGGCCTTTGTCCCCTGCTTTATAGATTAGTCCATGTCCATCCACAGAATTTTATTCCTACCGAAAAGCACAGCTGCACGGCTGCGATTTTTTTTTTTAACGCAAGACTGGCGAGGTGTAGGTGCACATGAGCAGCTTGTGCAATCCTGACTTGCTCCGCCTTTGGTCCTTTGTTTATAGCTTGACTTGACCTAGGAGACACTAGAGATGATGCGAGGATTCCATTATTCAGGATACCATTGGTCACTCCTTCACATCCGAATGCGAAAGCAAAGCAATTATTTGTTCTTTTCGCAAAGAGGGTTAGGTAAATTGCATGCCGTCTAGAAGTCAGTGAATTGCATGCCATTAGGTAAATTGTTTGCTCAGATCCAATGTTTACACTGCTTATTATTCTAAGCAAGATTTCTCGTCAAGTCGTCATCACCCTAGAGGCATTCGTTTATTTATGCGTAAGAAGGCCCTCAAACTCTACTTGACAGAAATAATGCAGAAGTTAACTACATTTACAGGGTAAACCTGATGAGTAAGCACGAGCAAATTTCTCGGTACCATACGCTAACAAATTGTTTTGCTCAACTAAACTTGGCTTTCAGGATGAGACAGTGTAAACCTGATGAATAAGCACGAGCAAATTTCTCGCTCCCAAAGCCGTGTGCTGGAGTGGAGCATGACATGGAGCGGCAAGTGGTACCACCAAATTGATGGGACACGAAGGTGTCGGGATGATTGAGGAATGAAATGAACCTGGGGATGTGCACACGGTACAAGGTATATGTCCATACTGTTGGTTTTAATGGGCATGGGAAATGGAGTTTTCTTCCTTTTTTGCAAACTATCAGTATTATATAGCAATGTGGTGCATTGAACGTTATTATTTTTTTTAAAAAAACTTATTTAAAAAAATATTTAATGAAATATAATATATATATATATATATTATAAAAGTATTTTTCAAAACAAATCTATTAATATGATTTTTATTTTTCCAAACTCAATAACTTTAAAAATTATTTATGATTTATATTCTCAATGTTTGACTCAAACCTTATCCAAAACGACAATTAATACAAGTATTGAGAGAGTAGTCATTATTCTTATTGATTTATAAAATGGAGCGCTCCAGACCTACACATGTTACTCTAACTCATATGTGCATAGGAGAGACTGGGTCTGCCGGATCACCGCCAAAAGGGTCTAAGACTATCCGTAATCCTCATCCCCTATTTCCATCCTCTATATATCATAGTCATCAAGATTCTCTCCCTTATACACGTTTCTTCCACACACATCATCCTCTATATCTCATATTCTATATCAACTACCAATCATGGGACCTAGTTGTCACTTTATCTAAATATATTCATGTGAGATCTTGTTTTGAAAGATTTATTAAAACAAATTTAATAACGTAAATAAAATTTAATTTGACTATTTACTTTGTGAGTTATAATATTTTGTAGTTTGTTGAATTATTAGCTCTGCATTGGGAGCCATGCCAACACTCTCAGCTCCAGTCTGCGAGTGCGCCATAGATAGCGAACGAAGTGCATGTGTTTTTTCTGCAAAAGCATCCTTCAGTACTCCTTACCGTCACGCACTGTGACCAGCTAACTTGCAAGTGATGATAGGCCGAAAATCATTTCTCTTTTTAATATTAAGTGGGGATAGAGATTAATGTAGAGGCTTTAAAATGAGTCTGGTCGTGAGAGATGACGGACCATGAAACATTTCTGTCTTTAGTATTTAGTATTAGGTAGATATAGAGATTAGTGTGAAAGACTCTTAAGTAAATCTCTTGCAGTGGTACACTCTCCTTTTATCAAGTTAAGAGTGATCAATAACGTGGAGAATAATTGTACATGATGGAAAAACTGTTGGAAAATTAACATTGGGAATAACTGGATCTGAACTGTGTGAAGAACGTTTTCAGTGGTAGGCGACGTCCCCGTCGACAGCGAGGCGTATGTGGTGACTTCGTGAAGCTCGAGATATATGCCGGCTCAGTTCTTCGGAGGTGCTCATAGAGGTAGGGTTTGCGTACGTGTATTCATAGGGGTGAGTGTGCGTGCGTGTTTGAGTGTCTGCGTTGTTGTAATTCTCAAAAAAAAAGAAATCTTTGGAGTTAGATAAGTGAATGCATAGTGGCTCAACTTGTGTCACCTTTTCTTCTTCGGTGGCGGGGGAGGGGGAGTTCGAGAGATTAAGCGGCAGTGCATTGAGAAAAGGAAGAAGTCGTCTCCTGTGTTTGCTCCAAGAGCGCTCAAAACAAAAGCGGAAGCTGCCAGGAACTACTGGCCAAATTCAGTGGTCAAAAAAGGCGATATGCATGTGCTGAGTTGATGCTTCAGGAAGTTACCAAGAAGCCTAAAATACGCATATCAATTTAGGGGCTGTTTGGATCCCCTTAACAAATTGACAAAAAAGTAAAAGAATTACTATTTTTTGGCAAATAGATCCAAACATGAAAGGTAAAAAATGGCAAAAGAGTAAAAATTTGTCATTTGTCACTTTGGAGTGGCAAATAAAGGCAAATAAATAAATCCTTCCACTCATACCCCTCCCTCTTATATATGACATGTGAATGAGTGTAATTATTAGGGGTACAATTGTCTTTGTATGTGTCATTTGTCATTTTTCATTTGTCATTTGCTAAGGGATCTAAATACACTCAAGTGACAAAAGATTTATCAAATTCATTTGTCATTTGTCATTTACCATTTATCAAAGGATCCAAACATCTTCTTAACGACTAGTAATGTAAGTCTATGGTCTTTTTTTTGTGTGAGACGATAGGAGCGTGCAATTGGCCTCCTTGTTCACCGTCTTATTAGCCCAGTTTTATTTCATTTTTCTTATATATATATATACGGACTGGTTATGGCCGAGCATCGAATTTATGCAGTGTATTAAAGTACTAAAGTACTAATGATGTGTGGTTAATGATGCTTCCGTACTTCTTAACTTGGGATCTATTTTATCCGTTAGGTGAAAAACGTGCAGTGTGCTAAACTGGAACAGGACTTCTGATTTCTATGTGGCTGATAAACAGATTTATATTATATTTTATCATGATTAATAAGTTAGACTGATAAGTCAAACAAACAGACTACGTTCTACGAGCCCTACCGTTTTTAACGTTGTCATCGAAACAACCTCCCCTAGTATATACTCAAGCACTCGTTTGCAAAAGCATATGGCAACAAACCGCAGTTCTGACCAACATAAGAATATGTCTGAAAGAGAGGCAGACGGTGACACCGATGAAACTGAAAGCCATGCCCATCCATGTTCTCTCTCTTCTCACTTTACTTTCCTGGAATGCTGTCAACCAAATTAAAAAAATTGATGGTGCATTTGCAAGTTAGTTTGGCAGAGCATTCAATCTACTCGCACTCTATCCAGCTCCCAATCCCATTCCCCGCTGCTCCTGCTTGATGTTGCTCCAAACTCGAAACTAGGCCATTTGGTAGAGCTCCCACGACAGTTCTAGCTCCCAACTCGGTAGAGGAAAAAGGAGTGCGAGTGGTGACTCTATGAGCAGATGTGGAGCTAGGAATCCAATATAGGGGGTCGGGCTTAGAATTAGAGAGGTCAATGTCTATATAAGTACTTTCCGTCTAAGGCGGAACTGGTGCGCGCAATGGCTTATGGGGGAGCGGATGTCAAGGAGGAAGGGGTGCCACAGGGATCAGGCTTCAGTTTCAGGAATGGCAGGAAAAGAAAGAGGGCTTTCTGCTACCAAAAGTGTGGGTGAGAGTGTCAGAATTTAGAAAACCTTTGAAAGAGTTCCTCATCTTGGGCAATTGGATCGCCGATTGGGTCAACGCAGACCGTCGATATGGAGACCACGAGGAAGAGCGATTTTGGTCGCATTTTTGTGGCTGTCCTAGATCCCAAATTGATCTCGCGTAAGCTAGACGTGTTATCGGTGACCATTATTTTCAGCTAGAATTCGAAGTCGAAAAGAAAGGAGTGGACGACAATGGGGAGGAAGTGGATATTGACTGGGAAGGAGGGGAAGGTGGAGGTGAAGAGGATGAGAGCGCCAAAGAGAAAGGTGATGAGGTCGGGAGTCCTTCTCGGGACTCTAAACGCAAGAAGAGCAGCGACGAGGGGGAGAAGAAAGGGGGTCGACCAGTGATAAGGGTGGTTCCAATGTTGGTGGCCATGTCTTGAGTGAGAGCGAGTTCGAGGCTTTCTTACGCTGGAAAGCAAATGAAGTGCTAGATGAGGCTGTGAAGATGGTGCTAGATGAAGCTGTAGGAGAGGTTTTGGGTGAGACGGATGGTGGGGAAGTCCTAGTGAAAGGCGTGACTTCAGGGTCTGTCCTGGAAGTGGATGGCAACAAATCTTTTGAGTCTGGTCTTGGGATGGGCAGTGAAAAGGAGTTGGCTGGGTATAACATTGACCATGAGCCAACTGAGAAAATAGAAGGCGCAGCCAGGGGAATGAAGGGCGGGGCGATAGAAATGGAGACAACTCCTATGGAGCTGGATGGGGCAAAAGTCTGGGCTGCTGCGGCTATCCCTGAAGTTGTCACTAGTAGAAAAACTATTTTTGCTGGCACCCCCAAAACACACCACAGACGGCGCCTGTGGTGTGTTTTGGCTCCCAACCGCCTGTGGAGAGGGGTTACCACAGGCGGTTGGCATAAGCCAACCGCTAGTGTAAATGGCGCCACTTACACTGGCGGTTGACTTATCGCCTGTGGAGAGGGCCGCCAGTGGTAGACTCTGCCTATATAAACCACCCTCCCGACCCCTACTCTCTTCTTCCTCCCGACTAGCTATAGTTCTAAGAGCCACTTTCCATTAGAAGCGATTTTGGAGGTCCAGATTTTTTAAAATACAAGGGGGAGATTTTGATCTTCATTTCTTGGAAGGAGATTGGTTAAAAAGGTTAGTTTATGTCCCTATTGCCCCATTTAGCTCATTTTTGCTCAATTGGAGCCACATTTTGGATCTAGGGTTTCACCATGAATGAGAGAGAAGAGTCCTAGGTATTCAATTTAGTTTATGCTATATATATTTACTTGATGTTTGCTCTCCATCTTCATGTTTGCTTTTTAATTTATTTTATGCTATATATATATTTACTTGATTGTTATGAATCAATGTTGTGTTAAATATACTCTTACTCTAAACCCTAGCTAATAATCTAGGGTTTCACCATGAGTGAGAGAGAAGAGTCCTAGAATGTTTGAGAGAGAAGTGTAGTTTTTTGGCAGTTTTTTTTAATTATTGTACTTAGGTTTTTTGTTATGCTTTTTTATTTCTCAATTTATTTCATCCACTTTATGCACTTATGTTTCATTAATTTAATTGTGATACTTAGGGGCTGGACCTAAACCCTAGCTAATAAACTCTAAGGCGGAGGGTTTGATCTTCATTTTTAGAGACAAGGGGACATTTATCAAAATACAAGGGGAGAGGTTTTGATCTTCATTTCTTTGAAGGAGATTGTTAAAAAAGGTTAGTTTATGTCCCTATTGCCTCATTTAGCTCATTTTTTCTTAATTTGAGCCACATTTTGGATCTAGGGTTTCACCATGAGTGAGAGAGAAGAATACCTAGGTTGTTTTCTTAGTTTATTCATGTCATGTTGATGCCAATTTGAGCCACATTTTTGCTCCATTTTCATTTTTGCTTTTTAATTTAGTTTATGCTAGATATATTTACTTGTTTTCATTGATGAATGTTGTGTTAATGTTGATCAATGATACTTAGTGGCTAATAAACTCTAAGGAGGAGGTTTTGATCTTCATTTATTTTCTTTATTTTTTTCAAGTCAGGTTGATTAAGATGGTTACATAATATTTGTCGTCTCCCCCTTTTGAAAATTAGGTATTGATCGATGAAGAGGTCATTCTGGATGTATAATTTGTCAAGGTTAGATGAATCATATATACCCGAGGTTCATAAGTTTATTGATGCCGCTAAGAACCATGCTTGGAGAGCAAATAAGACGCACATACATTGTCCATGCATGGACTGCAGGAATGTGAGAGTATTTGATGACCATCAACAAATCCTTTCTCATCTTGTCCGTCGAGGATTTATGAAGGATTACTTGATTTGGACAAAGCATGGAGAGGAGAGTTATGTGCCTTATACAACTGTTAGCCGTGCAAATATCGACGTCGATGGTCCAGATATGTTTGTTGATAGTGGGTTTCAGTTAGTACACGAGACACAACAACCTGTCACCAATGGTCCCGATCATGGTTTCGCTGGAGGAATTGAAGGCGTGGGAACTGATGTGATGCAAAATAATATGGCTGCGGAAGATGCATAATTCCTAGAGGCAATGTTGCGTCGTCATGCAGAAGATCCATCAATGTTCTTCAAGAAAGGTATGGAGGCCCTGATGAAGGCAGCAAAAGAGCCTTTGTACGACGAGTCTAAGGGTTTCACCAAAGAGTTCACGACCTTGCGTTCGGTGCTAAAGTTGTTGGTATGCAAAGCTAGGTTTGGTATTTGTGATGCTAGCTTTGATGCATTCTTGAATATTATCACAACCATGCTTCCTAAGGAAAACAAAGTGTCTGCTAACACGTACTATGAAAAGAAGCTAATCAGTCCACTCACGATGGGTGTTGAGAAGATCCATGCTTGTAGAAATCACTGTATCCTATATCGAGGTGACGAATATAAGGACATGGAGAGCTGTCCAAAGTGTAATGCAAGTAGGTATAAAACGAATAAAGACTACAAAGAGGAACACTGTGCTACCTCGGTGGTGTGTAAAGGAAAGAAGCGAAAGAAGACCCAACGTAGTTCAAAACCCACGATCAAAGAAAAAGAAGAAGTAGACTATTATGCGCTGAAAAAGATTCATGCTTTGGTGATATGGTATCTGTTTGTGGTCGATCGATTGAGGTGTTTGTTTGCTAACCCAGAGAATTCCAAACTTATGAGTTGACATGCTTCTAATGAGCACATCAAAGATGATGGGAAGCTTCGGCACCCAGCCGATGGCAAGCAGTGGATAGATTTCAATAACAACCACAAAGACTTTACAAAGGAACAAAGAAATGTTAGGTTTGCACTGAGTACTGACGGAATGATTCCATTTGCTGAGAGGAGCAGCACGCACAGCACATGGCCGGTGATCCTCACCATCTACAACCTTCCGCCATGGTTGATGCAGAAGCGAAAGTATCTCATGCTAACCATCCTTATCTCTGGACCTACACAGCCTGGAGTTGACATGGATGTTTTCTTGGAGCCCTTAATGGAAGACATGAAGATATTGTGGGAAACATGTGTTAAAATGTGGGACGAGTACCGCCAAGAATCATTCACATTGAGAACAATTATCTTTGTTACCATCAACGATTACCCTGCTCTCTTCACATTATCAGGGCAGTTCAAGGGAAAGGTTGGTTGTGTAGTATGCATAGATGAAACCGCTCACAGCCTTACTACATCTAAGAAGATAGTGTACATGAGGCACAGACGCTTATTATCGAAAGGACACAAGTACCGCCAGAAGAAGATGAATAAGCACTTCGACAATAACGTTAAACTCCAGTCTACTTCCCCACTAGACAACAGTAAAGACAAAAAAGTTTTCAACATAGTCAGGAACCTTAAATTTGTTTTCGGGAAGAAGACAACAGACGGAAAACCAAGAAAGAATATCAAACCAACTCCAGGGGCTACGTTCAAGAAGAAATCTATTTTCTTTGAGTATTTGTCATACTGACCTGAGTTAGACGTACGTCGTGCGATTGATGGTATGCACGTTCAGAAGAACGTGTTTGAAAGCCTAATTGGAACCTTGCTAGACATAAAGGGCAAGACAAAGGAAGGACTAAAGTCACGTCTGGACATGGTACAGTTAGACATAAAAAAAGAACTCCACCCTGTTCTTCAAGAAAATGGGAAGTACCATCTCCCGGCAGCAAGCTACAACCTCAACAATGATGAGAAATATTTGATGTGTGTGTGGTTGAAGCATCTGAAGGTCCCATCTAGATTCTGCTCTAACATACGAAGTATTGTGTCAATGAAAGACCTTACACTCACCAACTATAACTCACATGATTGTCATACCATGCTAACTACTTTCCTCCCTATTGTCATCATGACTATAAATGTATTTGCATGAGATGTGGACGTATGAGCGTTTCATGTCAACACTTAATGGCTACGTATCAATTCGTGCTCGTCATGAGGCGTCCATGGTAGAGGGGTACTTAACTGAAGAGGCAATTGAGTCTGGTGGTCCATTCTGCAACAACGTCCTAAAAGACTAGGATGCAATAGGTTTGCCTCTGTCAAGACATGATGGTAGGCTGAATGGAAGAGGGAGGATGGGAAATAAATCATTAGTCCTACAATATTACAATTCAGTCCTCGAGGCACATCACAATATCTTTCATCAACTCTCAATAATGGAGCCTTTCATCGAGCAACATATTGATGAGCTTCGCAAACAAAATCATGGGCACACAGATGAGTGGTTAATGAAGGAACACAAGAATAAGTTCACCTCATGGCTAAAGGAGCTTTATATTCCAGAGGGGGAAACAATTGTGGAACACACCATCAAGGTGTTGGCTTCTGGACCATCACGCTAGGTCACAACATGGTAAAGCTATGACATTAGTGGCTTCACATTCTGTACCAAGTCCAAGGACCAAAAGAACATTGCACAAAATAGTGGAGTTCGATGTGATGCCTTAGAATCTGAAACTGGGGATGAAAATATGTTCTTTGGCTTCGCTGATGCCGTATGGGAGCTAGACTATGCTACATTTCAGGTCCCTATGTTTCGATGCCAATGGGTTGAAGATAAGCATGTCACAGTGGACAACTATGGGGTCAAAGTTCTTGATCTAAGTAAGGTAGGCTACAAAGATGATCCGTGGATAATGGCTAACTCTGCTGCACAGGTCTTTTATGTTAAACAGATCCTTTGTCCTAATGAGAAGAAAAGTACCGACAAGCCGAAGCATGTAGTTATTCCTGGAAAGCAACAAGCTATAGGGGTTGATGGTGTATCTGACCTGGATGAATTTAATGAGTTCAACAACATGTGTCTCTTTGTAGATGACCATCCAATAAAAATAAGGGGTGTTGAGCGAAGCATCCCACAGAAATCGTTACCTTGGGTGCACCACGATGGACAAGGAAGAACAGTATAGCATCCCACATAAATCGCTACCTCTTTGTAATGACTCATATTTATGTTTATGTTACAATGTGAGATCCTATTTATGTATCTATATGTGAGGCCTTTTTGTAAAAGACCCTATTATAGTGCCCTATGCTTATTTCTCATAAATGCAATCTATTTCTATAATCCCGAGATGACCCTATGATTTTTTGAAGCTTATCTATGGGTCATTATAAATATAGCTCCATATAAAAGTATCTCAAACATGTAATTTTATATTTTAAACATGCATATCTTGTCAAGACAAACACTACAAAATTTAAGTCACATTTTTTGGAACAATAGATCTCAAGATATGATTTTTTGAAGCTTATGCAGTTATCGTGATATTTGACATTGTAAGTGTAGTTACATATAAAAGTATCTCAAACATGTCATTTCATATTTGTAACATGTATATCTTGTCAAGACAAACACTACAAAATTTAAATCACAATTTTTAGAACAATATATCTCAAGATATGATTTTTAAACTTTTTTGAATTATTTATTTCTACTGGAACCGTCTGTAGAAAGAATATTAGTACTGGCGGTTCTACCTATAGAAATGGTTTCTACAGCCGCTAGTAGAAATCAATTCAGTATTTATATCCTGCGCACTTGCCCCCGAAAATTTCTAAGTCCCGACGCCAGTTCATTTCGAAATACGCCGTCAGGCTGCCCGATTTCACCGCCGCCGCCCTTCACGCCGCTGCAACAGCCATCTTCGTCGGGTCCGAGACCGGTAAGCCATCTCCGACCATCTCACAGTGGTCCTGCGGCGGTCGGCGGTGGCAGTGGTGTCCCGACCGCGGCGGTGGGCGGTGCTGCGGAGGTGGGCAGTGGGCGATACTGCGGCGAAGCGCGGCGGTGGTAGTGTTGCGATGATGCGAGCGGCGCGGTGAGGCCGACCGAGGCTTCGGCGAAGGCGAGGTGGCCGTGGGGCGGCTCGGCCACGACTGAGTGGCGACGGCTGCGGGCGGCTCGGGTGGCGGAGCTTCGGCGAGGCGATAAGGGAGGGAAAGGGAGGTCTAGGGGGACCTTTATAGGGCTCGGGGCGGGTGCGGCTGGCGGTGCGGTGCGCCACCGAGCGGATGGGCGGCGCTCATGGCGGTGACAACAGTTACGAGAAGGGGAAGGCTGGAGGTAGGGGATGGGGCGGGTGGTCGGTGGTCTGCCACGCGGGCCTAGCCTGGCAGTGGTGCGGGGAGGCGAGCGGGCGGGCCGAGCGCGGCTGGGCCGAGGCCCAAGCGGGGAGGGAGGCGAGCGCGGGTGCTGGGCCGAATGGAGGAAGGAGAGAGGAGGAGGCCTTCGGGCCAAATGGAGGAGGGGGAACTGGGCCTGTGGAAAGGAGGGTTTTCATTTTTCTGCTTGTAATTATATGTTAAATGATTACATATATGCTTCCAATATATATATATATGCTTCCAATATAATTAAAGTTTAGTGATCTCCATTCAACTATGTCCATTCAAGTATGTCCATTCAAGTTTAGTGATATCCATTCATACACTTGAAATTATTGAAATGTATATGTATATGCCTTGATTATAATAAATGCCTCCAATATAGGTGAAAATGTATATGTATATGCCTTGATTATAATAAATGCCTCCAATATAGATGGAAATGTATATGTATATGCCTTGATTATAATAAATGCCTCCAATATAGAGGGAAATGTATATGTATATGCCTTGATTATAATAAATGCCTCCAATATTTAGGGAAATGTATATGTATATGCCCTGATTAATCCAATGACATAGTATATATAATCTATAAATGCTTATCCTTTATTAGATTTCCACGATGACATCTCCAAGCAATAAGGACCAAGCACAAGGATCTGTTCACACGAAACAGACCCCAGGGTCCGACCCCATGGAGAAAGTACAAGATACCCATCAAAGGGGGCAAGGCGTGGGGTCGTCCGACCCCATGGAGCAAGTATAAGATGCCCACCAAACGGGGCAAGGCCTGGGGTCGTCCGACCCCATTGAGGAAGAAGAAGGGAACCAATCAACTCCGGAGAACACTTGGAGCCCTAGCGACGACTTCATGCTTTTATTTAATTACATGCCTATTAAAACCATCACCATTAAACTCACAATGTTTATATTCAGAGGGCATTGGCTCAGATGGAAGAGTTGATGTCACAACGTGCCGAAGAAGCACCCGAACCGACCGCGACGACGAGCAATGAGCCATCAAGGAAAAGAAAGCGGAGCGGTGGCAAACAAGGCGAGAGAGCATTGAACAAGTTTCCAGACGACGTATATGCCATCTTAGAAGTCAGCTCAACCGGACAACCCACAGCTCCTCTGGAGGCCCTATCCAAGTACCAGAACGCAATTGACTTTTGTGTTAGGGACCTTCTTGACATCACTAACAAGACCCGGGCCATTGTGTCGGAGGATGACAAGACAAGAATTTGGGAAAAAATGAAGACGAGGTTCCAGTTTCCTCGAGCTATCTCAGAGACACTGATAAAGGACTATACCTTGAAGTAGGCTGCGATCAGTTTCCGAAACTGGAGGTCCGACTTGAATACCATGTTTGCAAAGAAAGGGTTGGACCCTACAACAACATACAAGATTACTAAAGGCCAGTGGGCGGTCTTTCTAGAGCAGAGGAAAGATGCAGAATTCATAACTCTGAGCGAATCCAACTCCGCTCTCGCAAACAAGAATAAGTACCACCACCGTCTAGGCTCAGGTGGTTATCAGCGTCAGGCTCCCAAGTGGCAACAAGAAGAGGCTGCTAAGAAGGAGAAAGGGTTACCGGCGCTATCCGAACAAGTTGGTGAAAGGTTTGCGAATTGGATTCGGTCTAGAAAACCAAAGGAAACCGAGAGCGGGTTGTCCTTTGATGACCTTGAGGTTGAACAAGTAGCAAAGAACATCTTTGCGGTGGCAGCCAAGCAACAAGAAGATAAATTCAAGCCACGAAGAGAGAGGGACATCCTTAGCGAGGGCCTGGGTAACCCTGAGCATCTTGACAATATAACTTTGGGTGATCAAACTACATAATATTTGAATGCACAAATGTATCATGAATTTGATTCATGCAGGGACCACTGGATCTGCGTTGTCATTTATCCTAAAAAAGGAAAGGTGGTGGTATTAGACTCTGCAAATTACCCAACATCAAGCTATGGACATTTCATTGAGATGCTAGAGATGTAAGTTGAGATATGCACGTATACTTTTGTATTATGAGATTTTAAGAATAATTAACATGGTGATTGTATTCGAGTTCGTAGGGCATGACGGTTTTATATAATGCACGGTGGAAAGGTTGAATCGAAGAAAAAAGAAAAGGAGTCATTGGAAGTTATATATGGCTGGCCGGTAAGTATGAAAACTTAATACATATCATACATGTACTATGTGGATATACTACGTGTGCGAGCATCTATAAAGAACCACTATAATTTTATGTTTTATAGTGCCACAAACAACCACCAGGATCTATTCTGTGTGGATAATACGTGTGCGAGCGCATGAGAGGAGGAGACACAACAACTATGAAGAAACCTTCCAAGAAAAAAGTCAAGGCGACGACCATCAATGAAAAGACATTGTACGCCATAGTTGAGGACGTGTGCCTTTTCCTCATCAAACAAGTCATCTCATGTGTAGGGAAATATCATGATTATGAGAGTAAATTAGCCAAGCCCGAGTATGAAGCGCTAACAGAGGTTTATAGCCTAAATCTTACTCGGTCCGAGTTTTAGAGGACAAGTCCAAACTTTTGATGTATATACATGTAACTTTATGTGTGTGAGTGTGAGACTCATGTATATAATATGCCATACACTTGTAACTTTATTGCGAGCATGGTACTTTGAAGAAAGAAATCTATGTATGAGATATTTAATTTACATGTTGCTATATATTTGAACACCATCCAATAGGGTTAATTAGTTTCAATAACAATATATATGTATATATATTAAATAATACAATAATATATATAAAATACCAAAAAATTAAAACTGGAAAACCATTTCCACAGGCGGTTCTCTTAGTGAACCGCTTGTGATGCATTTACACAGGCGGTTCACTAAGAGAACCGCTTGTGGAAATGGCTTTCTACAGGCGGTTCTCAAGCAACCGCCAGTAGAAATGACGCCGGCGGTTCGGAAAAACGCCTGTAGAAATGCGTTCCGAACCGCCTGCATAGTCAGGTTTTGTACTAGTGTGTGCTATCTCCAACAAGGGCCAGCCCAAGACTGACAGATGCTGCTTCAGAGCACACGCTGTTACGGGTGGAGAAGCGTATGCTGTCCAAGAATCTGGAAAGCGCCGCAGGTAATCTTCAGGGGGACGTACTGGATCCGATAATGGTCGCAGTTATCTAAAGAGGAAGAGAGAACGGCTTTGAAGGTTGGATGCAAGCAACTTGAAGTCATGCTACTGAAAATCTTCAGAAGTTCAGTGTGGAAGCAACATAAGAGTTTAGAGAACTAGTTTGTTTTTTCTCTGTATCCGGGTTGTGGTGTGCTGTATTTTGGAGTTGGGATTTAGTTACGCTGCAGCCTCTGGTTTTACTTCACCATGCGTGCTATGTTTAGACGCTTGGTGTCTTGTGGTAAAAAAAACTCTAGAGGTAGAGTTGATCTGCGTAGCAGATTTGGTCTTTAGACCGTTGGGGTGTTTTGTTTCAGTATGGTTGCACCCATTCAGTCTTGAATGTGGGAGACCGGAACTCTTTTATGTTCCTTAATCTAAAAAAATAAGATCTTTATATTTAAGCACCTGATAGAGCAGGTTGTTGGGGAAGGTCAGGCCTCCCTCAACCCTCTCTCCCTCCGCCCCTGTCTGTGAGGCATGAGGAGGAGGTGCTCGCGCCATCTTGGTCTCAATGAACTTGGTCTTGTGACATGCTTGGTCTCTATGAGTTTGGTGATGACAAATTGGATCTAAGCAGGCTAGGTTAGTGAAGGCAAGCTAGATCTTGACGATACTGGTGGCCACAATAGAAGAAGGACGACAGCATAGGTAAGGGAAAGTTATGGGAGGCATCAGGAGAGACAGCAAGAGAAAAAGGACGGGGAGGAAGCGGGAGAAAAGGTTTTCTTCACTCTTCGCCCACAATGCAGAATCGTCAAAAGCGGAGGGAGTAATTCTCGTGGCTCGTCGAACAGCGCTCTGTTTGGTAGCGCTCCACGGCTTCTTATACGAAGTGTTGGTAAACAGGGAATTAACTAGGAGTGCTTATGTACTTGTCAACTAGGAGCCTCTCTCTAAAGGGTGAAAATGCAACAGGAAACTAGAATAAGGTCAGAAATCAAAGGTTTACATCTGAACTAGATGCAGAGACATTCATGTCTCTCAATCAAGACAGAGGCATGCTAGTACTACCGTGTAGCATTGACCGGCAGCGTTAGTCATAAATTATTGAAAACGGCGTTATCAATCCCCTTACAAATAAATATATTTCAAATGACCATTTATTTTGCAAAAATGTTATGTTCGTATAACGCTTCGACCTTTTCTTCTAGTACTTCCTAGCCCCTCGCCCCCCTTCAAAAGTTATATCCTTCTATTTTAAATCGTAAGTTAGTCTTATTTTTTTCGTACATTTTTTTTACGTACCTGGTTATATATAGATTTTTTTTATTTTTTAATCATTTTCTAATAAATATTTTAAAAATAACTCTGTTCATTTTTTTTTCAAATCTATCTTTTTTGGTCACTCCAACCCCGCTGACGTGACCAAATAACGTTGTCGCGCCAACGCATGTGGCGCGTCAAAAACTGTCACGTTAGACAACGTTTTCGACAAGGAAAAACTTGTCGCGCCACCTCGTTTGCGTGACAGTATTGTTTTGCCGTGCCACTGGGGTTGGCGTGTCAAGACTGAACTTTCAAAAAATCATCTCTTTAATATGATATTAGATGAAGATGATTTTTATATGAAAGTTATAGATCTCGACAAGATCTACAACTTTGCTCTTTTAAGTTTTTTTCATTTGAGTACGTTAAGATGCTAAAAAAATATATAACATTTCAGCATCATAATAATAGTGTATTATCCCTTACCGCATTAGAAAAATAATATCTTTTTATAAAAAGAGTCCAATGAATATAAGTTTTATATCAAAGTTGTCACACTTAATAGGATCTACAACATTGTAATTTTGAGCTTTTACATTTGAGTTAGTTAAGACCCTTGAAAAAATTCTATGTTGATGCATGATTAATTTACCGCTGAAATTTTATATTATTTTATCGACCGTCTTAACTAACTTAAATGTAAAAGTTCAAAATTGCAAAGATGTAGATCTTATTCAGTGTGACAACTTTGATATAAAACTTATATTGATTTGACTCCGTTAAAAAAACATATTATTTTTCTAATGCGATAAGTGACAATACACGTTTATTATGATAGCTGAAATCATATATAATTTTTTTGAATATCTTAGTATCCTCTAATAAAAAAACTTAAAACATCAAAGTTGTAGATCTCATCGAGATCTATAACTTTCGTATAAAACTCATCTCCATCCGATGTTGTATTAAAGAGTTATGATTTTTCAAAAATCCAGTCTTATCACGTCACCCTAGTGGCACCTCAAAACAGTACCGTCACGCCAACGGGGGTGGCGCGAAAGCTTTTTCACCTCGAAAATACTGTCTAACATGGCAGTTTTCAACGTTATTCGTGACCAAAAGGGTTAGATTTGAAATTTCTTTTTAGAGTGATTATTATTAAAATATCAAATAAAAATGGTTTAAAAATAATAACAAATCATATATATATATAATGTAAAATATAGTAAAAACTATGTATATAGAAAAACCAGAACAATTTATATTTTGGAGCTGAGGGATGCTGTTTTATTCTACGATAAAATCATCATAAGTTTGATAAGTTTGATAAGTCAATGCAAACGAGTATTAATATTATGATATTGAATACATATCATCAGTAGATATATAATAAACTAAAATACTTTTATAATAGTATGTCTATTTGTATTATACATATTGATGTTATTCTCTATAAATTCGATAAAACTCGAGACGATTTGACTAAAAACAAATTCTAATATTTTTTTAGGATACTATATCCTTTTTGATGATTTTTTTGTTGAGTGCTCAACTTAATAGGTGGACTCAACTATATCTCTACTATAATTAAAATCTTTTAAAAGAGTGAGAAATTTGGTTCTCATCATCTTTCTCACCCACACCCAGACTCCCCTCACGCGTCTATCTCTCGATTCATCACCTCAATCACGCTCTGTCCCCCGGGATCCCGCCCCTATCACTGTCATTCACGCGCACGCCCACGCCCACGCCGCCGTCTCCTCGCCCACGCTGGCAGATCAAGCAAGGAGAAGGCGGGCGCCTTCAACAGATCCCGCGTCCTCATCTCCCTCCCTGCCGCGAAACCGCACCGCCGCGCAAGGCCATGCCGAGAAGGAGAAGGCCGGAGGCCCGCCGACGGAGTGCCGAGAAGGCCCTCGCTGTTCGCGGCTGCGCCGTCGTCCTCGCTCCGCCCTGATCCGCGGTCGACCTCCCGTACGCGGAGGAGGATCGCATCCAGGCTGTCGCCGACACACCCATCACGAACCCCGCGCCTCGGACCTCCGTCCACCTCGCCAAGCCGACGCCGACGCCGACGCGACCAACGTCCATGCTGCCACGGCAGACCTACGCCGTGGAGCCCTATGCTGGATGATCTCACCAAGCCGACACTGTTTCTGCCATTCTACTGCGCTTGCAAGGGGTCATGAGCCGCGCTATTGCGCTCGTGCGACCTCACTCCTCCATCGTGAGCGCCCACGCGTCGAGGTCTTCTCCGAGAACCGATGTCTCCATCTCCTGCCGGAAGTCGGCAACCCCACAGTGAGTCCCGTTACGATCTCTAATTTTGGGCTGTTGAATCCTAGATTTGTTCGATTTGTAGTATGTGATGCCCTGAACTTCTACTGCAAGGGATTTCCCTACGTACATCAGCTTTTTTTTGTCTTGCATCTGCGCAAGGAACAGATGAATGTTGACGCCAGTTCGCTGGCCAACATACGCCTCGCCTACGAACCCTGCTCCCTACTCCACGTGCTCCGCCTGCCGACCATTTGTGTATCTTAGAGCCCACTCTGTATCTCTGCCGTCTCCAACAATGCCAAGGTGAGTCATGCAACTGAATCTCACATATATGCATATATCCTTTTCTATTAAATGTCAGAATAGTGTGGATGCTTTTCTGCTCGGAGCCCACTCTGTATCTCTGCCGTCTACAGCAATGCCAAGGTGAGCGATGCAACTGAAGCTTAGTGCTATCACATATACACATATATGCAGATACCCTTTTCGATTAAATGTCAGAATGTTGTGCTTTTCTTTTTGTTATAGGATCTTCTTTGGTTGGGTTATGTAGCCTTGCTGAAACCAATATGCCTAATTTCGATCATCTGTATGATCAACGACAAATGTAATATTAGTTTTGTTCCCAACTCCTCACAATTACTGTTCGCAAGAGTTTATCATGTAGCATAATTAGGATGAGTCCTTGATATATTTGTTATTGCCTCTTGCATATGATATTTTCAAGGATTCCTCTTTAATACAAATGTGTCTTGGTCAAAAAATAACGTTTCATTTTATAAGCTCTGCATTCTTTGAAGCGAAATGTCAATATATGTGATCCATTTATTTGCTCTTTTTTTTTATCTCTGTGCTGGATTCTGTAGATCCAGATTGGTAGAGTACGCTATACTGATCTATACTAAGTCGGATAAACCTTTTATCTAGAACAAATTTGCAGATCATTGTGCTTATTCTATCCCATCACTTAGGTTCTTATTTTATCAATTTCATTTTGCTGTCATGGAGTTGGACATTGGGATCACAATCAAGCTCTCCTATCTGAAGGTATGGAAAAACACGCTAGGTCAATGACTCAATTGTTATGTCTTGTGCAGTTCACACTTCACAATTTGTTAGTTCATTGCAACCCTTGTTCAAGATAGGTGCTAGAAGCACTGCTAGAATGGGAATCTTGAGTTTCTATGACATGGAGAAAAGGAAAGCTAAGATATTCCTTTAGAAGATGACTTGTACAGCAGCCATTTCCTGCTGTAACTACAGTGCACGCTTAGGAGGTCAGCAGCTGCAGCAGTTGTATCTACGTCTTTGCAAATTTAATTTAGAGTTGTTTTTATCATAGTCTATTCTCTCTATCCATACTTTTCCAATATGAAAATCAACTTTTTACTGATCTCCTTCACCTGTTCGTTGCTTGCAGCGTGCCCTTCACTGCAAGCTTGTTGCTCTTGGTCCTCGGTTGCTGGTCACCTAGTGTAATCAGCGGAGGGCATGATACACACATGGCTGCCTCCATCCTGCGATTGAGAAACCAGACATACCATGTCTATTGTAAATTAAAGCCTTAAGAAAGCCATGTAGGCCTCACACCTCAAGGTTAATGAACCCTACCTTGCCCAGATCAGTAATAACCTTTGTATGAACCTATAGGATCTATGATATCACATATGGTTTGGTGGGTAAATGTTGTTTCATTTTCTTGTTAGCATGAGAGGCCATCGAGATGGTCTTCATGCTTATCTTTTTTTTTTTGCATGCTCACCAAAGCATTATTTTTTGCTTGCTTATCGAAATTATTGTTTCTGTTGCTATACTTTATGTTAAGCTCTGGCTTTTTTATTGATAAAAATGCAATTTAGTATATTAAATTGGACTGCATGTTCATCTTTAACGTCCACTGAGCATGGGTTCCCTTCCAAAACTTTTGAATCTAAATAAAAATTCTACAAATCACTAGAGCAAAAGGTTAGATAACACTTAAGAGAAGTTTTTTGCTCTAGCTCTACTTGGGGTGCAAAGCCACCTATCCAATATAATTCTAGTTAACTAAGTGCTTAACAAACAATAGCAAGAACCTAAAGCAATTAGCACAAGCTAGCAAGAACAACTACTAAAGAAGCTAACTAGACAAGATAATAATGAATATAAATATAAGAGAGGAGGTGATAGATATACCGATGCCTTGTGATATAGGAATGTCAATGTAGAGAATCAATCACAATGAATACCAAAGACTAGCCGGGAGACAAGATGACAATCGATTTTTCTCCCGAGGTTCAGTTGGTTGCCACCAAGCTAGTCTCCGTTGTGTCGACTACTCAAGTGGTGATTCGGTGGCTAATAGGCAATGACAAGCCTAGCCCACTAACTCGGGCGCCACAAGAATCCACCCAAATGAGAGTCCCAAATAAGAGTAACTCAATGACACGAGAAATCCACTAGAGTTACCCTTTGGCGCTCCGCCGAGATGGGTACAAGCCCTCTCACAATGATGAAGCCGGCCACGAACAATCACCAACACGTGCCGAAGCTTCTCCTCAATCGCCAAGCCGTCTAGGTGTTGGCAAACACCAAGAATAACAAGAAATCTTGCGGCGATGACGATGACCAAGTGCCACTAAGATGCAATGCAATGATCAATGCACTTGGTTCACTCAAACTCTCACAAGAATGCAATTGAAGCAAAGAGAGATGAGTTGGGGGCTATCTCAAGCAAGCACAATAAGTGAGAAAGAATGGGAGGTGCAAGAGAGAGCCCTAGGAGCCGGCCACAACACTTATATAGCTTCCCAAACCGAGCTAGCCGTTTTGCTCCTCTTCCACGCTTTTCTGCAGAGCTCCGGACGCAAGTTGCATGGGGGGTCCGGACCATCACGCATACATCTGAACCCTCTGTCATTTTGAATCCAGCCGTTGCCGCCTTCTCTGTTGCCGACGTGTCGCCTCCGGACGCAGAGCACAGTAGCGTCTGTTCCATCTTTTTCTTGCATCCGGACCCAATCAAAAGAGGGTCCAAAGAGCTCCTTAGCTCCGGACGCGCGTCCGGTGTCTAGCGTCCGGACACGACCTTGCGTCCGGATCCTCAACAGAGAAGTTCCAGAGAGCTCCAGACCTTCGGACTCGCGATCGGAGTCCTGCGTCCGGACGACATTCAGCGACCGGACCTCTCTATAGTGTCTTGATCACTAAACCAAAAATGGTCCTATAGATATACCTTTGTCTTGAGCCCATTTTTATTTTTCTCTTTCTTCTTTTCCTTAGTCCATGGAGCACTTGATCCATCATGGTCATCCATCTACCTCCATAGATCAAGGTGAACCACCCTAACTTGATCATACACTTAGTTCAAGGGTTAGTCCATAGGTTTCATCAATTAACCAAAACCAAACAAGGTCTTTCAATCTCCCCCTTTTTGGTAATTGATGACAACCTTTCACAAATAAATATATATGATGAAAATTTCAACTTTGGTAGTATTAGCTCCCCCTACATATGTGATGTATGAGTTTGGTTCATTTTGATCACATATGCATGAATAAGAATTGTGGGAGAGTAAATGCTACCAAATGATGCTAAGGTGTGTAGGATGGACCTTTGAAGCGTGATACCAATCGGAGTGCAATATTAAACCATCCTTAGCACCATGAATGTCTAGAAACCACTTGAAAAGAAACTTGGAAACAATTTGAGAGGCAAACTTAAGAGAACTAGATACCACATGAAAAATACCTAATCATGCTAGTTCTTCACGCACCATATCATCTAGGTTTCTAGCATTCACCATACAAACATATCATGAATATAAGTACATATGCTAGCAAACACTTATGAATGCACAAATATATGCAACACCTTTATTCATAGGCTTGCTCCCCCTAGTGTGCTTTCATTTTCAAAATTTTCAAAATTAATTTTTCTTTGTCTTACTACTTACTTCTCCCCCTTTGTCATCTATTATCATAAAAGATGTGCTCAAAGGTTTGATTATTGGAGAGAAGCTTAGTTGTGGTTCAATCTAAATTACTTGCCCCAAGCTATTTAACTCGGTTTAAACCATGGACAAGCTTGTTCACACATCCTAGAATGGTTATCTTGCCCATGTTGAGCTAAACATTTGAAGTTCATATTCTAGATCAAACACTAGGATTGCAAGCCCACAAATATGTCATATGCTACCACTAGGTCATATCAAGCATAGAAGCAATAGTGGTACCATATAAGCATCAAATCATTTTGTTTTTCATGAATGATCCTAATGAATTGATGTCTAGATGCACTAACAAGTCCTAATAAGGATGAATGACATGTCAATCAACTTGTACCTTGTATAGCTCGAAGGAGAGGCATGTCATATATGAGGGCGCATCAACACATATTTGAGAAGTCAAGAATGTTCAACTCATTCCTTAGCTTGCAAAACCTCTTCTCATCAAGTGGCTTGGTGAATATGTCGGCAAGTTGATCATCGGTGCCAACACTTATGATTGTGATATCATCCTTTAGTTGATGGTCTCTTATGAAGTGGTGCCTCACATCAATGTGCTTGGTTCTTGAATGTTGAACCGGATTGTTGGTTAGCTTCACCGCACTTTCATTGTCACATAACAATGACACTTGCTTTAATTTGATTCCAAAGTCATCCAAAGTTGCTTTCATTCAAAGCAATTGAGCACAACAACTACCCGCACTTATGTATTCGGCTTCGACAGTAGAGGGTGCAACACTGAAAGGATCAAGATGCCCAAGAGGAGGGGTGAATTGGGCTTATTTCAAATTTCTAAAGCAAATATGAAATCCTATCAAGTGCCAATCACCCCGTGCCTACCGATTAGTGTGCCTTAGACTATGAAAGCGGTAGCAAGCCAATGAAAGTAAGAACGATGCGGAAAGTAATGCGGTATGAAAGAGCTAGGGATAGAAATCTTGACACAACGACGTTTTGCCGAGGTATCGAGGAGTCGACACTCCCCCGTAGTCCTCATTGGAGCACCCGCGTAAGGGTATTGCTCCCCCTCTACTCGCGCAAGGGTAGAGTGCTCTCTACGGGCTGGTTCTTCGCCACTCCGGCTCGGTGAACCGCCCACAACCGATCACAAGTCGATGGAGAAGGGCCGCAGACAATCTTCCGGCGATCACCTTCCTCCCAAGCACCAGCGGACCGTTTAGGTGATGTCGATCACCAAGAGTAACAAGCCTTGATCTTTGCTTTACTCACTCAAGCTTCACAACTAAGGATGCACACTTGAACTCTTGGAAGAACTAGAGGAGAGGATGGATGGATTCACGAATCACTCTCTCTCTAGGGCTCTTTCTCTCTTCGCAACCTTCTCAAGCAACTCAGCAACTGAAATGAGCAAAGGCAAGGTGGGAAGGGCTATAAATAGCCTCACACACAAACTGCCTCGGGCTGGAGAAAACAGACAGGTTAAGTTGGCGACGGACGCTCCATCGCCTAGTAAGACAGGGTTTCCCAGCAACGGACGCTCCGTCACAGGGGCGACGGACGCTCTGCCTCAGCGTCCAACGCACTGGCTGAAGCTGGGCTGAAAACATTCCCACTGGAAGGCCGATGGACGCTCCCCCTGCGTCCGACGCCAAGCCGACGGACAGCGTCCGATGGACCACAAATTTCTCAGCTAGACTTGGGGCTCGCGGGTAGGCCGACGAACGCGCTGGAGTTAAAGCTCCAACGTTCGACGCCTTTGTCCGACGTGACGGACAACGCCCGACGCGTCTGTCAGGAGCGTCCGTCGCATAAACAACAACCCTCTCAACTTCGTTTTTCGGTGCGATGAATACAGAAGCTGTTCTAGGCTATCTTACGATCACCATATGCTTGCTTAGAGCTAAGGAAGTCAAGTGTGCACCACACCTAAGTCATAAAGCTTTCCTAAGTCAAACTACTAGTCTCAACCCCTCTTTATAGTACGGTCAAAGATCAAATAAAGCCCTATCTACACTAAGTGCCATTCATCTCCTTATGGCACTTAGCCTATCATTCTAGGGTCTTCATCATATCTCTTTGAAATCCGAAGCGATATCCATCTTGGGGGCTAAGTGATAACCATTGATGCCCATTCATGTTGATCACTATGGCTAAGCTAAGCGTAGCCTCTGCAATACACACATTAGCCATAATAATCTCTAATTGTCGTTAATCATCGAAACCAATAGGGCCATGATTTTTCAATCTCCCCCTTTTTGGTGATTGACGACAATAAAACCTCGAGTATGGATATAAGAGTTGAAAGGTTAGTATTTCAAGTGACTTAGTTGGTTGAGCAAGGGTTAGTGGATAGAAATGAAGCATACTTGCTCACCCAAACCAAACCACAAATATGGTACTCAAAGATATGAAATAGAATCGGAGTACCTCATGACATTCTCACAAATATATCAAAGTATGGCGCGGAAGCTCAATTACCATTAGATTAAGAGACATATCATGAAACAAATGACAAGTGACAACATGTATTAGTGATAATCAAGAGTATGTCACACATGCGAGAGTATCTCACACACATCAAGCATCACACATATACCCCAAATGCAAAGAATATAGACATGATGACATGAGTACGGGGAAATAAATCACACAAGTAAGAACCAAATCCCCTATCTCACAACTCTCCCCCTATCTCTGATATACTCGAACCTCTCTCCCCCTTTGGCGTCTAGCACCAAAAACTAAGCATCTGGAGTTGGGGGTGGAGCCGCAGTAGCTAACGCCTGGCGGTCTAGCATGATGAAGTCCTGAAGATCTGACTCGTCTGACCGCATCATCTGCCACTGTCTTTGCCGGTGTAGGCTCAGCTGGGGTGACCTTTGGAACTGGAACTGGTGGCTCAGAGGCTGTCACTGTCTCTCCTGGCTCCCCCTGAGGCTCTGAAGGAGTAGTTGTCTAAACTGGAGCCTCAGACGGTCCTGCCTGTGTAGTAGCGGGTATGGGAGTCCGACAAGTGAAGACACGAGGCGCAGGGGAAGAAGATACTGCCAGAGCCACAAGGGACACTGCTGCAACTAGCTCTGCTGGCTGACCCTAAGAGTGGAGCGGTGAAGACACAACAACTGTGACTGCTCCGGCATCAGCTGCAGGCTGACACTCTGGCTGAGTGGAGACCTGTGACTTGACTGCCTTGGCTGCTACAATAGTAGACTCTGTCTGAACTGCAGCCCGAGGTGGAGTAGTGACTGTCTAGGTCGAGCAGTCTGACGCGGCCTCCGACAACGCAACTGAAGACAGGTACGTTCCCGCCGCTGGAGGTTGCTCCTTTGAGAGCTGAGTCTCTGGAACTGCTACTGCTGGCGAGTCCTCTCCAGTGATCCCTCGGTAGGTAGCTGTGAAGCCCCGTGTAGTCTCCTCAATGGTAGCCCCCTGGTCAGGAGTGAATCCAGTCTAGAAGGCACCGAGGGAAGCTAGCCACTTTGACTCCTGTGTCATCGGCGTCTGAAATCCAGGTGAAGCTGGTGGCTGACTCTGAAGCCCGCTGGGCTGTAACGCTGGAGTCGGGATCACCACTAGGGGTGTCTGAGCCTGTGAAGAGTACTGCTGCTGCTGGGAGGGCTCTGGTAGTGCAAACTGGGGCATAAGGGATGGACCGAAGCTAGAACCGAGGAGCCGTCTGAGTAGCTCTGTCTGCTGTCGCTGAACCTCGGTCTGCTGCCTCTGGAAGGCCAGGAACTGCATCTGGAACTCATCCTGCCGGGCCTGTGCCTGTGCCTGAGCTATCAGCTGCTGAGCTGTGAGCCTCCGTACCTCCTCAGCCTGCCTCCTCTGCTCCTCTGCCTGACGAGTCTGCTCCTCCTGCATCCTTGAGAGGATGGTAAGAATGGTGGCCTCTGAAGAACCTGAGGCTGGAGCGGGAGCTGCACCTGACCCACCGGCCTCGTGGTCGTGAGACCGGGGTACGTACTCGGGAACTGGCCTATAGTCCTCGTCAGAACTGTCTGAGGCTATGTCCTCTCTGTAGGTGGCCTCGGCAGCTGCATCAATTTGTGCATCAAGATCCGCAAGCTCTGCCTGAGAGATCTGCTCATTTGTGGCATCCGTCTGCTCCTCAGTCTGTGGTGGCACTCCTGCCTACCTGGTGCCTGGACGGTAAGCTCGACTGGGGCGAGGAAGGTTCGCATGGATGACCAACTGGCTCATCTGGTACTCAGGGAACATTGTGTCTGACCGGGTGAGTGTAGTAATCATGGAAGGTGACCCGACCCAAGAAACCATCAGATAGGAGATCTAGTGAGCGCACTGTAACTGCCAGTGCCCATGGAAGCCTGCAGCTGTGATATCTTCCAACTCGCTGACTATTAGATCCCACAAGTCAAACTTCTCCATCCTCACCACATGGGCTAGTAGCTACAACTGCAACCGTGTGATGGTGTCACGAGCTCCAATCCTGGGTAGAATGGTACGCCTCATAGCCTCGTGAAGGATCCGAGCAAGAGGAGTGAGGTCACGTGGAGTACGGCTTGAACCCTCTGTGAAAGGCTACTGGAAACAGGGTCTCACGTAGTCAGTCGATGACACTATCCCGTCGTGAGGTCGACGAGGTGCCTCCTGGTCCCCGTAACACAAGTTGTGGATCCTCGTCTTTGAGGCCTCCAGGTGAAAGATTTGCCTGAACCTCTGAGCTGTGACTCTGAAGTCTCGACCTCTGAAGCCGTAGTGAAGGAACTCGTGGTCAGGTGAGATCCACAGAGAGGCGTAGAAGTGACGAACCCAATCCTCCTGGTATGTGCCAGCTCGTCCCATCAACTCAGTCAAACCCTGAAGGTACTGAAGATGCTGCACTATATCTAGACCACCGACACTCTCTATACGCTGAAGTGGGCACACTCAGTGTGCACGAAGTGGTGCACGTGTCTGGACGTATGCTCTGTAGAAATCCTCGTGCAGAGGAGTGTAGAGAGGAGGACTAGCACGAGGGTCTCTCTGAGGTGGGAACCATGTCTGAAAGTCAACAAACCGAAGGAGCTGCACCTGCTTTGCTGTAAGAATCCGAACCTGCTGCCTCACTGGGTCTGGCAAGCGAGGTCCAGGAGGACTGTCTGATGCTCCTGATCCGCGAGAGCGTGTCACTCTGCGAGGCATCAGCTCACCTATCGAAGAGTGGCCCATGGCCTCTATCTGCTCGGTCTCTGGAGCTGGCTCTGCCTACTCTGTCTCAGTGGCTTCTGCTGGCTCTGTCTCTGGACGCGAGGGGGACTCACGACGCGCTCCACGGCGAGACGAGAGCCTCAAGCCGGCGCGACGTCCACCTCGCTCTGCTCTCTCTGCAGCCTCTGCCACTGCTACTACTGCCACTAAATCCGGGTCCATAAGTGGCCTCTTCCGCTTCTTCGAAACAAGCTTCTGCTTGCCCCTTCCCCGACGAGTGGGTGGATGCGGTGGAGGTGGAGGGTCACCACCACTACCGGGATCTTCGTCCTTGCCATGGACATGCACTGGACAAAACCAAGCTATCACTGTCAAAGAATCTCCCACTGATAAACCACTGTGACTGATCACCTGCAAACAATCCTCTAACAATCTCACACACAAACAAGAGTGGCTCTGGAAGCCCTGGACTATCACTCTCGAGGCTTAGCCTCATTCCGTACTCGCGGGCTTTGCCCCATGTTTACTATCACTGTCACACTGACCCTCTGACCCTGCTCGACTAAATAGAGAGAAAGTATATAACATGTAAGCACTATCTAGAGATACGCAATGTCTAACAGAGAGCATGAATGGAGGTAAGAAGTGGATCGAGTCTGCACTGCCATACCTCTAAGCTTAGTGACCAAACAGAAACAGAAAAAGATAAGATATCTCGGTTGATTTCACTCCAATCCACAGCCTAGGAGAAAAGGGATAACAAGGACAATGATTTAGAGAAAGCACTGCTGCAAAGGAACCAACCCTAATTTGATCAGAAATCAAGCAAGAGGTGGAGAGATCACCTCGGAAGGGAAGGGTTCACGACAGACCTCCACTGTAGCACCACGGTGAGCACAGGGCTGAGCACGAGCATCAGCCGGGAACAGGGAGCTCCGGGCGGTGCTAAAAGGCTCTCTGCGTGGCTGAAGCGCACGCGCAGAGAGGGAGGGAGGAGAACGTAGGGAAGCGTTGGACAATAGGGCGAGATCCACCTGCGGCGCGCAAGGAGTGATCCACCAGCGGCGGGAGCACTAGAGAAAGGCGGCGCGGGGGCGTGGAGACGGCGGTGGCAGTTTGAAAGGATCAAGATGCCCAAGAGGGGGGGGGGTGAATTGGGCTCTTTTTAATCTCTAAACAAGAATTAAACCTATAAAGAGCTAATTAACCCCCTAGTGCCTACCACTTGTGTGTCCTAGCTAGAAAGTGGTAGCAAGTCAATAGAAAGCGAAAACTTCCTACACAATTCTAGCATGAATTGAAAGACAAGTGCGGAAAGTAATGCGGTAAGAAAGAGCTAGGGAAAGAGATGCTTGACACGGCGATGTTTTGCCGAGGTATCGAGGAGTCGACACTCCCCCTAGTCCTCGTTGGAGCACCTCGCAAGGTATAGCTCCCCCTCAATCCCGCGCAAGGGATGAGTGCTCTCTACGGGCTAATTCTTCGCCACTCCGGCTCGGTGAATCACCCACAACCGATCACAACGTCGATGGAGAAGGGCCGCCGACAATCCTCCGGCGATCACCTTCCTCCAAGCACCACCGGACCGTCTAGATGATGTCGATCACCAAGAGTAACAAGCTTCGATCTTCGCTTGACTCACTCAAGCTTCACAACTAGAGGATGCACACTTGAACTCTTGGATGAACTAGAGGAGAGGATGGATGAATTCGCGAATCACTCTCTCACTCTAGGGCTCTTGCTCTCTTCCCAACTTTCTCAACAAACTCAACAACTCAAATGAGCAAAGGCAAGGTGGGAGAGAAGTGTGAGGAGCTATAAATAGCCCCTCAGAAAACTGGCTCAGGATGGCAACTTAAGTTGGCGACAGACGCTCCGTCGCATGCTCCAACGGCTAGTTCTGCACAAAGTTTGGGCGACGGACGCTCCGATGTCTAGGCGACGGACGCTCCGACGCCCTGCCCAACGGCTATTTCTGACACGATTTCCTAGCGACGGAAGCTCCGTCACAGGGGAGACGGACGCTCATCCCAACGTCCAACGCTACATTCTGGCTCGGGCTGAAAAACACACTCACTGGAAGGTCGACGGACGCTCTCCAAGCGTCCGACGCCTGACCGACGGACAACGTCCCTGAAAAACTTAGCCAGAAACACATGGCCACTAGAAGGTCGACGGACGCTGTGGACTTAACCACCCAGCGTCCGACGCCTTTGTCAGGAGCGTCTGTCGCCCAGAAAACATGCCTCTCAACTTCGTTTTTCGTCGCGATGAATATGGAAGTTGTTCTAGGCTATCTTACGGTCATCATAGGCTTGCTTAGAGCTAAGGAAGACAAGTGTGCACCACACCTAGTTCATAATGGTTTCCTAAGTCAAGCTACTAGTCTCAACCCCTCTTAATAGTACGGTCAAAGATCAAATAGAAGCCCTATCTATTTCTATGTGCCCTTCATCACCTTATGCCACTTAGCCTGTCATTATAGGGTCTTCATCATGTCTCTTTGAAATCCGAAACGATATCCATCTTGGGGGCTAGGTGATGACCATTAATGCCCATTCGTGTTGATCACTATGGCTAAGCTACGCATAGCCTCTGCAAAACACACGTTAGCCATAATAATCGCTAATTGTTGTTAATCACCGAAACCAACTAGGGCCATGATTCTTCAATCTCCCCCTTTTTGGTGATTGACGACAATAATTCCTCGAGTATGGATAAGAGTGAGAGTTTAGGATTTTGGTGACTTGGAATAGTTGAGCAAGGGTTAGTGAATTTGTAATGAAACATACTTGCTCACCCAAGCCAAATCACAAACCATGATACTCATAGATATGAATGTAAAAAGGAGTACCTCTTGATATTCTCAACACATGTAACGGAGTATAGCGCGGAAGCTCAATTATCATTTGAACATAGAGATATATCATGAAAGATGAGACAACTCACAAGATATATTAGTGATAATCAATAGTTTGTCACATCCAACCATATTTCACACAAGCATCAACCATAATATTCATCACTCATAGATACAAGTGCATAAAAGTAGACATGATGAATGAGTACGGGGAATTTAAGCACACAAAGATTCAAATCCCTCCCCCTATCTCTATACTCGACCCTCTCTCCCCCTTTGGCGTCTAGCACCAACAACTAAGTATCTGGGGCTGGAGAAGAAGGTGAAGAAGCTGCAGCCTTGCGATCGAGCATGATGAAGTCCTGAAGATCTGACTCGTCTGACTCAACATCTACCTCGGCCTCTGTAGGTGTAGGCGTAGCTGGGGTGACCTCTGGAGCTGACACTGGAAGCTCTGGAGCTGCTGACTTAACTGACTCCCCCTGAGGCTCAACTGGTGCCTCTAACGGTCCTGCCTCTGTAGTAGCGGGCCTGGGAACTCGACGAGTAAAGATTTGAGGCGCGGGGGAAGGTGTCACTGCTAGTGCAACTAGTGACACTGCTGCTACAAACTCCGCTGGGTGAGTATGAGGTGGAGAGGATACTGCAACTATAACTCCCTCATCCTGAGCCTCTGTGACAGCTGTCTCAACTGCTAGTGAAATAGCGTCTGTCTGAACTGCAGCTGGAGGAGTTGTAACTGTCTGCGTGGACTGCTCAGGTGCGATCTCCGACGAGGCAACTGAAGAAAGGTAAGTGCCCATCGTCGGAGGATCCACCTCAACCTCTGGAGCTGGTGAGTCTAGCTGAGCTGCTCCTGGGGAATCATCTCCTGTGATCTCCAAGTAGGAGGCTGAGAGGTCACGCGAGGCCTCTGCTATGGTAGTTCCCCGGATAGGAGTAAATCATGTCTGAAGCTCGCCGGGCGAAACTAACCAAGAGGACACCTGGGTCCTCAGAGTCTGGTGCCTGGAATGGAGGAGTAACTGGTGCCTGACTCTGCTGTCCTCCGGACGGTAACGTTGGAGTCGGTACCACTACAACTGGAGTCTGCTGTGCGGTGAGGTGAACTGCTGGTGCTGTGAGACTCCGGGCAACTGAATCTGAGGAGTGAATGTCTGCCCGGAGCTGGAGGCTAGAAGACGCTCAAGTAACAAAGTTTGGGTCTTCTGAATCTCTGCCTGCTGCAGCTGATAGGCCAAGAACTGGCGCTGAAACTCGTCCTGCCTGGCCTGAGTCTGTGCCTGAGCGGCCAACTGCTGCTCTGTAAGCCTCCGAACATCGGCAGCCTGTCGCCTCTGCTCCTCTGCTTGTCGTGTCTGCTCCTCCTGCATCCTCGAAAGGATGGTAAGGTAGCCTCTGAAGTGCTGGAACCTGGAGCTGGAGCTGCAGCTGCACCTGACCCTCCTGCCTCATGGTCATGAGACATCGGTGCGTACTCGCGCACTAGCTGATAATCCTCATCTGAACTGTCAAAATCCAGGTCCTCTCTGTAGACAGTCTCGGCAGTGGTGTCAATCGCAGCATCAAGATCCACAAGCTCTGCCTGGGCGATCTGCTCAACTGTAGCGTCAGTATCTTCCGCTGATTGAGGTGGCACACCTGCCTGTCTGGTGCCTGGTCGGTATGCTCTGTTGGGGCAAGGCAGGTTCCCGTGCATGACCAACTGACTCATCAAGTACACTGGAAACTCAGTCTCTGACCTGGTAAGAGTGACTCGCAGAGCTCCTGATTGGGTCTTGGCAACTATAAGGTATGAAATCCAGTGAGCAAACTGTAGCTGCTAGTGACCTCTGAATCCTGCAGCTATGATATCCTCAAGCTCGCTGACAATCAGATCCCAAAGGTCAAACTTCTCCTTCCGGATGATATGAGCAAAGAGTCATAGCTGTAGGCGGGTAATGGTGTCCCGAGCTCCAATCCTAGGAAGGATGGTACGCCTGAGTACCTCGTGGAGGATCCGAGCAAGAGGAGTGAGATCTCTCGGTGTACGGCTCGAACCCTCTGAGAACGGCAGCTGAAAGCACGACCTCACGAAGTCTATAGATGGCACTATCCCGTCGTGAGGTCGGCGAGGGGCCTCCTGATCCTCGTAGCACAAGCTGTGAATCCTCGTAGGGGAGGACTCTAAGTGAAAGACCTCTCTGAACCGATCAGCTGAGACTCTGAAGTCGCGGCCCTGAAAGCTGAAGTGAAATAACTCGTGATCAGGGGAGATCCATAGTGAGGCATAGAACTGATAGACCCAGTCATTCTGATAAGCTCCGGATCATCCCATCATATCTGACAGGCCCTGAAGATACTGCAGGTGCTGAAGGATCTCTGGACCACCGACCCCCTCTATGTGAGCAGGTGGGCACACTCTGTGAGCCCTAAGAGGAGCGTCAGTGTCGACATATGCTCTGTAGAAGTCCTCGTTAATCGTGGTGTAGAAGTGATGTCCAACACGGGGATCCCTCTGAGCTAGGAACCAGGACTGAAAATCCACGAAGCAAAGTAACTAAACCTGCTTCGCTGTGAGAACTCGCACCTGGTGTCTCACTGGGTCTGGTAGCTAAGGTCCTGGAGGACTAGGTGGTGTACCAGAGCCTCTAGACCGTGTAACTCTGCGTCTCATCAGCTCACCAATCGAGGACGGGCCCGCGACCTCTGTCTGCTCAGTCTTTGGGACTCGCTCTGCCTTCTCTGTCTCAGTAGCCTCGGCGGGCTCTGTCTCTGGACGCGTAGGGGACTCACGACGCGCTCCACGGCGAGGCGAGAGCCTCAAACCGGCGCGACGTCCACCTCGCTCCGCGATCTCTGCGGCCTCAGCCACTGCAAGTGCTGCTGCTGAATCTGGATCCATAAGTGACCTCTTGCGCTTCCGTGACACAACCTTCTGCTTACCCCTTCCCCGATCGGTGGGTGGATGCGGTGAGGTGGAGGGTCACCACCACTACCGGGAGTGGGGCCGTCGTTCTTCGTTCTTGCCATGGATAAACACTGGATGAAACAAACTATCACTGGCAATAGATCCTCAACTGTCAAAACACAAACTCACTGCCCACTGCCAACTGACAATCCACTGAGTAACACAAGCAACCAAGAGTGGCACGACGGCCTTGGACCGTCCTTTCAAGGCTTTGCCTCGTTCCTTACTCGCGGGCTTTGCCCCGAGTTCACTGTCACTGTATCTGACACACTGACCCTGCTCGAATAGATAGATAGGAATATATAACATATAAGCATGTAACTAGAGAAGAGTGGGTCTATATAGAAGCATGAAATAGGTGAGAAAAAGGATCGCAACTGACAATCATACCTCGGACCAAGTGACACAAAGGAGAAGGAAAGAGATCTCGGTCAATTTCCCTCCAATCCGTAGCCTTAGAGAGTTATGGATGAATTCAGGGGAATCCTGGAAAGACACCGAAGCAAACACCGGGAGAAGGAGGTTCTCTGCGTGGCCAAACAACACAGGGCAGAGGGGAGATCCCCGGTGAGTGGTGAAGGCGGCGCTGGACGCGGGGCAGGGAGGAGCTCTGGCGCGGCTGTGCTGGGTGGCGGCGGCGCAGATGCGGCGGCAGCTTGGAGGAAGAAGGGCAGCGGCGCAGGGTTGGTCACGCCGGCGAGGGGTGGCGTGGGGGCTCACCGGCGGCGGAGCGGCGGTTAGGGTTCGGAGCGACGACGCGACGTACGGGTGAGTTGAAACCGACCGAGAGAGAGAGGAAGAGACAGGGGGGGTTTAAAAAAAATTTTGTGCCTTAAGTTCGCGATGGACGCTCCGACACGGAGTGACGGACGCTCCGTCGGACTGCGACGGACGCTTGGACAGCGTCCGACGGCATCGTCCGTCGGGCTTCCAGAACAGGTTTTGAAACGCCCAAACGCATTGACCGCATCGGAAGCTCCGCGACGGACGCTGGGGAGCATCCGTCGCCCTATGAGCGGGCAACATTCAGTCTCCGGACGATCACGACGGACGCTGAGGCATTTGACGCCGAGCGTCCATCGGCAGCGTCCGACGCCTTTTAAATAGAATTTTTCAAATTTTGTTTTTGCGTCTTTCTCCCAACCAAGTCCCAATCCCAATAAGATCCAAATAACACCTGATTGGACTTGATATGAGAACCATCCTCAAACTCTCATTTTCAAATAGTTTGCCATAGGCTTAGATTTTAGTTTTAGCTCAAAATATTCGAATGGAAGCACCAAGGAGTCATCATATGGCCACAAGAGGGGTATAGAAGTGTCTTGAGCTTGGAATGCTCCCCCTAAGTGGACGAACACAGAGGATGCTCAAACTTAACTGAAAAAGAACGGCAAACAACACATGCACATGAAATGCATTTACAAGAATTTGAATCTAGGTTGCTTGCAAATTTAAACCATGATTTGGACTTCTTCACACGTTCAAGAACGGTTATTCCAACCATGTTAGCCAAGCCTATGTTCATTTACTAAATTAACATGATTATATTACACATGATGCAAGGTTGGTTCACACAAGATCATCTTTTAGTGAAGTTAGAGTGATCAAGCACATTCAACTCGCTTCTCAACCTACAAAGGGTTGCTTCATCGAGTGGTTTAGTGAAGATATCCGCCAATTGATCTTCGCTCTTAACTCCAACTAGTGTTATATCTTTCCTAGCCACATGATCTCTAAGAAACTGATGGTGAATATCTATGTGCTTGGTGCGAGAGTGTTGAACGGGTTGTTTGCAAGCTTTACGGCGCTCTCATTATCACACAAAAGTGGAACATCTTTTAAAACAACGCCGTAATCAAGAAGTGTTTGGGTCATGTATAAGATTTGGGCACAACTTGCTCCCATGGCAATGTATTCCGCCTCAGCGGTTGATAGTGCCACACTGTTTTGCTTCTTTGAGGACCAAGAAACAAGTGATCTTCCTAGCATGTGGCACCCGCCGGAGGTACTCTTCCTATCAACCTTACACCCGGCATAATCCGAATCGGAATAGCCAACTAGTTGGAAGGGAGATCCTTTGGGATGCCAAAGACCCATGCTAGGGGTGTGCCTTATGTACCTCAGGATTCTTTTAACCGCACAAAGATGCGACTCCTTAGGGCTTGCTTAAAACCTAGCACACATACACACACTAAACATGATATCCGGCCTAGATGGGGTGAGGTAAAGTAAACTACCAATCATTGAGCGGTAAAGAGTTTGGTCAATCGGTTTACCTCCCTCATCGAGATCGAGATGCCCATTAGTAGGCATTGGGGTCTTGATTGGCTTGCAATCCTCCATCTTGAATTTCTTGAGCACATCATAAGTGTACTTTTCTTGAGATATGAAGGTGCCCTCCCTCAATTGCTTCACTTGGAAGCCAAGGAAGAAGGTTAGCTCGCCAATCATCGACATCTCGAACTCCTTGGACATCAATGCACCAAATTCCTTGCTATGATCTTGGTTTGTTGACCCAAATATAATGTCATCGACATACACTTGGCAAACAAAGATCTCTCCATCTAGCACCTTGGTGAAGAGTGTGGTATCCACTTTCCCGATCTTGAAGTCCTTCTTGAGTAGGAAATCCCTTAGCCTCTCATAACAAGCTCTTGGAGCTTGCTTCAATCCATAGAGAGCCTTGGACAACCTATACACATGATTAGGACAATTGGGGTCTTCAAACCCGGGAGGTTGTGAGACAAAAACAAGTTCATTGATGAAACCATTTAGAAAGACACTCTTCACATCCATTTGAAAAAGTCTCATTTTATGATGTGAAGCATATGCCAAAAGGATACGAATGGTTTCTAGTCTTGCAAGCGGTGCAAAGGTCTCCCCAAAATCCAAGCCTTCAACTTGTGAGAACCCCTTTGCCACCAATCTTGCCTTGTTTCTCACAACCACGCCTTGATCATCTTGTTTGTTCCTAAACACCCACTTGGTGCCAATGATTCTTGCTCCTTTGGGCTTTTCTACTAGTGTCCACACTTCGTTCCGGGTGAAGTTGTTCAACTCTTCATGCATGGCATTCACCCAATCCGGATCCGCAAGTGCATCCTCCACACTAGAAGGCTCAACAAAGGAAACAAAGGAGTGATGTTCAACATAAGAAGCAAGTTTAGATCGAGTTGTTACCCCCCTTGATGGACTCCCTATGATAAGGTCTTGTGGATGAGCTTGAAGCATATGTGTAGATCTTCTATCAATCACTTGGAGAGGAGGTTGTGGTGCATCAACATCACTAGCTTGAGCCTCGACTTGATTTTGAGGGATGAAGGTATCTTCTTGTGCTTCCTCACTGGTTCTTCATCAACTTGAGGCATGTGAGGTGGAGAGGGTACTTGATTTGCATCATCTTCAACTTCTTCCACCTCTTGTGGGTTGATTGCACCAACGGGCATATTCTTCATAGCCTCCCTCAAGGGTTCATCACCTACATCATCAAGATTTTCATGCTCTTCTTGAGAGCCATTAGTTTCATCAAACTTCAAGTCATATGTTTCTTCAACTAGGCCGAAGGCTTTGTTAAATACTCGATATGCCTTGGATTTAAGAGAATAACTAAGTAAGAAACCAATGTCACATCTCCTTTGGAACTTGCCCAAGTGTTGGCGCTTCTTGTAGATATACACTTTGTATCCAAACACTCGGAAAAAGGATATATCCGGTTTCTTCCCTTCACAAGCTCATAGGGGGTCTTCTTGAGAAGCCTTTGGACAAATAGCCGGTTGGCCGCATAACATGCAGTGTTGATTGTTTTGGCCCAAAACTTCTCGGGGGTGTTGTATTCGTCAAGAATTGATCTTGCAAGAGTAATAAGTGTCTGGTTCTTCCTCTCTACTACACCATTTTGTTGAGGGGTATAGGTGGCAGACACTTCATGCTTGATCCCAACTTCATCACAATAGTCTTCAATCTTGGTGTTTACAAACTCGGTCCCATTGTCACTTCTTATCTTCTTGATCTTCACATCAAACTCATCTTGGGCTCTAGTTGCAAACTTCTTGAATATTGATTGAGTCTCTCCCTTGTCTTGAAGAAAGAACACCCAAGTGTACCTAGAGTAGTCATCAACTACCACCAAGCAAAAGACATTGCCACCAAGGCTAGAATAGGTGGTAGGTCCAAATAGATCCATGTGAAGTAGCTCTAGGACTCTTGAGGTTGACATGAAAACTTTGGTTGGATGAGTGTTTGCCACTTGCTTGCCGGCTTGACATGCACTACAAAGTTTGTCCTTCTCAAACACAACATCCTTCACACCTCTAACCATCTCCTTCTTGACAAGCTTCTTCAAAGTTGACATTCCCACATGTGCTAATCTTCTATGCCATAGCCAACCCAAAGAACTCTTGGAGAATAGACATGTTTGCAAACTAGCTTCATTTGAGGTGAAGTCCACTAGGTAGAGATTGTTGTGCCGAAACCCTTTGAATATCAATGATGAATCTTCAATCTTGGACACAACTACCTCATTTGGAGTGAAGAGACATTGGAAACCAAGATCACATAGTTGTCCCACCGATAGCAAGTTGAAGCTCAAAGATTGTACTAGCAAGACATTTGATATTGATTGATCATTTGAGATTGCCACCTTGCCTAGGCCTTGCACTTTGCCTTTTGAGTTGTCCCCAAAGGTAATCTTGTCTTGCCCTTCACAATCTTTCTCAAGTGAGGTGAACATCCGGGAGTCATCGGTCATATGTTGAGTGCATCCACTATCAATCACCCAATGACTTCCACCAGTCTTGTAGTTCACCTACACACAAGCAACTTGAAGTTAAGCTTGTTGTTTGAGAACCCACACTTGGCAAGATCCCATAGCCTTGTCCACCAACTCCTTAGCAACCCATAGCACTTTGGGCTTGTTCTTCATCTTAGGATCGAGAAACACAACTTGGGGTCTACCCTTGGAGTCCTTGTTGATGATGAAGTGTGCATCATGAGCGAAAGGCCTTGTGTGCTTGGGCGCAGTCTTGGGAGGTGGAGTCTTGCATTGGAATTCAAAGTGACCCTCTTGACCACATTCAAAGCACTTCTTAGGCTTGGGCTTTGGTGTGTCATAGTTGTTCCTCATGGCCTTGTTCTTGTAGTAGTTCTTAACTTCTATCTTGACCTTGGCCTTCATGATTTGGTTCTCCTTGAACCCAATGCCGGACTTGTCGGTCTTCATGATAGTGTTCATCAAGAACTCACTTTGGAGGTTGTGACCCTTGGTGAACTTCTCCATTCCATTTGCAAGCTTGATTTTCTCAACCTTGAGCTTTGCATTCTCTTCTTTGAGCGAGTTGATCAAGGTGATTGCATATTTGTCATCTTGCTTGGCCGCCTTGATGGTGAATGGCTTGTTTGCCTTGAGATTGATTAGCTCTTCCTTGAGCTTGGAGTTCTCTTTCCTCATATTTACATAGTCATCATACTTTTCAGCCTCAACTACCTTCTTGCCCTTGCACTTAGCATTTTGCTTAGTAGCAACTTCATCAAGCAAGTCCTCACAAGAAGTAGCTATATGACACTTAACAACTGAGTTAATAGCAACATGTGTAGCAAGATCATTTGTAAGCAATTCGTTAGCTATCACAAGTGCGCCATGTTCATTTCTAACTTGGTTGTAGTCATCTTTTAGCAAGTTGTATATTGTATGGAGCTCTTGTGTTGACCTCTCAAGCTTATCATGTTTCTCATTAGCTTGCTTGAGTGAGGCTTTGAGCTCCCTAGTGCTAGATGAGAGAGATTTGTTCTCAAGCTTCAAATCATCATTAGCACTAGACAAGTCATCAAGTTTATCGTGCCAATTATCGTTGGCTTTCTCTAGTGATTCACTTTTAGCTTTATACTTCCTAATGAGCTTAGTGTATTTGTTGCAAATCACAATTAGCTCATCATAGGAAGGTGCCTCAAACTCATCATCACTATCATCACTAGAGATAGCCTCATCATCCTCTTCTACCTTTTGTACCTTCTTGTCACCTTTAGCCATGATGCATAGGTGTGTAGAGGATGAGCCCGGAGATGATGAAGGAGGTGGCGGTGGAGTAGAAGACACAATCACCAAAGCGGCCACCTTCTCATCTTCACTCTCATCATCGGATGAGTCACTTGTGTCTTCAATGTCGGTGAGCCAATCACCAACAATGTAGGCCTTTCCATCCTTCTTCTTCTTGTGAAAGTTGAAGTTTTTCTTCTTCTTGAATGGCTTGTCATCTTTCTTATCCTCATCACTTGACTCACCTTTGTTGCCCTTGTTGTACTTGAACTTGTTGTTGAATTTCTTGGCCTTGTACTTTTCTTTCTTCTCTTCAGGGCAAGCATGAGCCAAGTATCCAATCTTGCCACAATTGTAGCAATCCATCTTGGAGAGGGGCTTCCTTGAAGAGCTTGTGAAGAACTTCTTATTCTTTGAGTCAAACTTGATTCTATTCTTGTTTAGCCTCTTCAACATCTTTGTTGTCTTCTTCACCATGAGGGAGAGGTTGTCATCGTCCTCTTCATCACTTGCACTCTCATAGACAAATTGCATCTTGCACTTCTCCGAAAAGGATGCCTTGAGAGCCAAGTCCTTCTTCTCCTCCTTCTCTTTTTCTTTCTTCTTGGAGGAGGATGAAGAGCCGCCATCACCAATCTTCATGTACATCTCATGAGCATTGATCTTGCCCAAGACTTGTATTGGTGTAGCGGCGGAGAGATCCCCTTGGTGAAGGACCGTGATGATGTGGCTATACTTGTCAATTGGCAAGACACAAAGTATCTTGCGCACCACATCGGCCGACGCCATTTGGTTGAGCCCAAGTCCATTCAACTCCTCTACAAGAATATTAAGACGTGAGTACATCTCATTAGCATTCTCATTAGCAAGCATAGCAAAGGAGTTCAACTTAGCCATGACCAAATGGTAGCATTCCTCACACTCACACTTGGTCCCTTCGTGTAGCGCACAAACGTTTGTCCAAACGTCATATGCGGTTTTGCAAGTCCGCACACGGTTGAACACATCTTTGTCAATGCCACGAAAAAGAATGTTCTTTGCCTTGGCATTGTTCTTCTCAAAGAAGGGATCATCGGAAAACACGGTGCCACCTATGGTAGCGGCTTTGTGCACACCGATATCCATGGCCTCAAGGTAGGCCTCCATCCGCACTTTCCAATAAAGAAAATCATCCCCATCAAACATGGGTGGCGGTCCATCCCCATGGGACATCTTGCTCTAGGCGGTAAAGCCTAATTTAGAGCAAACCTTGCTCCGATACCAATTGAAAGGATCAAGATGCCCAAGAGGGGGGGGGGTGAATTGGGCTTATTTCAAATTTCTAAAGCAAATATGAAATCCTATCAAGTGCCAATCACCCCGTGTCTACCGATTAGTGTGCCTTAGACTATGAAAGTGGTAGAAAGCCAATGAAAGTAAGAACGATGTGGAAATTAATGCGGTACGAAAGAGCTAGGGATAGAAATCTTCACACGACGATATTTTGCCGAGGTATCGAGGAGTCGACACTTCCCTTAGTCCTCATTGGAGAACCCGCGCAAGGGTATTGCTCCCCCTCTACCCGCGCAAGGGTAGAGTGCTCTCTACGGGCTGGTTCATCGCCACTTTGGCTCGGTGAACCGCCCACAACCGATCATAAGTCGATGGAGAAGGGCCGCCGACAATCTTCCGGTGATAACCTTCCTCCCAAGCAGCACCGAACCATCTAGGTGATTTCGATCACCAAGAGTAACAAGCCTCGATCTTCGCTTGACTCACTCAAGCTTCACAACTAGAGGATGCACACTTGAACTCTTGGAAGAACTAGAGGAGAGGATGGATGGATTCATGAATCACTCTCTCTCTCTCTAGGGATCTTGCTCTCTTCCCAACCTTCTCAAGCAACTCAGCAACTGAAATGAGCAAAGGCAAGGTGGGAAGGCAAGGGGTGGGCTATAAATAGCCTCACACACAAACTGCCTCGGGCTGGAGAAAACAAACAGGTTAAGTTGGCAACGGACGCTCCGTCGCCCTGCCCAACGGCTAGCTCTGACAGGGTTTCCCAGTGACAGACGCTCCGTCGCAGGGGCGACGGACGCTCTGCCTCAGCGTCCGACTCACTGGCTGAAGCTGGGCTAAAAACATGCCCACTGAAAGGCCGACGGACGCTCCCCCTGCGTCCGACGCCAAGCCGACGAACAGCGTCCGACAGACCACAAATTTCTCAGCCAGACTTGGGGCTCTCGGGTAGGCCGACGGACGCGCTGGAGTCAAAGCTCCAGCGCCCGACACCTTTGTCCGGCGCGACGGACAGCGTCCGACGCCTCTGTCAGGAGCGTCCGTCGCACAGACAACAACCCTCTCAACTTCGTTTTTCGGCGCGATGAATACGGAAGTTGTTCTCAGCTATCTTACGGTCATCATAGGCTTGCTTAGAGCTAAGGAAGTCAAGTGTGCACCACACCTAAGTCATGAAGCTTTCCTAAGTCAAGCTACTAGTCTCAACCCCTCTTTATAGTACGATCAAAGATCAAATAAAGCCCTATCTACACTAAGTGCCATTCATCTCCTTATGGCACTTAGCCTATCATTCTAGGGTCTTCATGATGTCTCTTTGAAATCCGAAACGATATCCATCTTGGGGGCTAAGTGATAACCATTGATGCCCATTCATATTGATCACTATGGCTAAGCTAAGCGTAGCCTCTGCAAAACACACATTAGCCATAATAATCTCTAATTATCGTTAATCATCGAAACCAATAGGGCCATGATTCTTCAAACACTATTTTGCTTCTTTGATGACCAAGATACAAGTGACATGCCTAGCATTTGACATGTGCCCGATGTGCCATGTCTATCAATCTTTGCATCCTGCATAGTCAGAATCCGAATATCCAAGTAACTCAAAGTTTAACCCCTTGGGATACCATAATCCAACATCTTGTGTATGCTTCAAGTACCTCAATATCCTTTTTGTAGCCTTCAAGTGACTTTCTCTTGGAGAGGCTTGGGATCTTGCACACATGCATACACTAAACATCACACCCGGCCTAGAAGCGGTCACATAGAGTAAGCTTCCAATCATAGACCGATACAACTTTTGATCCACCATATTGCCACTAGCATCACTATCCAAGTGTCCATTAGTGCCCATTGGAGTGCTAATGCCTTTAGAATCTTCTAAGCCAAACTTCTTCCTCATATCCTTGATGTACCTGCCTTGACTCACAAAGGTGCCATTCTTCAATTGCTTGATTTGAAGACCAAGGAAGTAGCTAAGTTCACCAATCATTGACATTTCAAACTCATTTGCCATCATCTTGCCAAGTTCTTCACAAAATTCTTGATTGGTTGAACCGAATATGATGTCATCCACATAAATTTGGAGCACAAATAGATCCTTGCCAAGCTTCTTGGTGAAGAGAGTAGTATCAACCTTCCCCATGATGAACCCTTTTGATAGAAGGAAGTCCCTCAATCTTTCATACCATGCTCTAGGGGCTTGCTTCAAGCCATATAAAGCCTTCCTCAACTTGTACACATGGTTGGGCTTCTTGTCATCTTCAAAACCGGGAGGTTGCTCAACATATACTAGCTCATTGATGTAGCCATTCAAGAAAGCACTCTTCACATTCATTTGGTATAGCTTGATGTTGTGTGCACATGCATAGGCCAATAGGATTCTAGTTGCCTCTAATCTTGCAACCGGTGCATAGGTTTCTCCAAGTCAAGACCCTCAACTTGAGTGTACCCTTGAGCTACCAATCTTTCTTTGTTTCTCACAACTATACCATCTTGATCTTGCTTGTTTCTAAATACCCATCTTGTGCCAATCACATTGTAGTTCTTGGGTCTTTCAACTAGTTCCCAAACTTGGTTTCTAGTGAAATTGTTGAGCTCTTCATGCATATCATTGACCCAATCAACATCTCGTAGGGCTTCATCAATCTTTGTTGGATCTATGGATGATAAAAAGAGTAGTGCTCACAAAAGGATGGCAATCTTGATCTTGTTTGAACACCACTAGTAATGTCACCAACAATTTGATCAATAGGGTGATCTCTTGCAATGTTGGTAGGTTGGAGAGGTGGAACTAGATTGCTTGAGCTTGGTTGAGATGAACTAGCAACTTGTTGATCTTGCACTTGAGAACTACTAGCTTGCATTTGAGGTGAGTTGAGCACTTGATCTTTGTCATCTTCAATATCAATCACTTGACTAGGCCGAATATCACCAATATCCATGTTCTTCATAGCCTTTGACAATTGAGAACCACTCACATCTTCTAGATTCTCATTTTCAACTTGTGAGACATTAGTTTCATCAAATTCAACATCATAAACCTCCTCAAGTATACCACTAGCCAAATTCCACACTCTATAGGCTTTGCTTGTGGTTGAGTAACCAAGTAGGAACCCTTCAGCATACTTCTTTTCAAACTTCCCAAGTCTTGTGACTTTCTTCAAGATGTAGCATTTGCACCTAAAGACTCTAAAGTATGAAATGTTGAGCTTTCTTCCATTCAATAGCTCATATGGAGTCTTCTCCATCAATGGATGACAATACAACCAGTTGCTAGAGTAACAAGCGGTGTTGATTGCTTCGGCCCAAAAGGATTGACTCACATTGTACTCACTAAGCATAGATCTTGCCATGTCAATCAATGTTCTATTCTTCCTCTCAACAAGACCACTTGATTGTGGAGTATACTTGGCCGAGAGTTGATGCTTGATTCCAAGCTCATCACATAGCTCTTGAACTCTTGTATTCTTGAATTCACTTCCATTGTCACTTCTCACTTTCTTGATAGTGGTTTCAAACTCATTGTGACATCTCTTGGCAAATGATTTGAATGTGGCAAATGTAGCACTATTGTCATTGAGAAAGAATACCCAAGTGTATCTTGTAAGATCATCCACTATCACAAATCCATACTTGTTCCCTCCAATGCTTGTGTATGTTGTTGGTCCAAATAGATCCATGTGCAACAACTCAAATGCTCTACTAGTGCTCATTATGTTCTTCTTTGGATGGGTGTTACCAACTTGTTTGCCGGCTTGACAAGAGCTACAAAGTTTGTCCTTCTCAAATACAACATCTTTCAAGCCTCTTACTAAGTCATGCTTGATCAATATATTCAATTGCTTCATCCCAACATGACCAAGCCTTCTATGCCATAACCAACCCATACTTGATTTAGTGAGCAAGAAAGTTGACAATTGAGCTTCACTAGCATTAAAATCAACTAGGTAGAGGTTCTCATATCTAAAGCCTTTGAAGATCAAGTTTGAACCATCTACACTAATGATCTCAACATCATCTACTCCAAATATGCATTTGAATCCAATATCACACAATTGAGCTACCGATAGCAAAATGAAGTTCAAGCTCTCAACTAGCAAGACATTTGATATGCTCAAGTCATTGGATATTGCAATCTTACCAAGACCCTTGACCTTGCCCTTACCATTATCACCAAATGTAATACTATCAATGCCTTCATTGGTGTTGGAGTTGATTGATTTGAACATTCTAGAATCCCTGATCATGTGTTGAGTGCACCGACTATCAAGCACCCAATGCCTTCCTCCGGCTTTGTAATTCACCTACAAAACAAATTAGTTCTTCTTAGGTACCCATACTTGTTTGGGTCCTCCAAAGTTAGTGACCAAGGATTTTGGCACCCAAATAGCCTTCTTCTTTGGGCCAACAATGGATGTGCCAACATACTTAGCCATGATACCTTTAGCACCTTTGGTAAGCATATAACATGAATCAAAGTGCATAGAGGTAGCTTTAGCAAAGTTGGTTTGTCTCATGTTAAGTTTGCAATATTGGTCAACATGCCCCACTTGCTTGCATTTGATGCAAAACCGATCATTGCTCATCACAAAGCTAGGCTTAGGAGTTACAAAGGCCGACTTGCCCTTCTTGGGGTTTAGCCCAATCCCTCTTTGTAGTGGGAAAATCTTTGGCTACCCAAGAACTTTAGCAAGCGGGCATCTCCACCATATGCCTTACCCAAAGCATGAGTGAGTTCATTAACATCATGTTTCAATTTTTCATTTTCAATCACTAGTGTAGCATCATCCTTTGAGCTATCACTAGTAGATGTGCATGTGGAGGTGCTACATTGTGTTTCGGTTGGGGTGACAATGATAGGAGTGAAAAATGATTTATTTAGAATATCACAAGTTACTCCAATGTTACATGATGCAACAACCTTATCCTTGTTTTGATCAAGGAGAGAGGAGTGAGCCTTTTCAAGATTATGGTGAGTCCTCTCAAGCTTCTCATGGGATTCTATTAGCCTCTCATGAGAGCCATTGAGCTCATCAAAGGATTGTTCAAGAGCATTAAGCTTCTTGTTAAATTCTTTGCACTCCTTCCTCTTTGTCTCAAAGCAATCATAAGTTTGCTTCATCATATCAACTAGTTCCTCCTTGGAGTACTCCTCCTCATCATCACTACTATCCTCATCACTATCACTATCATCATGAGATTGTACCTTAGTTGGCTTAGCCATGAAGCATGATGGAGTGTCGAAGATGGATGGCATGTTGTTGATAGAAATGCTTGCCAAAGCCTTCTTCTTGGACTTCTTCCTCTCATCATCACTAGAGTCATCATCGGAAGAGTTACTATCATCCCAAGTCACCACATAGGATTCACCCTTCTTCTTCTTGGTGAAGGATAGCTTTTTCTCCTTCTTGTCATGCTTGCTCTTCTTCTTCTCATCATCATCACTATGATTGGGACAATCCGCAATCATGTGACCGGTGCTCTTGCACTTGTAGCATCTCTTCTCATATTCTTTGCCCTTGAAGTTATCTCTTCTCTTTCTAGCACCATAGCCCTTCTTCTTCATGAACTTGCCAAACTTGCGCACAAAGAGGGCCATCATCTCATCATCATCATCACTAGCTTCTTCATCATCACTTGATTCTTGCTTCTTTGCTTTGCCCTTGCTCTTGGATGATGAAGCCTTGAATGCTAAGCTCTTCTTTTCTTTCTTTTCTTCCTTGACCTCTTCTTCTTCACTTTCCTCATTGTATTGCTCTTCGGTCATGATCTCACCAGGTACTTTATTAGGAGTGATCTTGTCCAAACCATCTCTCCTAATTATTTGCCTCAAAGTTTTGTATTTCTTGGGCAAACAACCAAGAAACCGGTTGGAGAAGTCCTCATCCTTGACCTTCTCACCCAAGCTCTTGAGATTATTGATGATCACTTGGAGCCTATGGAACATCTCCGGGATAGACTCATCATCCTTCATCTTGAAGTGAGATACCTTGTCCTTGAGCATGTACAACTTGGCATTCTTTACCGTTGAAGTGCCTTCATATGTATCTTCAAGTCTTTTCCACACTTCACTTGCCTTCTCAAGATCTTTGATTTTCTCAAACACCTTGGAATCAATGCCATTGTAGATCACATTGAGTGTCATGGTGTTGCATTATCGGTTCTCTTGCTCTCTAGGTGTGGGAGTATCCTCATCAAGGATGACATAGTCCTTTTCGGTCACGGTCCACACCTTCTCATGTATTGAGCCTAGATACATCTTCATCTTCCTCTTCCAATAATCAAATGAGGTGCCATCAAACATTGGCGGTTTGCTCCCCACATGGTTGAATGATATTTGAGCCATCACTAACACCGAAGGTTGTTAAGCCTTAATAATAGCGGTGACCATGGCTCCGATACCACTTGAAAGGTCCTAGATGGCTAGAGGGGGGGTGAATAGCCTAATAAAAATTCTATAAATAACTAGAGCAAAAGGTTAGATAACACTTAAGCGAAGCTTTTTGCTCTAGCTCTACTTGGGGTGCAAAGGCACCTATCCAATATAATTCTAGTTAACTAAGTGCTTAACAAACAATAGCAAGAACCTAAAGCACTTAGCACAAGCTAGCAAGAACAATTACTAATGAAGCTAACTAGCAAGCTAACTAGACAAGATAATAATGAATATAAATACAAGAGAGGAGGTGATAGATATACCAATGCCTTGTGATATAGGAATGTCAATGTAGAGAACCAATCACAATGAATACCAAAGAGTAGTCGGGAGACAAGATGACAATCGATTTTTCTCCCAAGGTTCACTTGGTTGCCACCAAGCTAGTCCCCGTTGTCTCGACTACTCAAGTGGTGATTCGGTGGCTAATAGGCAATGACAAGCCTAGCCCACTAACTCGGGTGCCACAAGAATCCACCCAAATGAGAGTAACTCAATGACACGAGAAATCCACTAGAGTTACCCTTTGGCGCTCTGCCGAGGTGGGTACAAGCCCTCTCACAATGATGAAGCCGGCCACGAACAATCACGAACACATGCCGAAGCTTCTCATCAATCGCCAAGACATTTAGGTGTTGGCAAACACCAAGAATAACAAGAAATCTTGCGGCGATGATGATGACCAAGTGCCACTAAGATGCAATGCAATGATCAATGCACTTTGTTCACTTAAACTCTCACTTGAAGCAAAGAGAGATGAGTTGGGGGCTATCTCAAGCAAGCACAATGAATGAGAAAGAATGGGATGTGCAAGAGAGAGCCCTAGGAGCCAGCCACAACACTTATATAGCTTCCCAAACCGAGCTAGCCGTTTTGCTCCTCTTCCATGCTTTTCTACAGAGCTCCAAACGCAAGTTGCATGGGGGTCCGGACCATCGCGCATGCGTCCGGACCCTCTATCATTTTGAATCCAGCCGTTGGCGCCTTCTCTGTTGCCGACGTGTCGCCTCCGGACGCAGAGCGCAATAGCGTCCGGTCCATCTTTTTCTTGCGTCCGGACCCAATCTAGAGAGGGTCCAGAGAGCTCCTTAGCTCCGTACGCACGTCCGGTGTCCAGCGTCCGGACACGACCGTGCGTCCGGATCCTCAGCAGAGAGGTTCCAGAGAGCTCCAGACCTCCGGACTTGCGACCGGAGTCCTGCGTCCGGACGACATTCAGCGACCGGACCTCCTGTCCAGAGAAGCCGAGGCTAGGGTATGCTACCGGACGCATCTGTGTTAGTCCGGACTGAGCTGCCCTAGCGTCCGGACCCTGCGTCCAAACATCTTTTCTTTGTCCAAACGAGTTGCTTCTTCTTCTCTAAGTCTTCTTGTGCTAACACCTCGTGATCCATATACTTGGTTCCCTGTGTTAGCCTTTTACGATATATTTCTTGGAATTAATTTAGTTTGTGACACTTAGGTTCATTTTAAATGCATGGAATGCAAACCTAGTGGCACATGATAACCGCAATCGAAACGAGTTTTCCCTTCTTAATAGTACCGCTATCTATCCTAAAGGTGATCACACTCTCTATAGTGTCTTGATCACTAAACCAAAAATGACCCTATAGATATACCTTTGTCTTGAGCCCATTTTTGTTTTTCTGTTTCTTCTTTTCCGTAGTCCATGGAGCACTTGATCCATCATGGTCATCCATCTAGATCCATAGATCAAGGTGAACCACCCTAACTTGATCATACACTTAGTTCAAGGGTTAGTCCATAGGTTTCATCAATTAACCAAAACCAAACAAGGTCTTTCAACAGCCCCAACAAAATTTTACAATGTTTTGGACCTCTAAGGTCCTACATTCTAAATCTTTACATGCCTCACTTTACAGACCCCTGTTTAGATCAATTCTCCAAAAAAGTGCCCAAAACTTTAAAAAAAATTAGAATTTTGGGGGCATCTAAACAGGCTCACAGTAAGATGTACGATAAATAAAATATAAGATAATTTGACAGACTTCATATTTCTCTATATTAGTTATCTTTGGTTCCCTCTTTAAACTATACTGACAACGCAACTCAAGTTTGACTAGATGATTTAGGTATCTCTAGGGATTGGGAATTGTAATACAAGCATTTTTTTAGTTTAGTATAATTTTGGAAAAATCCAATAGGTGCTGATGAATGAATTCTTGCATGACATGTCACCATCCTTTCACGACGCCCACGCCTTTGTCACCTGCACAGTCCTGTCAGGCATTGCCCTGCCCCGGCCACCGACGACCGCGCGTGCTGCCCCAGCCACCGAGGATCACCACCACCGCCCACTTCTCCCCCACCGGTGAATGGGTTGCCTCCGGCTGCATTCACGTTAGCAGCCACCACCGCCTGCGGGGTGAGGGCATCCACGGCGCGACACTGTGGGTGCAGGCAACCGGCGTGAGTGAAGTACTTAGTATGATTTTTTTACATCATATCCACTATTATTAAAGGGCTCAAATAGCATTATTTTTAATACAATTAGGACCTACATGCTCTAAAGCCACTCTCAATATGATGAAATAAAATGTGTTCTCACCGCCGAGGAGTCGCTGGAGGTAGCCAATGACGTCCTGGCCGCGGCGCTTCACTTTCTGGGTAGGGTGGACGCGTTGCGCCACCTCGTCGACGACCGGCTCTATGGCACGCTTCGCTGAAGGGAGTAGGGTTACGGATCACACGAGGAAGGGAGTAGACACCATGACAATAATGTTTCTATTTTAAACAACTCAAGGATGTTTGATTGATGAGTGACGATGAATGAGAAGAGGGAAGGTTGTCTTTATAGGCTAGAGAGAAATCCTCGTTCACACAAAGGAGTGAATGAGTGAATGACCATTTCCCATTTAGTAGGCGAGCTAGATTGCAAGTTTATGCAACAGTGTCTCTCATGTAAATGAGTAAATGATGATTCTATACATCCCCTGTATCTCTAATACTGACTAATACTACACAAATGAGTAAATGATGATTATATGCATCCCATCTATCTTTAATAATGACTAAAATAACCTATAGCGTTAGCACGGGCAAATATACTAGTGTAAAAAATTGACGATATCATAATTCATATGGAGAAATAAAATGTATGTGTACCAATATCTGGCAACAATGACGAGATTTATTCACAGCCCTTAAAGATTTGATTTGCATGTCACTACTACAGAACCTGCAATCAGTGCCTGTCAAAACCCCCCTACGGTGGCGGTTTTTGAACCGGTAGTGGCACTTCGGCAGTGATGAGCCCATGCCATCACTGCCGGTTATGCCGGTTCGAGTTACCAACCGGCAGTGATGCTTGAGCCATCACTGCCGGTTTGTTTCACCAACCGACAGTGATGCTTGAGCCATCACTGTCGGTTTTAATTGAACCGGCAGTGATATTATTTTTTAAAATTGCATTTTATTAATTGTTTTATTTTCATTTGGGGTTTAGATAGAGGTGGTGGGGTGGGAGATCATGGAGGTGTTTGCTATCGAACCATTTGATATCGATGTGAATTGTAGGTGGTTGTGGACTAGCGACAATACAAACCCATCACACATTTATAATAATTATTACAAAACATCCAAACAAAACTTAAAGTATCGAATTAAATGTCGCATTACAATAGCCTTTCGAGGCGGTCTTTTCTGTAGATCTTCTTGAAGTCCTTACTATGCACAATGGACATATATACTTTTCTATGCACTATCTCGTCCAGAATAAGAGCTGCTATCTCCTCTTAAAATCCTCTTATCTCAAAATCTAGCAACCTGTTGTGGCCCTGATCTTTGAGCTGTAAATTGATACAAGATGATATTGAGATGCACATACGTAAGACAAAACAATAGAATTAAAATGAGACACATACGTACCATGCCATCTCCTAATCCTAGTTTTGCGCCAAAGTAGCAAAGCATTGCCCACATCACATAGAACCCTCATTCGTTGTTCCCCATTGGTTGATCTAGGATCTTGACCTTCTTCATATACTCCACTCTGAATGGGGCTCTCCATTTCTTTTGCATCTTAGGCTCCACATTTCTCCAATCAGGTAACGCCTTCATCCTATGTGACAATGTAAATGAAGTGTGAAGGCTGAGGACATTAATTACAATATCATATGTGATTGAAAAGTGTGGTGATATTGGGTTCACTTACATATTTAGCACTTTGACTAGGGGTTCGATAAGTTTAAGTGGCTTCTTTTTTGAGTCCCATACCTCGATAGTTGAATTTTTAAGACTTATATCTATGAGGACGTAATGGTTGCTGCAATCACAAAGCTCATGTTATTGAATGATATATCAAGAAAAAAACAGTTAAGTAAGGGTCGAGAACACATGCTCACAATTGTAGGTTAGCAGTGCGTTTGTTTTGCCGACTGAGAACATTCTTTCAAAATCAATCTTCAAACTTGCTGAGACATACAGATCTTTGAAACCGGCTTTGCATGTTGTCTCATTTACCAAGATGGGGTCCAAGAAGCCAAAATTGTTATTTCATTTTTGGAGGCAAAATTTTGCTACAGACCTACAAAATAAACATGCATGGATATATTCAAATGCAGATCACGTAGTTTATTATAACGTTGTTAGGGTATGGTACTTACAGAGTCCATAACATCATAATCTGCACATCCAGCGAGCGTCGTTGAAAGAGTTGAAAGAGGTCTTCATAATGAATAGTATACACAACTTCTTCAGAATGATTAAAATGTAAATAGGAAGGGATGCATACTTCAAAGGTTGCTATCTTGTCTTCACTGCTATTATTGTCTATGATGTAATAATCATGCAACTGTCGCATGTTTGTTGGCAATTTTCTATACTCTTCTTCGCTGGCGACCATAGGCTTGCCTAGTTCAAACTTGTATACAACTTTGGCGTTTTCAAATTCGGTTTTTCTAAAATAGAGATTCTCGGCATCCTTCATGCTTATGTTCAGGTCCGCGGCCAAGGTTTGTATCTCTAGCTGTTGAAAGGTGTGTATTTCTCTAGATCTTTCTTGATTACCCGGATTTTTTATTTGTCTTTCAAATTCACTCTATTTCTCAGGTATATAAGTCAATCGCGCATACAAGGCAAGTTTGGCGGCCTTTTCTGCAATCTGAGCTCGTAGAATTTTGTCCTCAGTCGGCGCTCGCTTCTGCCTTTTACTAGTCATCTTGGGATCTTTACCAACCAAAGATGATGACCTCCTCTGTTGCGAAGTCGAACCTGATCTAGAGCTAGGTCATCGAGATCCCAGTCCTCAGGACTTTGAAGCTGGTGGAGGAGGAGGAGTCTTCTCCTTTGGCGGTGGAGAAGGAGGAGGTGTCGGTGGATCTTGATGAGGAGAGAAACCTCTTGGCGGAGGCGACCGAGATGATTCACTGTCATCCTCATCATTCGAAGATGGCTGCTCGTCTAGCTTGAAGAAGCATTTGCGCCAGGCGGCATGAGTGCCCAAGTTGTGAACTAGACGCGACCTTTCTTCCTCCACTGGGAAATCAATATGTATCTTATTGTACTTCTTTTCCAAGATCTTATCAATGCTGACCCTGGCATACCTGAGTGGCACTGGCTTGCCATGAATGACGTTCTCTCCTCTAGGAAATGCTTGCCCGACCGCTACCTTGTCTTTGGTCCACTGCTGACGGATGTACAACCTGACATTCACAGGTTCTGTGATGTCGTCCACCGGATGAGGAGCATTGACCTCTTCGTCGTCAGGCATAGGGGTTGAGCCACAGCTACTGCGGCCCTTGCAGAGCACTGGGCTATTCAAAGCCAGGATTGCATGCGGCCCTTGACTCGAACAGATGGTTTGCATAGCGCTCGCCACTTGAGCAGCTATCCATGCTTTCATGCTCTGTTCTAGCTCCTCTCGCATCCTTTGGAACTTCTCTTCTCTTTGCGTTCTAGCCCTGACCCGGCTCCTATAGGAAGCGGATTCACCTTCAACTGCTTTCTCCCAAGGAATTACCCCAGCTCCTCTAGTGCGACCGGGGTGATCCTTGGTTCCAAGTGCTTGCGTGAGCACATCATTTTCTCTATCCGACCTGCGGGACCCTCTATGCACTTCCTCAGTGATCGTGGAAATCTTCTGGAGGAGATCGGTGACGGGTTCAGCGCTGGCGAAAAGGCTCCCGTCAGGATTGTATCGTGGCCCCCTTGCGAGTAGGTAGTTCACTGATCTGGGCTTCCAATCGCTTGTCTCAGGCGTAACGCTGCTCTGCTCTAGTGCTTCGACTTGGGCATCCCAATCCAGAATCTTCCTTACGTACCCACGCGATCCTAGGCGGTGAGGATTATTTGACCTAAGCAAGTTTAATTTGTTTCTTTCGCTTGATGCCTTGGCCTCTTCGGATAGCTTGTAAGCCTTGAACTCCTCCCAGAAGTCCCTCTGCTTGCTGAGTTCACCTCCCGCAAAATCCGGTTCTTTTTCCTCCTTGATTAGCTTGTGCAACTTTCCCTTGAAATTCTTGAATGAGTGACCCATGATTTCCTTGGCCCTCTTCTTAACTGTCGCTTCATCACAATCATTAGGGAAAGTGAAATACCCTCTGAACTTGTTCCAAACTAGTTCCTTCTCAACTTCTGGAACCCTCCACGGGTCTTGCTCACTTCCATTCCACTTCCTGTATTTGATCGGGATGAAGTCCCTTAAGAGTGCCCCGATGGTACTCTTGTATGGGCCCAATGCTTTAAGTGGCTCCACCGACTCCCCTAGTTGATCGAACTGAGAGATGTGCTAGTGTCTAGTTGTCTGAGGGAGCTTTGTTGCACCACGCTTAGTCCTTCTGGAACTCTCGCCAGTACTTGGACCTTCCGGTAGAACCTGCTTCAAAATTTATGAATAAGTCCCCATCAAACTTTTCTGGCTATATCTACCGTGTTTTTAGGTATGACCTAAGTTATTACCTCGTCTCCTTGGCCCTCTTCTAGGTTTAGCATATGGCTAGGGCTCCAAGGTCTTTGATCCCCTTGCTGGTTGTCATCGGCTCCTTGGTCACGTTCAACACCGCCACCACTAGTTCCTTGGTCATCGGCTTCGGGCGCAGGGCGACGGGTGGTGAATCAGCGCTTAATTTTCATGTTTCTAGACATGAATTTCGATTATTGGTAATAACTCATAGGTAGATAACAAGTATATATATTAATATGAATATGAATAAAGCAATACCATAATCACTACATATCTCTCTATCTCTATCTCTCTAAAGCCATGTATATATATTATATGAAATGTGCAAAGTCATGTTATACATCTCTATCTCTCTCTCTAGCATTGGTATTAGCTCATAGGTAGATAGACTCAGGCATTTCTCCATCTCTCCACAAAATGTGTCTCCACAAAATATAGATAAGTATATAGACAAGTCATGTTATACATCTCTCCATCTATCTCTATCTCTATCTATCTATATATCTACAAGCATCAATATCAATATGTCATGTATACCATAATCACTACATATCTCTCTATCTCTATCTCTCTAAAGCCATGTATATATATTATATGAAATGTGCAAAGTCATGTTTTACATCTCTATCTCTCTATCATAAGTGAATCATCATATATGTATAAGTCATGCTATAAGTCATCTCTCTATCTATAAGTCATGCTTCATGATATAACATATCTCTCTCTATCTATCTCTATCTATCTCTCTATCTAATCACTAACTATCTCTCTATCTCTATCTCTCGCAAATTTTGATTAAAGTATATTGCTCATCATGCATATATACAAGGATGAACCATCTAGCTATCAATGTATCTATCTCTCTATCTACCTATGTATCTATCTCTATATCTACCTATGTATCTATCTCTCTCTAAGGATGAACCATTGTCTAAGGATGAAAATCCTTTGAAAAAAATTAAAAAGAAAACAGGGGCTCTAGCTCCTCTCCTCTCCCTCCTTCCTCTCCTCTTCCAAACAGAGCTCCTTATGGGCATTATGTCGAACATGTTGTGGGCAGCTCACCAAAACAGGGGTGTAGCGACGTCGGCGACGTGAGGCGCTCCTCCTGTGCGCTCCTGTTTGCTGGCGAGCTCGTGGTAGGGCACGGCGGTGTCAGGAAGCGGCGTCGGGCTCCTGCTGCGGCGTCGGGCTGGTGCGGTGACGTCGAGCTGGAGCGCGGCGAGCTCGAGCGTCGGCGGGAAGCCGTCGCGCGGGAAGGCGTCGGGTTGGAGCGCGTCGGAGCTCCTGCGTCGAGCGGCGGCGTCGGGCTGGAGCGGCGGCGGCGTGCACTAGCGGGAGCGCGGGCGACGTTGAGCGGCTAAGTGTGGAACGGGTGCGAGTCTGAAATTTTCAGACCGCGCCCTTTCGTTATAGAGTCGAGCACATTACTACCGGTTCTTCTTACAAACCGGTAGTGATGTCCCCTATCACTTCCGTTTTATAACAAGAACCGGCAGTGATGAGGGGCAGATCAGTGTCGGTTATTTTGAACCGGCAATGATTAGAGCACATCACTGTCGGTTGGTAGCTAGAACCAGCAGTGATAAGGGCACATCACTGCCGGTTCCTTACTAACCGGCACTGATATGTAATTTTTCTAAAATTTTCCCTTTGCTTTAGAATTCAAATTACTCCTGATTCTTTACTATAACTTGAAAAATTCCAAACATAGAAGTTGCATAATTTTTAATTCTCTACAACTTTTGCTGAAGGAGCATATTCAAATTCTTTATAGTTTTTGAATTCCATTTTGAATTTGAATAAGGGTTTAAAATTCAATTACCCCCTTTGTAATTACTCAAAAAATTTGAATAGAAGTTGAAAATCTTTCAACATAGCTTTTTCTAGTTTTGAGGAGCTCTACATTATTGCTTATACACTCAAGGTCAAATTCTTTATAGTTTTTGAATTCCATTTTGAATTTGAATAAGGGTTTAAAATTCAATTAACCCCTTTGTAATTACTCCAAAAATTTGAAAAGAAGTTGAAAATCTTCCAACATAGCTTTTCTAGTTTTGAGGAGTTCTACATTAATGCTTATACACTCAAGGTCTAATTATTTATAGTTTTTGAATTCCTTTTGACATGGCATACATCAATCAACAACGTGGTACAACTCAATCAATCAATGATGCAAATTACTAAAACAACATTTCATTAAGGATTACATAGTTTATGATACTCTAACAATTCACGGTGCAGGCACGATGATGGCCTCATCGTGATCACTCCGGAGGTAAGTAGGTTCGTCACCCTCTTCAAGGACATGTAGGGTAACGTCCGCCCCAAAAGGAGTCATTTCTTCATAACCTTTGTAGTCTTCTTCGTCTGTCACTCCGTCAACACCGACAATCTTCCTTTTGCCTTGCAATACTACATGTCATCTTCCATTTGTATTGTTATCCCTTGCATAGAAGATTTGCAAAACATCCTTTGCAAGGACGAAGGGGTCATCTCTGTATGCGGTCTTGGATAGATCAACGGTAGTGAACCCATCCTTGTCGGTGTTGATTTCATTTAGCTGGACCCACAGACAATGGAAAAGAGCAACTTTCAACTGATGTCCATAGTCTAGCTCCATATCTCATCTATGAAACCATAGTATGTTGCCACCACCGTGGCGTACTCATAGTGGGCGTCGAAACGAACACCACTATTTTGGTTGGTGCTCTTTTCGTCCTGTTTTTTTGTGTAAAATGTAAAACCATTTATTTGATATCCTTGGTACATCATTAGCGTAGTCGAAGGTCCGAGGGCTAAGAGATCTAGATGACATCCAGTCACCATTCCTAGCCTTTGGCATCGAAACCAGTCACTGAATTCCTCCTTATGTTTTTTTCTCAAGCCAAGCCTGTGACCTACCGATGTGCTTCCTTTGCAGTAACTGTTTGTGCTCATCAATGTATGCCATCACACCGTTGGCCTGCTGGAAAACAGCGAAGTGTGCTTGTCTGAAGGAGACCACTTTGTTTATTTTGACAGCTTTCTCACCTATTGTTCCTTTGCCCCGTAGTCGTCCATCATGATGAGATACTGGAACTCTGACCCGCTTGATGTCCAAATAATATGTGGAGAACTCAATAGCCTCCTCTGTTGACCATCCTTCTACCATGCTCTCTTCTGGTCTGAATTTATTCCTAACATACCGCCTAAAAACTTTCATGAGCCTCTCGAAAGCAAACATCTGGTGTAGGTACATGGGGCCAAGGGCATTTATTTGATCTACAAGATGAACAAGTAGATGCACTGAAATGTCGAAGTAAGTTGGTGGGAAATGCATCTCAAGCCTGCATATAATCTCGGCTATCTCCTGCTTCAGGCGGTCTAGCCTGCCCACTTCAATGACCTTATCAGAGATCGCGTTGAAGAACGAACACAACTTTATGATTGGAGCGCGGACCTTGTCAGGGAGGATACCTCAGGGCAACTGGGAGCAGCTGAGTCATTATGACATGACAGTCATGGGTCTTCATAGAACCATAGTTAAACTTAAGTTCTCTCATGTTAACTAGCCTCTTCGGGTTCCCACAATAGCCACTCGGTACTTTGAGATCGTTTAAGAAAGAAATAAGCATTTCTTTTTCCTCCTTTTTTAGTGTCCATGATGCCACCGGAAGTTTCAAGTGGCCATTCTCAAGAGTTACTGGGTGCAACTCCTTCCTGAGGCCCAGGTGTTGCATGTCCAAGCGTGTCACGAGAGAATCCTTGCTTGTTCCCCGGTGTTCATCAATGTGTTAAGTGTGTTACCGCACACGTTTTTAGTTATGTGCATTTGATCAAGACAGTGATGTACACTCAAAAGTGGCCAGTAAGGTAGTTACCAGAAGATTGATTTTTTCTTCCAGATACTATCGGTTGGCTCTGCTACTGCCCCGTCCCCCTTCCCAAGGACAACATTTGTGAGTTTTCTTAATTGTTGAAGCATATGTTTCCCGTCTCGATACTTTGGAGGTCCACGTTTCTCAGTAGTCCCATTAAAATCTTTTGTATTCCTACGGTAAGGGTGATCACGACATAGGAACCTATGGTGTCCCATGTAGACCATATTCCTGTTTTCTAGTAGATGTGTAGCATCAGTCTCATCCAAACACTCGACACACCCAATGTATCCTTTTGTCTTCTCTCCAGACAAGGAACCTCGCCCTGGTAGGTCGGTGATTGTAGCGATAAGTACAACCTTTACCGTGACATGTTCTTTTTTGTACTCATCCCAGACATCCTTCACACCCGTCTCCCACATCTGTAGTAGTTCATCGATCACTGGTTCTAGAAGCACATCAATATCATTACCAGGTTGTCTTGGTCCTTGGATTAGTAATGGCATCTAGACGTATGACCGTTTCATACAAAGCCAGGGTGAAAGGTTGTATATGCTATGATTGGTTCTCACCTGGTCAAACGAGTTCATCCCATCCGTGCTCAAAGCTAACCACAGATGCCTTACCTCTCCACCGATGTTCTTATAGAACATAGTGTTGATAGTCCTCCAGTCCGACCCATCGGCGGGGTGTCTCATCATTGAATCTTTCTTTCGCTCTTCGCTGTGCCAACGCAACAACTTGGCTGACTTCTCATTTGCAAACAACCTATGCACTCGTGGAGCTATAGGAAAATACCACACGGACTTTACTGGCCCTCCTCTGGTCTTGCTTCCATCATTTGATGGCCCTTGCTTGTATCCGGAAGTTTTACACTTGGGACATGCATCCAAGTCTTTGTATTTCTCTCCACGGTACAATATGCAGTCGTTGAAACACGCGTGGATTTTCTCAACCTCGAGGCCAATTGGGCAAATCATTTGCTTCGCAAGGTAAGTCTTTTCTGCTAACTCTGTACCCTCCGGGAACAGTTTATGTAGTATAACTAACAAGTTATCAAAGCCTTTATCACTCAACCCATTCGTTAATTTGAACTCCAATAGCATGATGTTGGCTTCCAGTTTGCTTATTGGGCAGCCCGGATACAATGGTGTTTTTGCATCCTTTCTCATCATCTCCAGTTTTTTCAACTATAAAGCACTAAGGAATCCCCCATGCACATCATGTAGAAGCTGTGAAATGTCATCATTTTCCTCAGTGTCGTCAGCTAATGTATTCATAAACACATCATCATTGGTAGGCACATGTTCTGTGTACTCACGAACAGGCAATAATGCATTCAGGGATACACTAGGCACATCATCATTAACATTTTGACCAACCTCCCCATGCAAAGTCCAAATCGTGTAGTTTCTCATGAACCCCCTTGTGATCAAGTGCAAACGTATATGCTCCACGTCACCCCATTTTCTTGTATTCTTGCAGTCTTTGCATGGACAGAATACAAGATGTGAGTCCCCAGCATTGGCTCTAGCTCGCTTGATGAAATCGCCGATGCCTGTCAAGTACCGTGGGTCTGTATGTGACAGATCGTACATCCACCCTCGAGCCATGTCTGCACTGATAAAATGGGCAAAGCAGAGGAAACATAGGAACATATTAATAGGAGCATTTTTGAACAATATTTTTCGATATAATTTGAATTTGGTCGCGCTATAAAAAGTGAGACAACAAATAGATAACATTGGAAGCACAGAGTATTAAATGTAAGTATTAAATGCATGCATGTAGTATTAAATGTAAGTAATAAATACCTAATAAAAACAAAGTGCTACAATTTTTCTAAATAATTTTGGATCTAAAAGCTACAAAAAATTGACACAAATTGCGACATCCCTCTTCTTGATCATGAAAACTAGTATACCTCTAAACTATGGATTTACACACAAAAACAATATAAACCAACAATTCTAAAGAATTATGCTTGTTACTAACCAATAGCAAGAAGATATGGGGATCCAAGAGTGAAGAGGAGCCAAAAATGGAGATCAAGAAATCCACTAGCCACAACAATGGAGATGGAGCTCCTCACGCACTGTTCTGCACTATTGGGGCAGAGGAGGAAGAGGAGATCGAAGCTTTATACTGTACACAACATCACTGCCGGTTGGAGCCACGAACCGGCAGTGAAATACCACATCATTGCCGGTTGGTGGCTTGAACCGACAGTGATTGGGCCAAGAGGCATCACTGTCGGTTCAAGCCACGAACCGGCAGTGATGTGGTGTTTCACTGTCGGTTCAGCCCCTGCCCCCAATAATTAGGGGTCTGTCAGATCCTGAACCGGCAGTGAAGAGGCATCACTACCGGCCCAAACAAAACCGGAAGTGATGGGCCGACAGTGATTGCCGTTTCTGTAGTAGTGTGTTATTACTAGCCATAAAACGACAGCAGTTGTCTGGTTGCAAAACCAAATGGCAGCGACATCCCCTGTTGTCCAAGCAGAGGCCGGAGGCAAAGGAATGTGTTTGGTTAGAGCATCTCCAACAATTTGTTATTTCTCACTTACCAAATCTTGTGTTTTAGCAAGTTGCTATAATAATTTACCAAATTGGAAAGAGGTCATCTCCAACAATTTGTTATTTCCCACTTGCCAAACCAAAAAAAGAGATTAAAAAGGAAGAAAACTTGCATGCGGAGGAAAGTTGCATGCGGGAAACCGAGAGGACTCGCGGGCGAGAGGATGGCAAGCCGATGCGCGCTCACAAAAATGGCAAACCGATGCAATCTTTTGGCAAGCGTGTAGAATTGACAAGTCCAATTGACAAACTATTGGAGAGTGTTTTTTGATTGATTTGTCAAATTTTAAAGGATGACAAGTGATTTAGCAAACTGTTGGAGATGCTCTTAGGTGGATTCTTGTTGCCTGGGTAAGTGGAAGAAGCCAGGCTAGCTTTGACTAAGCCTTTTTGCAATACAAGCGCGGATGTGTTTGGTTGGTCGTTTTATTGATGCCGGGCTAGAGTAAAGTTATATTTGGTTGCATACATATCACGTGCACTGATTGGTTTAGCACCAAGTGAAGTGTTTGGATGACTACTACCTTCAATGTTAGCCTCGCCACCAATTACGTTAGGTGACCTTATCATCCCCATAGCTGGTGCTCTCTTGTTCACCTCATTTCTTGACCGTGGTGTCCTGTTGGGTATGTATGGCTGGGTCAGCGGTCGGTCACCGTGTCACCTCTCCCCTGGATGGCTGGATGGATCGTGACACTGACACCACGACAACCAGCCTAGCCTCCCTATCATTTTCCTCACCTTACATTAGGGTCTTGTTTAGTTCTCACCAAAAAGTTTTATGTTTTATTACATCAAATGTTTAGATAAAAAAATTAATTGTATGTATCTTTGAGACGAATCTTTTAAGCTTAATTAGTTGATTAGACACTAATTGCTACAATAGACACTTAATAAATTATTCTCGCGATTTACAAACGGATTCTATAATTTGTTTTTTTATTGGTATCAGAATATCCCATGTTATATCCGATGTGATACCCAAAAACTAAACAAGCCCTGGATTACAAATAAAAGTTTGTCCGGTCTCTTGATGTGTGCTCCATTTGCACTGCACTTGTCCCAAACGGTCTAGGCCCGCTGGCCGGCACAGGCCCGGTGTGGTATGGCCTAGCCCGGGCTGACGTCGTACCCATGCCTAGGTCACTACATTGGTCCGCATTGCTGGCCCGGGCAAGGTACGGAAATTGGGTCGGCACGATGCGGCCCGGTTATTTCTTATTGTTGGATTTTCATTGATCAATCCTATCTGTTGATTACAAACACTAGCTCCCCAACATAAATTCCAGCGCTTTGACTCTCGCCTCCCTAATCCCGTGGCTTCGGCCTTCTCTCCCATTTTCTTACCTTACGCTCCAACCTGCTACATTTCCCCATGGTTTTCTTCAACAGCGATGCTGCAACGCATAGCAGCGGCTTCAACGGCGACGACAAGACACAATGGTTTCAGTGGCGCGGCGACGATGAGACATGGTGCCTCCAACGCGGCACATCAATAGTTTGTCTACTCCACATGTGGACAATGACGTGGAACACGGTGGGCGGCGGCGTGGTGCGGCGAGCTAGGATCGACACGGGCACTGCCAACCGTTGTGCCAAGCAACACGACACGAGACGGTTCCAAGATTCTAGTGCCATGTCTGAGCCGTGACATGGACACAACACGACACGACTGTGCCAGGGCCATGCTGTGTGGGCGGCCATTTGGAAATCTATACCATCTTGTCATCCCCCGTACCCTAGCACAAGCGCAAAGTCAAGAAGGGCACACGTGCCATGAGAGTAGGAGTACCAAAATACACCCACCTACCCAGCCTTTGAAATGCGCATGCATGTGGCGCTGCCATGCTGGTGCATGCGTTTGAGTTGTTCATTCAGAGGCAGTACATGCGGGCCTCCGCCGGACGTTGCCATTGCCAACGACCGGGCTGTAGCAACTAGAAAATGGCATCACCAAAACGTGCTCGCGCTCCTCTAGTTTATTATTACTTGGCCTTAGAGAAAGCGCGCGAGGGAGGGAGGGAGAAATGCGATTTTTTTTTTTTTTTTTTTTTGATTCAGGGAGCAATGCGATGTTGGCCACATGCAGTGGACCGAGGAATCTTACCATTGTTTTCCTTTGTCCTGCACATTCCAATGGCAAGCCAGTCCTCACTAGTGCAGTAGTGATGTGATTGCCAATGTAACGTACTCCAATTATCCTCTCAGATGCATTATGCATATGAGCGATACACACATGACTCCTACCTCTTGCAAGCATAAATCATTCGCTCACATGACTAAAACCATCTGGAAGACTAACAACATGTCTTTCTTTGGCTGGAGCAACTTTATTTATCACATCATTTGCTAAACGACCAGTGGCGGCACAAAATTGCCACACATGTACTAATATAAATCCATGTAAGAAAACACAAACATGCACTAGCAAGAGTGTTTCTAATAATCCGTGGACGTTCAGGCTGTCAGGCTACTGGTTTCTGGCAAGACGAGCTTGGGGCACCCTGCTATCTTAAGCCTCCGGACGGTGGTCAGCGCCGCTGACAGCCCGTCCACCGACGACAGCTCCCTGCAAGACCTGATCTCCAGCTTCTTCAGCGCCGCAGCTGCCGGCAAGCCGAAAGACCTGACGCAGTGGAAGCCTTCGATCTTCAGTGACACCAGGGACGAGAGGTCCGAGATGTCAGGGACCTGCTGGCCGCAGTGGAGAACCAGCTCCGTCAGAGAAAGAGCGCGGGGCAGCCTCTTCAGGTCCGGGCAGCGGCTGATGCAGATCTTGCGGAGGCGAGGGCAGTCCCCTTCAGATTCCTCGAAGAACAGCTCCTGTAGACCGTACATTTCCCACAGGTTTAGCAGCTCCAGAGACGGGAACTTTGCCGCGCCATTGCCATGTGTCTGCTGTGTGTTGCTGCTCAGCCGTTGCACGTCGTACATCTTCCGCACGCTCAGGGACTTAAGTGATGGCAGATGGGCGGCAATGGCGGGGAACTCGGTGCAGCTGCAGCAGCAGTCGAGTGTCAGTGTCACCAGGTTGGGTAGGGATGAAGAACCCTGCATCCAAGCTGGAAACCTGCTGCCTTCGTAGCCTCTGATGGTCAGCACTTCGAGGTTGTCATGCGGCTCGAGGCCTTCAAGGACTTGCTCATCGGCCACATTTTCTGTGTCTTCGTCTTCATCTTCATCTTCGTCGTGCCATTGCAGCGTCAGGTTCTTTAGGTGATGTTTGTCCTTCAGGTTGGCCTCCTGGGCCTTGCTGCCAGTTTTCACACTTCCAAGTCCTGAAAGCCAAAGGCAACCCCTCAAAGATTGCAAGTTTCCCAGCTCACTGATCGAGCAATGTGGCGAGTCTTCACTGACATGGAAGACTGGCAATGTCTGGAGTTCAGTGAGCTCTCCAATTCCACGTGGCAAGTGAACATAGCCCAGTTCCTTCGTCAGATCAAGATGACGCAGCTTTACCAGCATCTTTATGTCTCTAGGTAGCTCAGTGAGGAAGCGGCAGTGTTTCGCTTCCAGCGTCTGCAGGTTGCTGAGGCTGTAGAGCTCAGGTGGAAGAGCCCTGACGTTTGTGTTGTTGACAGATAAGTACTGCAGGTTTCTCAGGCCAGCAATGGACGCCGGAAGCTCTTCTGTTTCAGTATGGCTCAGGTCCAGTGTCTCTAAGGATGTGAATTTCAGAAAGAAATCATCCAAACCAACAAGATTTAAGGTAGGCAAAGAAATGTTGTTCGGTTTCCACTCAGGTTGCAATGCCAGAAATGTCTGCAGATCCTTCAACTGTTCTGTCCTGTGCATCAGTTCAACAGTCTGAAATTGCGAGGAAATGAGAGAGCAGTGAAGAACATTTTCAGGTATGCTGCACATGGGATCCTCGGACTTGAAATATTTGTCATGGGAGACGGACGCCACCACATTGTACATAAGCTCATGCATCACAAACATGACATCTTTATCACTGTGAACTGGCGAGCACTGAAAGAACGATCTGCACAGCAACTCATGGAAATATTCAACTCCAACGTCTTCAAGTTCATACCCTTCAACTGGCCTAACACAACCATGAGATATCCATAGGAGAACCATGTGATGTTTATCAAAGATGTAACCTTCTGGGAACAACGAACATAATGCAAGACACCGTTTCAGATGAACTGGTAAAATATCATGGCAGAGCCGTAAAGGCATAACACTTCCTTCAAACTTATCCTTTTCTACTGAAAAAGCATCTGTATGGCACAGAAGGCCACAAATGGCCTTTAAGTGTAGTAGATTAGATCCAAACCTAGAAATGATCCTATTGGCCATCATAGCTAAATCAGAATTGCTGTGGATATCAGAGCTCACAACAGCATATTGTTGGAGAAGCATCCGATTGTTTTCTTCAGATAAAGGATTTAAGGAATAGGAATGTGTTGCGACTTTTATAACATCAGCAACGGTAGAGCTCTTTGTAGCCATGACAACAACACTTCCTTTGGCTCCAGTATTAAGAACCTCTAGTACAGTAGTCCAAAACTGCTGGTTTTCTATGTCTGCATCATCCAAGAAAAGCAAGAATTTCTTATCTGTGATTTCCTCCATAACCAGTTCCCGGAGGATATCAGTGTTTGTAATGCTACAACGCTCATTCATGGCAAACTCAATAATCTTCCTAAAGAACGTCACCATGTCTACCTTTTCAGATATCTGTAACCGTATCCTTTTGTCAAAGGCATCCAACAATTGTTGATCATTGTACAGGGCATGGAGCAGTGAAGTCTTGCCAAAACCACTGCAGCCATATATGGAAATGACAGTACAACTGTTTACACCATCGCTATCCAACAATATCTTTTCCATAACCTTTTGTCTAATATCATCTCTGCCAAGGAGTTCCTGACCAACCTAAAATAACGAAGGGATATGTCAAAGCAACCGACAAAAAAAGAAGAAGGGAACTCCAGCTTGCTGAAGAATATGAATACCTGTTGCATACATGTATGACTGAGTCGTCCTTGTTGTCTTAGTTTTCCCATAGCAAACCATGCCATTACATCCTTATAGGTACTAGAATGTGGGTCCTCAGTCTGTGTAAATTCAGTAAACAGAATGGTTAACACATGTTTGGTGTCCTAGATACATTGTTTCAAAAAGTGCTAGGCGCTAATGCGCAATGCATTACTTAGACAAAGTGTCTAGATGCTAGACAAGACGGTAATCCATATAGGTTAATCCACAAAGATAAATTAAATTAGGTGGTACATTGAATGAGAAATGTTTTCCCACCGTAGAAATGAGGTTATGCCTGCTTTCCTGGAACAAGAACGTGGCATCACATTCCTGGAATGGGGAGGCTTTTATGAAGTTGAAAGGCCTTGTGCTGGGCTTCCATTGGCTAATGAGTTGTTTCGATTGTGTTAATAGCCTATGTACAAAAGTCGGCTGATTTTGTCTGATCGAATAGTGTTCTGTGTGAGAGAATAAGCTGAAACGAGCTGGATGTAGTTCTAATTACCATTGTTTTCGAAAGCCCAGTCTCGTCGCCTTCTGTGTCTCCTTTTCTGGACACCATCGATCCAGGACCTTCGCTGGTCAGCACGGACCCTGCTTCGAACCCTGAGGTGGTCGTCTGCCTCGTAGCTGGCAACATGCTCTGGCTGTTGGGGTGCGCCGCGGCGACCCGAGCCTGTGTGCAGGTGTGGGTGCCGTGGTACACGACGTCGTAGAGCAGCAGCGGGTCGCCGTCCGTGCGCTGCACCTGCTTGATCGCGGTGCCGGTGAATGCACCGGAAGTAGGCTCTGCAAGAATCGTCTTGGAAATCAATCCAGTAGCCAATTAAGCCCAGGTCAGCGCCAGCATCGTGATCGTGCGGTGCGGACGCTCGGCTCAAAAAGGTACCGGTGCCGGTGCCGGTGCCGGTGGTGGCGGCGCTGACCTTGGGAACTTGGGGCCGTGGATATCCTTCTGCCCGTACTTCCTCCAGCTGAAGCCCCATCCTCGAGGGTGGACACCTTGCTGCACTTCACCTGGGTGCTACACAATTTTTTCCTGCGTTTTCCCAAACACATGTGCTTATATACAATCAAGTCAACTAGCTGGTACGATACATACTTGATTATTAGTACCTACCTGGGATTGGACTGGCCGGGCGCATTGTCGCCGCCGCCGCTGCCCTGATCCGACACGGCGCTGCGCGAGCTGCCATCCCCACCTGACGACGGCATCGATCCCGCCTGCCCCGGGGCCGCGCGGTTGGACTTGGACGCGATCAGGTCCCTGCACCTGTCTATGGATGCGCATATGGTACTCGTCAGCGCCCGGACCCGCTGGTACCCTCCGCCTCCAGCCGCCGCGTCGTCACCGCCTCCCGCTCCCTGCGGCTGAGCCGCAAACACCGTTTCGAGCTGCTTCACCATATGCTTTGCCTTCGCCAGATCCGCGGCTACGCGGACGAAGCACTCTTCTTGCCTGCCCTTAACCGCATCGTTTTCGTTTACCGGCTCCACCTCCGCGAATAGGCCCAGGGAGTACTGATCTTGCATGCTCTCCACCGCATGCTTTGCCTTCGCCAGATCCGCGGCTACGCGGACGAAGCACTCTTCTTGCCTCCCCTTAACTGCATCGTTTTCGTTTACCGGCTCCACCTCCGCGAATAGGCCCAGGGAGTACTGATCTTGCATGCTCTCCACCGCATCATTTATCTTCTCCAGCTCTGCGACTGCGCCCAGGGAGCACCCTTCCTGCCTGCCCTCCATCGCAGCCCAGTCCAGGGACCACTCTTCCACCATGCCATTGCCCTCCATCGCAGAGTCGACCAGACCAGAGAGTCAACAGCTGGTCAGGTGTCAGAATTCGGAATCCAAATCCAAATCCAAACTCGGTTCAACTCTTGAGTTTTGTGACACTAAAAAATTGTCTACTCCGTGAAGAAAACAAGAACCGGGTCATCAAGAGAAAAAACAATCAAAATTTCCAAGAAATAAATGAAATCGATCTCCGTCTAGAGCCTATACGCAGCTCCGACTCGAAAACGACCTAATCGCGGAAGAAGAGAAGCTGTGGACGATGATGCCTACCGGCAACCCAGCACGAACCAGAGAGAGCGGCGGCGACTGGAGGGTGGACGCAGACGCCGCGCGGGGCTGAAATCGAGTCTCACACCACCAGATCCACATCCACCTCCTAGTAGGTTCCAAAAAAACGAAGAAGATCAAAAGCGTGTTTGGCTCCTATCTATTACATAAACAATTATAGCAGCACTGTTTCTAAAGTTTTTTTTTATTTCTTCTCAGATTAGGGTCCATTTGGGACAGAGTGCTCCACCAATTTCAGCCTATACTCCATCAACTTTATTACGAAGGGCCTCTATTACAGAGATGCTGAAAAAAATCAGTACGGCATCCGACGAGCTTGATACATTGCCTTAGCAAACAAATCTGCGCACATAAAAACCGAGTTCCCACTACAGAAAAACCAAAGTTTATCGAGTGTCAAATATCGCGCACTTAGCTCGAAAGTCAACAAATGCACTTGCTTATCTGAAGCATCACTTTCAATAAATAGTACCCAACGTGTGTCCTAGCCGCTGAGGGCACTCCACTTGAGTAGGTTGTTTTCGAATCTGATCTTTCTGTGTGCCCATAAGAGCGGGACGGTGAATTACCAATAGGAGCAGACCCTCCATGTACGCCTATTACAAGGGCCCCGCCCCCGGGTGAGGATTAGCTCCTATGATTTGCCGAAATTAATTAATTTGCCCAGCACCGCACTCGGCAAACTTTTGCATCCGACAAAGAATTATGTGTCGAATGTCTAGTACTCGGCAAACAAAAACACTCGGCAAAAAAAAAAACACTCGGCACATTTTACCACGTACTAACGGCATCCAGGGCCGTTAAATTTGTCGAGTGACAGGCGTTTGGCACTCGATAAATTAATTTCTTTGTCCAGTGCCAACCCTAGGCACTCGTCAAATTAATTAATTTGTCCTCTGTCAACCCTAGTCATTCGGCAAATTAATTATTTTTTTTGGTTTTTTTGCTCCCAATTTTTTGTGTAGATTTAGTGAACTATGGCAAACAACATGTTCAAATTTGAAAGTTTTTCATTGCAATTTAGGTATATTTCCTTAGTTTATTTTGTTTTCTTGAACTTTCCCGCTTAATCTACATTTGAACTGCAGGTGCATGAAATAATAGATTTCTTTCATTCGAAAAATGTTATCTTTGTTTGTTAGTGTAAATGATTGCTAAATCCAGGACCTGTCTCGAAATTTCGATCAACGTGGTCACGGGGCAACGTTGCCAACTTCGGTGCGAGTTGTTTTTTAATTATATAAAATGCAAATGAATTTCGAAAATCATGAGACTTGTGCATGTGTCATGATCTCATGTGCATATGTCGTGGTAAAAATTTGAAAAAGTTTCGAGCACGTTGTCACGTACATTGCTCACAAATCTGAAAGTCCACATATGATATCACAAGTGAGTAGTAGTGTTAATGTTAGTGTTAGTGTTGTGTTAGTGTTAGTTAGTAGATTTAGTAGTAGTAGTGTTAGTGCTAATAGTAGTAGTGTTAGTGTTAGTAGTAGTTACTAAGTATATGTCTGTGCTTGTTGGCCTTCGTGCCTATGTGTTTTTGGCCTTCGTGCCTATATTTTCTGCAGGTTTCGTAGCATCCCCGTGCAGAGGAGGTGTTGTCGAAATTTTTAGTTGACACTAACCAATTGCTTTTCTTGCAGGAGGACCCGTGGGAGGGACTCGACGACCCCGATTGACTTCGTCAGCGTTGCTGGTCTGCCTTGAAGAATCATGGTCCCTTGTGTTTAGGCAATTAACGACAATGCTAGGTCACTATGACTAACGTGTGTTTTGCAGAGGTAAATTCATTAGAGTTAGATCATTAGTGATGCTAGATGAATTGGCTTTATGGATATTCATGCCCCCAAGGTGAATACCAGGCTAGCTCTTAATGCCATGAGGTGTGAGAAGGGCCCTAAGTATAGACTAGGGATTTGTTTTTCCTTTGACCGTACTATAAAGGGGGTATGAGGTTAGTAGCTTGACCAAGGAGAGCTTGGGAATGTTGGTGTATGCACACGTGTCATAACTAGTCCTAGAGACCCTGCTAATAGCCCTTGAGATGGTAGGAGCAAAACCCCCAGAGAAGACTTAGTGAAAAGAGTTAAAATAGGGGGAGAAAGAGGCTCCGCACCAGTCTGCCTAGGAGGCGTCGGACCAAGGAGAGTGGTCCGACGGTCCTTGTCTTAGGCAAGTTTCAGAGACGCTAGCTCCGAACCACATGTCCAAAGGAGCGCCGGACCATAGACGAGTGGTCCGGAGGTCCCTGCCAGAGGAAGTCAGCCTCAGAGGAGGCTCCGGACTAGTCCGACGGTGTGGTCGTCCTCTAGTCCGATGCTTCGAGTCAGGAATGTTGGGATTCCAGTAAGCACCTTGGCTCCGGACCTCTGCGTCGGACCAGGGCACCAGACCAAGGCGAGTGGTCCGGTGGTGCATTGCTCAGCTGGCTCTTGGAGTCCAGTGAGCACCCTGGCTCCGGGCCAGAGCGTCGGACCAAAGGAAGTGGTCCGACGGTGCCTGCTTTTTAGCTCAGTTTGAATCTTCTGTGAGCTCCGGACCAGTTGCCTTAGTCCGGTGGTATGACCTCCGGACTAGTCTGGTGCCTTCGCAGAAAGTGGAAAAAGTAAGAAACGGCTAGTTTCGAAGGTGGGGACTATTTGTAGTTGCCCTCTTCGTCCTTGAGAGCTCTTGGCCATTGTTTCACCTGAGGAACTTTTGAGAGACTTCTTGGAGAGCCAAGTGCCTAGTGAGGGAGAGATTTGAGAGAGTTCATCTTGTTCTTCCCTCCTAGAGTGATTAGGAGTAACTTGTGTGCATCCATCCACCTTCCTAGCCTTGAGTTGGTCAAGTGAAGGTCTTGTGCTTGTTACTCTTGGTGTTCGACAACACCTAGACGGTTTGGTGGTGTTCGGAGGAAGTGATCGCCGGAAGATTGTTGGCGGCTCTTCTCCAAGCTTCTGTGATCGGTTGTGGGTGATTCACCGAGCCGGAGTGGCAAAGAATCAGCCCATAGAGAGCACTCTACCCTTGCGCGGGTAGAGGGGGAGTTATACCTTGTGAGGTGCTCCAACGAGGACTAGGGGGTGTCGACACCTCAATACCTCGGGAAAACATCGCTGCGTCAAGAATTCCTTTCCCTACCTCTTTTCTTACTTGCTTTACTTTCCGCCTTGTTCTTTCAATTCCTACTAGAATTGATTAGGTTTTCTTTCATTTCCTTGGTTTGCTATTTCTTTCTAGTTAAGATACACATTGCGGTAGGCACTAGGGGGTGATTGGCATTAATAGGTTTTAATATTGCTTTAGAAATTTAAAAGAAGCCCAATTCACCCCCCCCCACCCCTCTTGGGCATCTAGATCCTTTCAATTGGTATCAAAGCAAGGTTGCTCTCAAATTAGGCTTTACCGCCTAGAGCAAGATGTCCCATGGGGATGGACCGCCACCCATGTTTGATGGGGATGATTTTCCGTATTGGAAAGTGCGGATGGAGGTCTACCTTGAGGCCGTGGATCTCAGTGTGCACAAAGCCGCTACCATAGGTGGCACCGTGTTTGCCGATGATCCCTTCTTTGAGAAGAACAATGCCAAGGAAAAGAACATTCTTTTCCGTGGCATTGGCAAGGATGTATTCAACCGTGTGCGGAATTGCAAAACCGCTAACGATGTTTGGACAACCATTTGTGCGCTACACGAAGGGACCAAGTGTGAGCGTGAGGAACGCTACCATTTGGTCATGGCTAAGTTGAACTCCTTTACTATGCTTACTCATGAGAATGCTAATGAGATGTACTCACGTCTTAATATTCTTGTAGAGGAGTTGAATGGACTTGGGCTCAACCAAATGGCGTCGGCTGATGTGGTACGCAAGATCTTGTGTGTCTTGCCAATTGAGAAGTATGGCCCCATCGTCACGCTGCTTCACCAAGGAGACCTCTTCGGCGCCACACCAACTCCAGTTTTTGGGCAAGATCAATGCTCACGAGATGTACATGAAGATTGGTGATGGTAGCTCTTCTACTTCCAAGAAGAAAGAAAAGGAAGAGAAGAAAGACTTGGCTCTCAAGGCATCCTCCAAGGAGAAGTGCAAGATCCAATATGTTGTTGAGAGCGCAAGTGAAGAAGAGGATGATGAAGACCACATCGCACTCATGGTGAGGAAGACCACCAAGATGTTAAAGAAACTTAACAAGAGTGAGATCAACTTTGACTCAAAGAAGAAGAAAATCTTCACAAGCACCTCAAGGAAGCCAATCTCCCAAATGAAGTGCTATAATTGCGGCACTCTTGGTCATCTAGCTCATGCTTGCCCCGAAGAGAAGAAAGACAAGTTCAAGAACAACAAGTTCAAGAACCACAAGAAGAACAAGAATGGCAATGATAACTCAAGTGATGATGACAAGAAGCAAGACAAGCCATATAAGAAGAAGAAAAACTTCAACCTTCAAAGGAAGAAGAAAGATGGCAAGGCTTACATTGTGGGTGATTGGCTCACCGACATTGAGGACTCTAGTGCTTCCTCCGATGATGAGAGTGAAGATGAGAAGGTGACCGCTTTGGTGATTGGTTCTTCCCTTCCACCACCACCTCCTTCTTCATCACCAGGCTCATCCTCTACACACCTATGCCTCATGGCTAAGGGTAAAAAGAAGGTACAAATAGAGGATGATGATAGTGGTGACTCTAGTGGTAATGATAGTGACGATGAAGAAGAACCTTCCTATGATGAGCTAATTAAAATTTGCAACAAGTACGCTAGCATCATAAGGAAGTACAAAGGTAACAATGACAAGCTACTTGAGATCAAAGGAAACTTGCATGATAAGCTTGACACCTTGACTAGTGTGAATGATGATTTGAAGCTTGAGATTAATTCTCTCACATCTAGCACTAGGGAGCTCAAAGCCTCTCTTAAGCAAGCAAATGAGAAACATGATAAGCTTGAGAGGTCAACACAAAAGCTCCACACAAGGTATAACTTGCTAAAAGATGACTACCAAAATGTGAAGCAAGAACATGGCACACTAGTGGTAGCAAATGAATTGCTTAATCAAGATCTTGCTACACATGTTGCTACTAACTTGTGTGCTAAGTGCGATAGTGCTACCTCTTGTGATATCTTGATTGATGATGTGGCTCTTGAGCAAAGTGCCAAGTGCAAGGGCAAGAGGGTTGTCGAAGCCGACAAGTATGATGACTATGTCAAGATGAGATAAGAAAACTCAAAGCTCAAGGAAGAGCTAATCACTCTCAAGTCTAACAAGTCTATTGTCATCAAGCCGGCTCAAGAAGAAGACAAGGATGTTATCACATTGATCACCTCTCTAAGAGAAGAAATTGTCAAGCTCAAGAATGACAAGACAAAGCTTACAAGTGGCTTTGAGAAGTTCACCAAGGGTCACAACCTTCAAAGTGAGCTTTTGATGAGCACCGTCATGAAGAATGACAAGACTGGCATTGGGTTTAAGGAGAACCAAATCATGAAGGCAAAGGTTGAGATTGAGGCCAAGAATTATTACAAGAACAAGTACAATGGCTACAATCAAGAGTACTCAAAGCCCAAGCCAAGAAGATGCTTTGAGTGTGGTCAAGTGGGTCATTTCGCTTATGATTGCAAGACTCAACCACCCAAGACCTTGCCCAAGCACACAAGGCCATTTGCTCATGATGCTCACTATGTCATCAAGAAGGACCACAAGGGTAGACCACTAGTAGTGTTCCTTGGTCCACCAATGAAGAACAAGCCTAGAGTTCTTTGGGTTGCAAAGGAGATGGTTACCAAGGCAATGGGGCCCCGCTTTGAGTGGGTTCCCAAACAACAAGCTTGACTCCAAGTTGCTTGTGTGTAGGTGAACTACAAGACCGGTGGAAGTCATTGGGTGATTGATAGTGGTTGCACTTAACATATGACCGGTGACCCCCGGATGTTCACCACACTTGATGAAGAATGTGAAGGGCAAGACAAGATTACCTTTGGGGACAATTCAAAAGCTAAAGTTCAAGGTCTAGGCAAAGTGGCAATCTCAAATGATCAATCAATATCAAATGTCTTGCTAGTTCAATCTCTAAGCTTCAACTTGTTTTCCATGGGTCAACTTTGTGATCTTGGATTCCATTGTCTATTCACTCCAACCGAGGTGATTGTGACCAAGATTGAAGATTCATCAATGATATTCAAAGGGTTTTGGCACAACAACATCTACTTAGTGGATTTCACCTCAAATGAAGTCAAGTTGCAAACATGTCTATTCTCCAAGAGTTCTTTGGGGTGGCTTTGGCATAGAAGATTAGCTCATGTGGGCATGTCAACTTTGAAGAAATTGTCAAGAAGAAGATGGTTAGAGGTGTGAAGAATGTGGTGTTTGAGAAGGACAGGTTGTGTAGTGCATGTCAAGCCGGCAAGCAAGTTGCCAACACCCATCCCACTAAAGCATTCATGTCAACCTCAAGAGTACTTGAATTACTTCATATGGATCTTTTCGGCCCCACTACATATGCTAGTCTTAGAGGAAATCTCTTTTGCCTAGTGGTGGTTGATGATTATTCAAGGTACACTTGGGTGTTCTTTCTTCTAGACAAGAGTGAAACTCAAGCTATCTTCAAGAAGTTTGCAACAAGGGCACAAAATGAGTTTGAAGTGAAGATCAAGAAGATAAGGAGTGACAATGGCACTGAGTTTGTCAACACAAAGATTGAGGACTATTGTGATGAAGTGGGGATCAAGCATGAGGTATCCGCCACATATACTCCACAACAAAATGGTGTTGTAGAGAGGAAGAACCGGACGCTCATAACTCTAGCAAGTTCTATGCTTGATGAGTACAATACTCCGGAGAAGTTTTGGGCAGAGGCCATCAACACCGCTTGCTATGCGGCAAACCTCCTCTTCATCCAAAGGCTATTGAAGAAGACTCCCTATGAGCTTGTGAATGGGAAGAAGCCGGATATTTCTTTCTTCCGGGTGTTTGGGTGCAAAGTGTACATCTATAAGAAGCGCCAACACTTGGGTAAATTCCAACGGCGGTGTGACCTTGGTTTCCTTGTTGGATATTCGCTTAAGTCCAAGGCATACCGTGTATTTAACAAAGCCACCGGCTTAGTTGAAGAAATGTATGACTTGGAATTTGATGAAACTAATGGCTCCCAAGGAGCGCTTGAGGATATTGATGTAGGTGATGAACCATTGAGGGAGGCAATGAAGAATATGCCAATTGGTGCTATCAACCCGCAAGAGGTGGAAGAAGTTGAAGATGATGATAATCAAGATCCTTCTCCACCTCGCACGCCTCAAGTTGAAGAAGATCAAGTGAGGGAAGCTCAAGAAGATACCTTCATCCCTCAAGATCAAGTCGAGGCCGAAGCAAGCAATGTTGAAGCACCACGTCCCCCTCCACAAGTTCATGATAGAAGATCAACACCTATCCTTCAAGCACACCCCATGATCAAATCATAGGGAGTCCATCAAAGGGAGTAATGACTCGCTCTAGACTTGCATCTTATGTTGAACATCACTCGTTTGTTTCCTTTGTTGAGCCTACTAGTGTTGAGGACGCACTTGCGGATCCGGATTGAGTGAATGCCATGCATGAAGAACTCAACAACTTCACCCGGAACCAAGTGTGGACACTTAAAGAAAGGCCAAAGGGAGCAAGAATCATTGGCACCAAGTGGGTGTTTAGGAACAAGCAAGATGATCAAGGCTTGGTTGTGAGGAACAAGGCAAGATTGGTGGCAAAGGGGTTCTCCCAAGTTGAAGGCTTGTATTTTGGGGAGACCTTTGCACCGGTTGCAAGACTAGAAGCCATTCGTATCCTTTTGGCATATTCTTCACATCACAAAATGAAACTTTTTCAAATGGATGTGAAGAGTGCCTTTCTAAATGGTTTCATTAATGAACTTGTTTTTGTCTCACAACCTCCCGGGTTTGAAGACCCAAATTGTCCTAATCATGTGTATAGGTTGTCCAAGGCACTCTATGGTTTGAAGCAAGCTCCAAGAGCTCGGTATGAGAGGCTAAGGGACTTCCTACTCAAGAAGGGCTTCAAGATCGGGATCGTCGACACAACACTATTCACCAAGAAGCTTAATGGGGAGATCTTTGTTTGCCAAGTATATGTCAATGACATTATATTTGGGTCAACAAACCAAGACCATTGCAAGGAGTTTGGTGCATTGATGTCCAAGGAGTTCGAGATGTCGATGATTGGCGAGCTAACCTTCTTTCTTGGCTTCCAAGTGAAGAAATTGAGGGAGGGCACCTTCATATCTCAAGAGAAGTACACTCATGATGTGCTCATGAAATTCAAGATGGAGGATTGCAAGCCAATCAAGACCCCAATGCCTACTAATAGGCATCTCGATCTCGATGAGGGAGGTAAACCGATTGACCAAACTCTCTATCGTTTGATGATCGGTAGTTTACTTTACCTCACCGCATCTAGGGCGGATATCATGTTTAGTGTGTGTATGTGTGCTAGGTTTCAAGCAAGCCCTAAGGAGTCGCATTTATGTGCGGTTAAAAGAATCCTTAGGTACATAAGGCACACCCCTAGCATTGGTCTTTGGTATCCCAAAGGAGCTCCCTTCCTACTTTATGGCTATTCCGATTCGGATTATGCCGGGTGTAAAGTTGATAGGAAGAGTACCTCCGGCGGTTGCCATTTGCTAGGAAGATCACTTGTCTCTTGGTCTACCAAGAAGAAAAACAGTGTGGCATTGTCTACCGCCGAGGCGGAATACATTGCCATGGGAGCAAGTTGTGCACAAATCTTATACATGACCCAAACACTTCTTGATTACGGCGTTGTTTTAAAAGATGTTCCACTTTTGTGTGATAATGAAAGCGCCGTAAAGCTTGCTAACAATCCGGTTCAACATTCTCACACCAAGCACATTGATATTCGCCATCACTTTCTTAGAGATCATGTGGCTAGGAAAGACATAACACTAGTTGGAATTAAGAGCGAAGATCAATTGGCGGATATCTTCACTAAACCACTCGATGAAACAACCTTTTGTAGGTTGAGAAGCGAGTTGAATGTGCTTGATCACTCAAACTTCACTAAAAATGAGATTGTGTGAACCATGCATTTATTTGTAATATAATCTTGTTTAATCTATAGTAATGCACATAGGCTTGGATAACGCGGTCAGGATAACCGCCCTCAAGCGTGTGACAAAGCCTTACCGCGGTTTAAACTTGCAAGCAACCTAGATTCAATTTCCGTAATTGCATTGCATTTGCATGTGTGTTGCTTGTTGCTTCCTTTTTCGGTTAAGTTTGGTCATCCTCTAGGTTCGTCACTTAGGGGGAGCAATTCAAAGCTCTAGCTTCAGCTAATACCCCTCTTGTGCCCCTATGGTGACCCTTGGAGCTTTATTGAACTATTTTCCTTAGAAAATTAATTCTAGCCTATGGCAAACTATTTCTAAATTGAGGGTTTGAGAGATGGTTCTTATGCTAAGTCCAACAAGTGTTTCTTTCTACTCTTTTGTGTTGGTACTTGGCTAAGAGAAAAGATTGGAGAGAAATCAAGAAAATTCAAAGTTTTCTTTAGCTCCGGACCACCCTCCGGACCACTCGGCATGGACCTCCGGACCATTGACGAAAGGTCCGGAGCCTCGGTCGGCGCAATCCCTCTCAGTCAACAGACCGTCGGACCAGTCCGACGAGTAGTCCGGAGCCCTAGTCCGGTGCTTGGTCCCTTACTGGATTGATTCGTTTTTTCTCAAGAGTCCGTCGGACCACACCATCGGACCACCCGTCGGACCAAGGCGAGTGGTCCGATGCTCAGTTGTTTTGTGGTTAACCCCCCCACGTGCGTTCTATTCTGCCAGTTGCCTTTTTACACCGCCATTCGTACATCACGCCGCCGCTCGCCACCTCCTCTGTCCGAGCTCCGCCATCCTCACCCATGCCTCGCCTACGCCTCCCCCGCCGCCGGTGAGCTCCTCGCCGGTGCGCACTGCCTTTGTTCTACTCTGCTTTCCTGTAGCAGCTCGCTCGCCGCCGTCTGCCACCACCTCCAACGCCACTCGCCGCCGAGGAACCCCCCCCCCCCACCGATGTCCACAATCCTAATCTCCACCCTGCCAACCAGCAAATCCACCTAGGGTTTCTCTCCTCCCTACTTTGCCATTGCCAACCTTCAAGTAGTTCCCCCCTTAGGGTTTGCTTAAACCTAGGGCTTGTGGAATTTCCCGTCGATTCATCTTCGCCGACTTCGCTTCATTGTCTCCTAGGGTATGAATTTGATCATTGGTTTAGCGTTTTGACTAGCTTGTTCATCACATGTCCTAGTTCATACAATTGCCAATTCACTAAACTCAATTGTCGATTGTGATTCACAGTTGGCTATCCCCATTGTGGAGTGTGGTTCGGATCTTGATTTGCTTTGAATAGAATACGCTCCCTTACCTCAGGTACCATGGCACTTATTCATTCTTTTCTTATCTAATGCTTGCTTCCAATACGGTATCTTATCTCTAGAATTTATATATGCTTATATACTTCTATCTATTCTATCTAGCAGTGGCAGTGGCAGTGGCAGTATAAACTCGGGGAAAAGCTCGCGATTATGGATTGAGGCAAAGCCTCAGGAGGATCAGTACAGTGGCTCGCAGGCCCCTCTGTCAGTTTGTTCTATGATTGCAGTTTGCAGTTGGTTGTGACAGAGGTTCGTAGCAGTGGTTCTTAATTTTCAGTTTGGGCAGTGGTTCTTGTCAGTGGGCAGTGGTTTCTCTGTTGATCAGCTATGGCCCGTGGTTCACGTGCTCGTGTCAGTGGTTCTGGTGATGATCCACCTCCTCCTCCGCGTCCTTCGAGGGACAAGGGGAAGAAGAAGGCGGTAGAGAAGCCTAAGAAGAAAAAGCGAAAGCTCTCAGAGGCCGAGCAGGCCGAGGCAGTGGTAGATGCAGCAGACCGTGCACAGCGAGGTGGTCGCCGAGGCTCAGTTCGTATCGGCACTCCTTCGTGAGTTCTACCCTCTACACCCCCAGCTCAGTCTGAGACACTTCCAGAGGAGCAAGAGCTTGTCACAGAAGTTCTTGCAGTTCCTTTGGCACCTGCTTCCTGGGGACGTGTCACTCGCTCCCAGGCCACTTCGTCACCTCAGAGCGCCTCAGCAGCTCCCACTTCAGAGTCTGCTTCTGTTCACCTTGACTTGAGGGAGCTCACAGCGAAGCAAGTGAAGAAGCTTCGGTTTGTTCAGCTAGAGAAGTAGTGCCCAGATTAGCGTGACCCCAGAGCTTCCCGGGGATGGCACACTACTCTTATGGAAGATTTCTTCAGGGCAGCGCAGCTCGCTTGCATTCAGATACGCCCTCACAGAGTTTTCTCCTTGGAGAGCATTGTTGAGATTGTTGGTGAGGAGATCCGCCCTTACATTGAGTACCTTCCGGGTTTTGCCGATCTCCTTGGTCGCTCAGGGAACTATATTGAGAGGTGGGTCCGGGAGTTCTATGCTTCAGTATGGATTGAGCCAGATCACACTTTCCCGCAGTACACTTTCAGAGGCGAGCGACACAGGCTTTACTTGACATAGCTCAGAGAGGTACTTCTCTTGATTGGGACAACAGATCAACTCAGTCTCCACTATGAATGCTATGGAGGAGTCTCCCTACCTCGCCGAGCTCGAGGTGGCCGCACTTTGTCAGTTTAGGAGGTTGCTCCTCTCTTCCGTCCACCCTTCACAGAGGGTTCTCGACGTACCCCAGCCGAGCTACACCCTACCGTTCGCCGCTTGAACGATGTTCTATGGCGTACACTGTTGCCACGCACCGGGTACAAGGATGGTCTGACCAACTTGCAATAGTTCCTTCTACATGCCCTTGTCTCCCAGATACCGTTTGATATAGCAGACTTCCTTGTGTCCGAGATTGAGGATGTGATTTCAGATGGGATGCGGGCTAGGCGACAGTTTCCCTATGCTCACTGGATATGCGCCATCATTGCTATCATGCATGAGAGGACCGAGCCTGGACTCCGTGCTCTGCTCGATGCGTCCGAGACTTCGTTTCCACCTTACAGAGCGCTAGCTTCTATTGATCAAAGGTTTGGGAACCGGGTGCTTCAGCTTGTGAAGCAAAGGACTGCACCAGCAGATAGAGATGATGTGGATGAAGAGGACAATTCCATCAGAGGCGTTGAGCAGCAGGAGCTCCATGAGTTAAACACCAGGGCAGCTGCTACACCTGAGGATACTACTTCCGACATCTCAGATGCAGAGTACCATCCTATTCCAGAGATGCCTCCATAGACACACGACGCCGAGGCTGGTGGTTCTGGTACTGCCTCCACTACAGAGACTCTCATTCTGAAGGTTCTAGATCGCATTCAGGATAAGCAGGGATCTCTTGTGACGACTGTCATCCAGATTCAGCAGAGACAGGATGAACTACAGAGACAGTCTGAGGACAGACATTATGAGGTGCAGCGCCAGATGCTCCAGATGCAGCTTGAATCCCAGCATATGCAGCTACAGTCCCACCAGATCCAGCAGCAGAACATGGCCTTTATGGCCCATATGATGAAGTGGACCGGTGCTCCTCCCATTGAGTTTCCTGCTCCGCCACAGATACAGATGATGAGTCAGACCCAGCCTTCATAGTCAGCTGGTCCATCAGTGGCTTTTCCAGCACTTGGACCTGTCTTGGGCTCTCAGCAGTCTGTGGCCCCTTCAGTGGCACCGCCCGTGGCGGCCGGTCCGTCTGTCACACCCACCCCCGTCGTACAGTCCAGTGGACTTCAGGGTGCCAGCGTGACCACCCCGTTCGAGTCACCGGCTACATAGGTCACTCAGTGGTTGGACACTCTAGGCCCAACCCAGCAGTTCACCCCACTCACTACCGGATTCACTCCGATGTCTGCTCATTTGGGTGTCACTTCTAGAGACCTCTCAGCGTCGTTTAGCGACATCACTGGGCAGCCGTCCCCCATTGGTCAGCAGGTGGCCGCTGAGATTGAGGTCGAGCTCGTTTCACCGACAGCGGGTCAACACCGCTATTCAGTTGCCTCATCTGAGGCTACACTTGACACTCGGGCCCCAGATGTATCTACTCCGCCCGGGGCTATTGTGACAGATGCTACAGTTGTCTCCACCACTCCAGTTCCGCCTGAGCAGCCACCGGTCCTTCAGACTCCAGTTGAGTCAGTGCCAGAGGCACAACCAGACTCTGCCGCTCCAGAGGCTCCTACAGAGACAGTGGCAGATACTACTCCTACTCCTGCTCTAGACTCTACAGTAGTAGAGGTAGACGGCACATCAGCTCCTATCCCCCAGACCGCTACACTTCCAGCGACAGACACTCAGGGGGAGGACTCCTCGGATGATGACGATGCTCTCGACGACTTTCGCATCCTTGACCGTGCTACGGCTCCTTCCACTCCACCTCCAGACGCTTAGGCTTTGGTGCTTCGACGCCAAAGGGGGAGAGGGAGAGTCGAGTAGATGGGTTAGCTTCAGGGGGAGCTAGTAGGACTCGTTCTTTTGATGTGTATTATACTCTTTCACATCATGCATCACGTTTACCGTCTTTATGCATTTGTGAGTTATGTGTGTGATGTTTTGAAGATTTGATGGTTGTGTGACATGTGTGTGAACCTTTTATCTATATCATGTCACTTGGTTATGCTAATGCTTCCGCGCTAATCTCTGATCTTTTGGTATAGCATATCCTTTTGAAATCAAATATTATGCTCAATTCCTATCTTTTGTGCTTGTCATGGCTTGAATGGTTTAGACATCTTTATGTCTTTCTTATTACTAACCCATGCCTATATCATGTCAAGTCATGTTTCTCTAATCAAAATTCATTCTTATTCTCTACTCGAGCTTGTATTGTCGTCAATCACCTAAAAGGGGGAGATTGAAGAATCATGGTCCCTTGTGTTTAGGCGATTAATGACAATGCTAGGTCACTATGACTAACATGTGTTTTGCAGAGGCAAAGTCATTAGAGTTAGATCATTAGTGATGCTAGATGAATGGGCTTTATGGATATTCATGCCCCCAAGATGGAAATCGTTTCGGTTGAAAGGATTAAGCTACAAGGTGAAGACTAGGCTAGCTCTTAGTGCCATGAGGTGTGAGAAGGGCCCTAAGTATAGACTAGAGCTTTGTTTTTCCTTTGACCGTACTATAAAGGGGGGGTATGAGGTTAGTAGCTTGACCAAGGAGAGATTGGGAATGTTGGTGTATGCACACTTGTCATAACTAGTCCTAGAGACCCTGCTAATAGCCCTTGACATGGTAGGAGCAAAACCCCTAAAGAAGACTTAGTGAAAAGAGTTAAAATAGGGGGAGAAAGAGGCTCCGGACCAGTCTGCCTAGGAGGCGTCGGACCAAGGAGAGTGGTCCGACGGTCCTTGTCTTAGGCAAGTTTCAGAGATGCTAGCTCCGGACCACCTGTCCAAAGGAGCACCGGACCATAGACGAGTGGTCCGGAGGTCCCTGCCAGAGGAAGTCAGCCTCAGAGGAGGCTCCGGACTAGTCCGACGGTGTGGCTGTCCTCTAGTCCGACGCTTCGAGTCAGGAATGTTGGGATTCCAGTAAGCACCCTGGCTCCGGACCTCTACGTCGGACCAGGGCACCGAACCAAGGCGAGTGGTCCGGTGGTGCATTGCTCAGCTGGCTCTTGGAGTCCAGTGAGCACCCTGGCTCCGGACCATAGCGTCGGACCATGGCGTCAGACCATAGGAAGTGGTCCGACGGTGCCTGCTTTTCAGCTCAGTTTGAATCTTCTGTGAGCTCCGGACCAGCTGTCTTAGTCCGGTGGTATGACCTCCGGACTAGTCCGGTGCCTTCGCACAAAGTGGAAAAAGTAAGAAACGGCTAGTTTCGAAGGTGGGGACTATTTATAGTTGCCCTCTTCGTCCTTAAGAGCTCTCTTGGCCATTGTTTCACCTGAGGAACTTTTGAGAGACTTCTTGGAGAGCCAAGTTCCTAGTGAGGGAGAGATTTGAGAGAGTTCATCTTGTTCTTCCCTCCTAGAGTGATTAGGAGTGACTTGTGTGCATCCATACACCTTCCTAGCCTTGAGTTGGTCAAGTGAAGGTCTTGTGCTTGTTACTCTTGGTGTTCGACAGCACCTAGACGGTTTGGTGGTGTTCGGAGGAAGTGATCGCCGGAAGATTGTCGGCGGCTCTTCTCCAAGCTTCTGTGATCGGTTGTGGGCGATTCACCGAGCCGGAGTGGCGAAGAATCAGCCCGTAGAGAGCACTCTACCCTTGCGCAGGTAGAGGGGGAGCTATACCTTGCAAGGTGCTCCAACGAGGACTAGGGGGTGTCGACACCTCGATACCTCGGGAAAACATCGTTGCGTCAAGAATTCCTTTCCCTAGCTCTTTTCTTACTTGCTTTACTTTCTGCCTTGTTCTTTCAATTCCTACTAGAATTGCTTAGGTTGTCTTTCATTTCCTTGGTTTGCTATTGCTTTCTAGTTAGGATACACATTGCGGTAGGCACTAGGGGTGATTGGCATTAATAGGTTTTTAATATTGCTTTAGAAATTTAAAAGAAGCCCAATTCACCCCCTCTTGGGCATCTAGATCCTTTCATGCCTACACCGCGTCGCCTCGCCACCACACCGCCTCGCTATCCTGTCATCATCGACACCTTAGGTATAGCCCCCTCCTCCTTTGCATGCATGTTTTATATGATCACGTAACCAAGTTAGGTGTCTCCCGTTCGAAAGAGATACGGTCGGAGGTATGCAAAATCTTTGCATATCTGTGACTGTATCTGTTTCGGATTGCCCCCAAAAAGAAAACAAGAACCGGGTCATCAAGAGAAAAAACAATCAAAGTTTCCAAGAAATAAATGAAATCTATCTCTGTCTAGAGTTTATACGCAGCTCCAACTTGAAAACGACCTAATCGCAGAAGACGAGAAGCTGTGGACGATTATGCCTACCGCCAACCCAGCACGAACCAGAGAGAGCGGCGGTGACTGGAGGATGGACGCAGAGGCCGCGCGGGGCTGAAATCGAGTCTCACACCACCAGATCCACCTCATAGGTCGCTCCTCTAGGCTCTACTCCCTCCGTCCGAAAGTAGTGGTCGTTATAGGATTCAAAATATGTCTTCAAATCAATGTCGTTTTAGCCTCAGCAATCGATCCCATCCTATGGCAAAGTACACAACCTATGGCAAAGTACACAACCGGTCCATCCATCATTTGTGGTCCACAACCTCCTGAGCTTGGTTTCCTGTGTGACTTGTTTAATACTAAAAAATACTGGTGCATGGAATGAGGCAAGCGGATGTGTTAGCTATAGTACTTTTTAATACAAAAGCACTAGTGTATTGATGCTTTCCATCAACAATTAATGTGTATGTCTTCTCAGTCTATCAACATGTCTTCTCGGGTTCTGGTTTCAATCCTATAACGACTATTATTGTGGGACAGAGGGAGTAGTAAGTAAACAATTATAGCGGCATTGTTTATAAAATTTGTTTTTTCATTCTTCTCACGTTAGGGCCCATTTGGTCTGCCCTGATCTACAAATTTTAGCTCTGAAAGAGATATCCAAAACAAGGTGAATTGTGCTTTTCAAAAATTAAGTCCTAATTTTTAAAAGCCCCCTAAAAGTGTAGTATAATGATCTAGCGCATAAAGTTTAACAATCTAATTCTATTTCTATGCTAGTAATTCATTTCTAAGTAATGTTGAAATTGAAATGCTCCATGTAAGTTTCACAAAGTAAAGCAAGGGAATGGATACGACAACATTTTGTCGAAGTATATCGAAGAGTCGACACTCCCCCTAGTCGTCGTTGGAGCACCCACGCAAAGTGTCGCCCCCCTTGGTTCGCACAACGATCAAATGCTCTCTTCGGGCTGATTCTTCGCCGCTCTGGCTCTATAAATCACCCATAACAGATAAAAACTTGAGTTGGGTCATCCAATTTTACTGGCAAAATGATCAACATAAGAGAAAATATAGATTGGCTAAGTGGGAATTAATGTGTCAACCTAAAATCCAAGGTGGATTAGGAATACAAAATTTGGAGTTATAAAATAAATGATTACTGAGTAAATGGTTGTTTAAATTGCTAAATAAGGAAGGAGTTTGGCAACAACTTTTGAGAAATAAATAACTAAAAAATAAACCACTTGGATGTTGCTAAAAAAACCAACAGACTCATATTTTTTGGAAGTCTGATGAAGGTCAAAGATACCTTTATAAGTTTTGGCACTTTCAAGGTGTCTGATGGGTCTCAGACTCGTTTTTGGTTTGATACTTGGTTAGGTAATAAACCTTTGAAGGATAAATTCCCGCGTTGTTCAATATAGTAAGAGGAAAACATAATTCTGTGGCAACTGTTTTAGCAATGATCCCTATTCCGCCGCAATTTAGTGGATAGAAATTTAAGGGATTTACACAAAATTGTTGCTTATACATGATATTAACTTACATGGGGAAAGGGACATTTTTATGGTCACTAAACTCATCTGGTACCTTTTCGGTGAGATCTATGTATGCGTTAATTAACAATGGGATAAGGGTGTCACAAGATATTTGACAAATTAAGATCCCATCCAGAATTAATTTTTTTTGTGGTATTTAAAGAGAGGCGTGATTTCAATTAAGGATAACTTTTCTAAGCGTAACTGGAATGGTGATAAAAGTTGTGCTTTTTGCCATTGTCCAGAGAGTATTCAACATCTCTTTTTCAATTGTCATTTTTCTAAATTCTTATGGCGAGTTGTTCACCTTATGTTTGGGATTTCTGCCCCTTTGAGTATGAATGATCTTTTTAATACCTGGTCCAAGTTGGGTAGTAAGGCTCAAGATACATTGTTATTAACTGCAGCATCAACATAATGCTGGACTATTTGGATGACAAGAAATTTGGTTGATTTTGATAAATATAAACAAATTTTTTTTTGCAGGTTCTATTCAGGGGAACTTACTTGTTGCGGCAATGGGCAAAGGTGCAGCGCGTGAGGAGCTATGCGATCAGCTTCTTGTTGTGGGGCAGCGTCTAGAGACGTCCCCTCTATAGTTCTTTAGTTCCTGTGGATGACTTACAAGTAGATTTATTGGTTAGCGTTTGTGTGGACTTTGCGTCGGTCTAAAACCGATTTATTAATTAGCGTTTGTCTAGACTTTGTGTCGGTCTTGTTTTCTTTATGGTCGGATTATGGCTGTTGAAACTTTTTCGAGTTTAATGTGGGTCTTGGACCTAATGTTTGTAATAATTGGTCTGATTCTACCCTCGGATAGATGAAGTCGGATAATTCTGTTCTGACTGGATTTAAGCCGGCTGAAAAGCCAAGCGGACTGGATTTAAGCCGACTGAAAAGCCAAGCGAACAGACTGACGTCTCGACGACGATGAGGCGTGCGGTAATTAATCGCCAGGCAGCTGGTAACAGGTACGGCCTAGGCTAGCTAGGCGCCGGTGTAGATGTGGAGGTTGCACGCCATGGTGACGATGAGGAAGATGGCGAAGAAGAGGATGGTGTGCACGGTGGCGGCCTTGCCGGTGACGCGGATGCTGCCGAAGTCGACCCAGCGGTGCAGGCCGGGGAGCTCGACGAGCAGGCCCGGCGAGAGCAGCACGAAGAGCACGACGCCCACAACCACCGGCGCCCAGTCCAGCATCGTCCCGGCTTAGTTGGTCTTCTTTCTTTTGCCTTCCAGATCACTAACTAGTCTAGGTAGCAACTGCTGTACTGAGGCTGTGTCTATGCCCAACGTGTGCTTGCATTCTGTGCAGCAGGAAGGAGAGGGAAAGTGGGCAATAATAATGGGGTGGAAAAGAGAGGAGATTCATCGAGGAATGAGACGTCGACGACATCCATGCGTAGCTCATCCAATCGATGCTAAAGAGTGAGAAAGGGATGACGGGAATCCATGGAGGAAAAGCATCGGAATGAGGATGGGATCAGAAAGAAAAAAGGAGCGTTGCAGCATCATCAGGGAAGCTGACTCTGACCGCGCTTGCTTCATTAATTTGGCGGTACGACGGTACGCATGTTTTTCCCTTGCTTCATTAATTCCATTTGTCTTTTTTTGATCGATTTTCCAAGTAACTCAATTCAACTACCGCTTGCTGTCTGTTTATTAAAAAAAAATGGAGCGGTTGCATGTGTCAATTCTATTGGACCTTAATTTCAAAAAAAAAATCTATTCGACGTTTGAAGGGCCCAAGTCCAGCAGAGTTGCCGATTCTGCTTCTCCTTTGCGGACCCGTGAACCGCATAGATCCGTTGCCTCGCCTCTCACGCACGGTCGCATTCGCACCGCACCCGTGTACTCCATCCACTGCGCAAGCAAAGCAGCAGCAACGGTTGGATTCCTTGTCCCCCGCGCCGGAGAGGCTCCACCACGCACGCAACTGCCCTGCCAATGACGCGTGGGCCCCTAAGATGCTCTCAACTCAAACCACGGATTGGGCCCGCAACGCTTTCTTTTTCTCCTCTTATTAAAAACGCGTGAGTGGCCGCCGCCACTGCGACGCTCCTCATTCCCTTCCTCAAAGAGAGAAGAACGACAAAAGCAGAGCGCAGTTTGGAGCTTCACTTGAGACTCGAGAGGTCCGGGAGCGAGGCGAAGAAAGGAAGAGGGAGAGGGAGGCGTCGATGGCGGACTGGGGCCCAGTGATCGTGGCGACGGTGCTGTTCGTGGTCCTCACGCCGGGGCTGCTCTGCACGCTGCCGGGCCGGGGCCGGGTGGCGGAGTTCGGCAGCATGCACACCAGCGGCCTCGCCATCCTCGTCCACGCCGTGCTCTACTTCGCGCTCATCACCATCTTCCTCATCGCCATCGGCATCCACGTCTACGCAGGCTAGTAGCCGCCCGGAGCAGGATACGATATGCAGTAGTAGTAGTATGTTGCGCCACAGCCGCCGGAGTGATTCAGATCAAGATCTGCTCCTTTTTTTTTCCTTTTTCCCTCTCTCCTTTTCCTCCTCAGATTTGCTGCTTGTATGCGATGGAATCATTGATTGATTACGGTCTGCACGTCTGCTTGTAATCGATCATGACTTAAGTGTAATCCTCTTGGTCCCTGCCATGGGTATCAATCAATCAGATATCAATCGCGCTCATTCCATTTTTTTTTTTTGTCTTTTGAATTGCTTCTCTCGATTGTTCGATTGCTCTGATAGTTTTGCTTGCTTGGTTGGTGGCTGTCGCGTGCTTTGCCCATGTTCGGGGCCATTGATTGGTGACGTCGATTACTGTAAGGTGCTCAAATCGCAATCGACTTGGGGCCGGCCGCGGCCACCGGATCGGAAATGGCGTGCGCACTGCGCAGTTGCTTACTGCCCGGCTCATTTAAATCCAACGCAAAGGCAAAGCTAACAATATTTTTTTCGTTTTATTTGACTAATTGCATCGCACAAAATAATTATATTTTCATCGGAAATCCAGCAACAAGTCTGGGTGGTGTAGTTGGTTATCACGTTAGTCTCACACACTAAAGGTCCCCAGTTCGAACCTGGGCTCAGACAATTGTTTTTCTGTTTTAATGATTTTTTCACAAATGTTTAATTTTTTCAGTTTTTATGATTTTTTTCACAATTATTTACCTTTTGTTTTGATGATTTATCTTCCTGAGATTTTTTTTTCAGTTTTGATTATTTTTCATTGTTGTTTGGTATGAACACTGATTATTTTCTGTTTTTTTATTATTTTTCTTTGTTTGTTTTTTTCAAACGAACGATTATTTCAGTTTTTCTTTCTCTGGTTTTTTAGACGGACCATGGTGTTTTTTCATTTGCCCTGTTGCTTCGTCTTCTATGCTTTTCTATACTGTAGTTTCAGTCTCCTAAACTGCCGATCTATGATCTTCAATCATTTTTTTTATCAAATTGTATGGATTCTCACGATATGAACATCTTAACTTGCCACCGAAGCAAAGTAAAGCTAGTGCATTTCACATGTGTAGCCACTCTCCCACTCGGCTCGTCAACCTTTCACATGACTACATTCGTACTTTGCTTCACTTCTGAATAAGATCATGCTTGAATCAATGTTGATAGCTACTTGCTGATAATTAGCTTTTTTATATTCAAATAGGTATAGCTGATTATTACTTGAATACTCACAAACAATTGTCTCATTAGTTAGGATAAACCAACTAATATTAGCTAATAGTTAGATAGCTTGGAGCATCTCCAAGTGTCTTTGTAAATCTTACTCTCTAAATGATCATTTAGAGAGTTATTTGCATAAAAACAATTCTAAACATTTCCATTTTCCAATAGACTTTGTATATCTTTTGTACACTCTGGAGAACTATTCTCATTTTCTAGCTATCAGGAAATCTAAAACAAAAGATACCTAAATAAATAAGTTGTTAGAAGGTACTCTCTCTCCATCCCAAATTATATGTCATTCCAAGAATCTTGAAGAGTCAAAGTATCTCAAGTTTGACCAAATTTATATGATAATATAATAATATTTATGATGTCAACTAAATATCATTACATTCTTCATCAATTATATTTTTATAGTATACCTACTTGATGTCATAAAATCTTTATAATTTTCTCTATAATTTCGGCCAAACTTGACATGCTTTGACTCACTAAGATTTTTGGAATGACTAACAATTTGGAATAGAGGGAGTATTGTATTTTTTTTTCATCAAAATTTATATTCCTAACAATTAGAAAGGATATACTTTCTTGAAGAAGTTCCTCTATTATAATACCTCCATCATTCTAAATTGCATTTTTTTGGTTTTTAAGACAGTTTTTGTTTATGCCTTAAATATATGCAATGTGTCCAAACAATGACGAAAACAGATAATGGATTCAAACATTGGCCTTAATAGCCCTGGTGGACCGTGTTGGGTCGGGCCAGTAAGGCCCGATGTGAATAGTGCCTATGAGTACTATAGTGCAAGTGTGCAACACGAAACCCATCAAGGTGTACCGTAGCACTAGCAAACACATCAAGGTCTAAGACTAGAAAGAGTATAAAGAAAATATAAGATTACTTATAAGTTAAGTCTGGTCAGGTTGGATCCTCCTTATGAATCTATATCTATACCTATATTATTATACCTAATAATAAAGAGCAAAATTTCTAGTCTCTTTTTTTAATCTATCTATTTTTTTCTATCTACTTTTAACTACCGAATAATTGAAAGTTTTCTAAGTACATACTTATATATATAATAACCCTACTTTGTGGGCATTAAATGAGTAAACTGAATGGAACACATATGGGCTTTCCGAAGCCAATAAGAAATTAGATGGAACTAGAGCAGGAAGAAAAGGAAATTGATATAGGCATTAACCGAGCAATCCGCATGGAACACAAACGTCACCGGGTTTTAACCCGGGTCTGTAAGGGCCTTTAGCCTCGATGCCTGAACCGGGGCTAAGGATTCGGGACTAAATGTCCCCCCTTTAGCCCGGTTTGCATGCCCGGGGTTAAAGGTCGAGCTTTAGCCCCGGTTGCTAATACCAACCAGGGCTAAATAGTAGCACCCTTTAGCCCCCGGTTGGTACCAAGAGCATTTTTTTTTTCTGATTTTGGTATTTTTTATTTTGGTTTTCCAATTAGATTAGGTATTCAAATGTCTGTATTCTACGCTTCTAATACATGTATTCACACACTTATAAGTTACTTTCAAACATTAAACACAAATAAACTATGAAACTCTATAAGTATAATATATATATATATATATATATATATATATGCACATAAAATTTACATCATTATTCATTGTTACTTGACTTAAGACACAAACGCTCTCACCACTTAAATATCATACAGATGTTCGTCTTGATTTAGCTTGAGTGGGACGACCGGGTCGTAATAGAAGTCGCCTTCAGGTTTGACCACTTTTTCAAGAAAAAAAATCCAGCAAATGTCTCTTGAATTCCTTTGAGACAGTCTTCTTTCAACACTTGTTGCTGCAATCATAGCGTCTTCAATTTGCATTATAAAGAAACAAGTGTTAATATACATAAGATTAAGTTAATAGCAACAAATAAATAAAATGGATGTATTATATATACATATCACATACTTTTAGATTCTCTGTAAGATTTCTTCTTGCATACACCATGAGGTACTCGCAAATGTAGTATCCACACAGATTGTTGCCTTGTGGCTGCCTTAGAATCCACTGTAAGATATGAAAAGATTACCATCGTCATCATACACATATGTTAAAGCATGATAAGGTAACAGATTATGAGAGCTAGTAGAACTTACAGGTAACATACGGGGACCGTTTAGTGCCTCTTCTAGTTCTGGACGGTGTTTCGGGACGAACCAAGCCCAAACCCTGCTCAATAATTGGATCATTAGTTAATTAACTCTTGCAGTGTAGTTAAAGAGCAGGAATCCATATTTAAAGATCAAAGTTACCGTACCCTTGATAATGTCTGTCATATCTTGGTAATCTCCCACTGGTTTTCTCAATGGGTCAAAGATTACCAATTGATTTCTTCTCATATCGATGACTATGAGTATCCAGTGAAAACTGCATTTGTTTATAGAGTCAACATATATATCTTTATGCTGAATTGAGTAATAAGTAAGACAAATTATGCAAATGATAACGACACTCACCCAAAGTTGTAGGGAAGAATATATATTGTCTGGTCTTTTGGTTGACCAATAACCTCCGTAAATTCTGCTCCGTTTGAGGTATCCATTGATCGCGGGGAGTGTTTGGATCCGAGAATATGATTGATGAATCAATGAAATCAATTTTCGTGTCTCCCTTACGTTTGAGCATTAACATAAAAAATCTGCATATATATGTTTGAGGATAGTTACTATACATATACATATGCAATAGTCCGATTACTAAAAGAAATGATCACTTACAGACAGTAGCAGCTCATTAGAGATTTGTCTAGAGCGTCCATGTGGCATAGTTGGTGGAGCTCACTATACGAAACAAATATAAGGTCATCGCCCCAGAAGTAATGTTCTTGTCTAATTCTGACGCAAATGCAGTCGTCATTTGGGTTTTTGGTACACACCTCCATGTACCACGAGTTTAACTTGCGCATTTGCGTACCAAGATCCCTGAGGGCCGATGGGTTGTACAGACTTCTGCCACGTACATAACTTCTCTTGAACTCATCGACTACAGTGGCATTTGCGATGAGTGCATTTCCGTAAAATTGAGTCGCGGATATATTAGCTCCTTTCAAGAAATCTTCCATACCATCATAATTGAACTTGGGGCCACTGTAGTCTTCTAGCACGCTCATGTTTGAACCATATTCAATCCCAACAACTAGCGGGGGCACTGATTGCTTCGATTGTTCCCCGAGCTGAGGGAGACCCTTCCCTGCTCTTTTCTTTTCGATAATTATCTTTTCAAGAGTGCGGTCATAGTCTGATATTGGAGATTTCTTCTGAGCATCACGTAGCTTTCTCTTCTTTTCTTCCAACTTCTGCCTTAGAACTGATTGAGGTACGTAGAACGGCTGTGCAGCTTCTTTCTTTGCTTTACGAGCGTCTTCCATTTTCTGGAAATGTGCTTGCACATCGGACTTTACTGAAGCGTCTATTTCTTCGTCAGTCTTATCATACGGAAGTTTCTGAGAAATCTTAACAATAACTTTCCTTGTAGCTTGTATCTTTGGTTTTGGTTGGGCGGCCGACACCTTTGCTTTTGTGGCGGTCCTCTTCTTTGGCGATGGGGCGGCAGGTGTCGGCGTTGGAGACCGTCGTGGCGACGTTGGAGACCGTCGTGGAGGCGATGGGGCCGGTGTCGGCGTTGGAGAACGTCATGGAGGTTGTTGGTATTTCTTATGACTATTGGATAAATCCGCAAGCGCACAGATTATACCGATGTAGCACTTCACCGGGAGTATTCCAGGTATCGTATTTTCCTCTGGGAACGATAGTGATCTAACTAGGATTAAAGATATGTCCTATGATGGATCAAGGGATATTATGATAAATGGGTTGAGAGGTTCAATATAGCACAGATGTCTAACAAGGGATAGCTGGTTATACTGGTCTTATCGGCCTTTCTCGTGCAGGAGGCGACGGGATAGATCAGAAAGAGGGCAAAACTCTAACCGGACCGCGCCGTCACGTTGTATTGAAGCCTTACATTTTAAGAACTTATCTGACACACGTGGTGGAATACAAAGACTAGATAGAGTTGTCACCTTCTACTAGCATCCACAAACTATCCGTGTAATAAGCGGTTTACAAAGATAAGATCTAGTCTAGACACCACGTCTACACTATTCTTACTACTTTAACCCAAGCTTTAAGGTTAAAGAACTTTACTTAAAGTAAAGCGATGATCAAGCATGAAAAGTTGTATAACAGCTAAACATGATTTAGAACACTGAATACTATAAAGAACTCAGAAGAAGTCACTTACAAGTGCTAAACTTACAGAGACTCGCATCCGCTGAGGTACAACTTGGAGAAGACGCCAGACAGTCCCGACTCTTCTCCAGGCGCTCCTCACTCTCCTCCAACTAGCATAACACTACTGAAGAGCTCCGCTAAGAGACTAGAGAGTAGTTTCTCTAATGAGGCATGAGTGAGAGTGAGGGCCTAGGGGGTATTTATAGCTAGAGGTGGAGTAGGGGCTTCTCCGGTGCCACGTCAGCGATCCACGCCACCTCCATCAACCACTGTAGGATGAAACCGTCATTTTAACCGTCTTAAATCAACGGAGGAGATCAAGTGGATGCATGGCGGCATGTAGGGAGTCGGTGGGGAGGTCGGTGCACCTTTTGGGCACATGACCTGGTTCGGCCGAACCCCCCCCCCCCTTACAGGTGGGCCATGGCCATTTCTTCTAGAATCTGACCCCACTGGTCAGGGGACCAGTGTCTGGTCCCACCTAGGCATTTGGCCGAATGTGAATTGTGGCCAAATGGGCTCATCTTTCGCAGGTGACTTCTAGACGTAATGCCCATCATGATGGTGTGCTTCGTGCACATTTGCCATACTTGGAAATACGTCATGTTGGGCCCATAGATCCTTGTGCTGTGAATCTGGACCATTGAGAGGTGAATATACTTGGATCCAAGGGTAGAGAGTATTCTTGAGGGTGTTACATGGATCATGGGGTCTAAGGATGCCAAGTGGGTCCATAGGGTGGTCGGTCGACCCCCTAAGTGGGCCCACTGGCTCCAAAAGACCCCATTTGTCATTACCTGCATCAAATAGTCATGGGACATGTGGAACTAGTTATTGGGTAAATTATGTTCATGCTATTCTAGTTTTCCTTTGAATATGAGGATGTTGACGGTGTTTTGATGGTGATAAAATAGCTTGTAATTCAAAGGGGAGACGTGACAAACCAGTCAGATTCGACGTTTGAAATTCAATGGATGCTGGCTGGTGGGTCTAGGCCCTAGAAGCACGTTCGGCCGAACGTCTTCGGAGCCGTTTGGCCACTTTGAACTCTGCATTTAGATCCCTTACCTATGAATGTTGATGTACTCTGAACTTTCTGAAGTTTGGCCTCCAACATGGTTCGGTCGAACCACAAAAGTGGCCGTTTTGGTCCAATTTTTTTCTGGTACGTGTCATGGATGTGCTCAACATGATTCAGTGAACCTTTTGGTGTTTTGACAAGTTGGAGTGTCGACCGACCTCCCCCATACTTGTTTCAGCGCATACTGTGACACAGGACAGAGAAAGATCAAATGCATGGGTTCCGCTGGGGTAAGATACCAGCAGAACCAAGAGTTTATTTGCCATTGACAGCTTAGGCAAACGTGTTCATTGATTCAAGAGTGATAGACTATCAAGCCTAAGTATCTTGTTGCTATAAAGGGCTAAGGTGATCCAAGGGAGAAGACGGAGAGAGAAGGTCCTTAGCATAAAGGATAACAAGCATATCTTCATGCTCTCTTCTATTGGGGCCATGAGGCAGGTTGTGCCGATGGCTCTAGAGGATTACTAAGGAGAAGGAGAGGCAAGGAGATTCTCTCTCTAAATGGATTTAGATAAGCGTTTGAACTTCGTATTAGTGATAATGCAAAGATCATTAAAGCTATCTTCAAGACCGAGACACGCCATTCTCTCCTCAGAAACTCTTTCTTCTAAGTTGGTAAAGCTTTCTTTGGAAACAACACGTAGAAACTTTTCCATATCGCTCTTCTTCTTGGTGGATCCATGGTGAGGTTAAGGAAGGTAAGAAGGGAAGCAAGAGGAGATGGAATTTCTACTGGTGGTGAAGAAGAGCAAGGTGAGATGAGGAAGGAGAGGGAGAGGTTAAGAAGAGAGAATTCAACGTCCTTTGCCTCTATTTTCACTTGGATCGTGCCGGAAACAGGATAGGAACGTTGGTCCAACGTTGAGGAGCAACGTGCATGGCTGAAGAGCCAAAGCCACATTCGGCCGAACGTTTTTGAAAGATTTTGAACAAAGGAGCCAAGTTTCGAACTTGATCGGGTCAGGTGAGTTAGCTCGTGAAGTTTAGGGTTGTTTGGCCCAAAGATAGGTTCGGCCGAACCACTTTAGAGGCCAAATGGGTCGATCTTTCACGAGGGGGGAGTCAAGGCTAAGTCTAGGCCATTTCTAAGGTCTTTTTCGAAATTTGAACAAAAAAGTTAAAACATCTAGATTTTAGTTATAATTGAGATTAAGAACCAAATCTATCATATAAGTTTCTTGCTCAAGAATTTCATGCTCATAGAAAACTTTAAGACGTTAACCATTTACCTTTATAGTTGTTGCAGCCGTAATCTGGAAGCGTGACGATTCATTGCGTCATGTCATTGATGATGACGAATGGTCTTTCTTCTGTGAATCGTCGCATCGTACTCAGACCCTTTTCTCCATTCATTGGTTCTCTCCTGCGAAGGATTAGTAGACAACACATACCCGAAGGAATTCACGAATGATTTGAAGCAGGGGCATTATTGTCATAGAAACAAAGGACATCTTCTATGCTATAGGAAAGTTGGCTTTAACATTTTAGCATAGAAAGAGATGCTCCCTCATTGTTCACCAACTCTTTAAAAGTTAAGCAAGGTTGAGGCAAAGATGTGTAAGATCATTTCAATACTACCTCAACCCTTGATTTGTCTCTTATGAAAGATCTCATGACTTAACCACCAAAAGTTTGAAGTTATCATGCATTGGTTAGTCCAAGAGCACAACCAAATTCCATACAAGTTTACTTTAGGTTCATTAATCAAACTTGACACCATGTCTAATTTGATTAAGGAAGGTTATTTAACCTAAGCACCATGCTTAATTTAAAGAGCTTATAGGAGTATTATCACTACTCCCAAACCAAAGCATACTCATAACAGAACTAGGAAGCATGTAGGCATAGAGAGATTAAAAAGGGAGACATGATCATGGATGGTGAACTAGATGAGCATTTGCAGATTTTTTTTTAATTTTTATTATTTATATGACTTAGCAAGATGAGCAAGTTATAAAGAGAAAGCAAGGTAGAGACAACTAAACAAAATCAAGAATGAAGCATGATATAAATTTCTTAGAGAAATCCACTCCCCCATACTTGGATTTTGCAACATTTTACAATGTGAAAATCCAAGTCTAGGATGTGAAATTTTCTTTTAAATGGGCTTCATTATTGAAGGATGTTTGGTTGGACATACCTTGTGTTTTGCTCCATTGTTCTTTTTGTTCAAACCTGAAATGGTTAGTGACAAAAATACCTGAAGGAACACTTTCACAAATATTCCCTTAATCTCTTTTTACAAAGTCATTTAATTCATTTTAGAATTTTGAGAAACTAGAAATATTTTTATTTTTGTTTTATATATTCTTTTTTAGCAATCTTTAATAGAAAAGAAGAAGACTTGGGTTAGCTCCCAAAAGTGCTTAATTTTAAGACACAAGCTTGTCTTTGGGAAACCTTCAAGTGTATCTCATGTTGGTGAAGTGGTTTCCCCTTCAACTCCAACATTTTCAAACCTATCCTCAAGACCAAACCACTATGAGATTTGCAAAATTTATGGTAGACAAACACATCTACAACCATCCTTGCAAAGATTTTCGAAACAAGAAGAATGAAGAGGTTGTAGATCATGTGTGTAGTCATGGTCGAGGGAAGGATTGATTTGGGAGATTTCTCATTTGAGCATGGATTTGATTGGAAGATCGGAGTATAACTTCCATGCTCATTGACATCATTCTCCCTTTCAAATACGTCTTGTTGGGCCCATAGATCCTTGTGCTGTGAATCTAGACCATTGAGAGGTGAATATACTTGGATCCAAGGGTAGAGAGTATTCTTGAGGGTGTTACATGGATCATGGGGGCTAAGGATGCCAAGTGGGTCCATAGGGTGGTCGGCTGACCCCTAAGTGGGCCCACTTGCTCCCAAAAGACCCCATTTGTCATTACCTGCATCAAATAGTCATGGGACATGTGCCACTAGTTATGGGGTAAATTATGTTTATGCTATTCTTGTTTTCCATTGAATATGAGGATGTTGACAGTGTTTTGATGGTGATAAAATAGCTTGTAATTTCTGTCAACAGAGGTTCTGGGGTCGGTTTCGACGATGGAGACCGCCTTGGAGGTTCTGGGGAGGAAGCCGTGTCGTGCATTTCACCATCATCATTCATCGCAACACTATGACCAGCAGGTGATGAATGTTGACTTAGGTATATGGGGGAGATCCTACAGCAAAAACAACGAGTGTGAATAAAGTATCTCTATTTAAGCCCCAATACAAGTGTGTGAAAAAGAGATAGGTATGATTCACTTTCATTCACACCTAGGAGGAGGCGGCGATGGTACAATAGGAGGTGATGCCCCAGGAATAATGATATAGCGCTTGCGCCAACAAATAAATGTCTTCTCCGCTTGTCCAAAAGTCGTCTCCCCATCACCTCCTTCAATGTCAAGCTTAGCATCGCGATGACCTTTTTCAACTCTATCCACCGAGACGCGAGCATATCCAGCTGGTACTTTTGACCCATGGCATATTGGTATCTTCGTAGGGTTGATAGGAGATACAATACTGGTAGCCACCATGATTGTGGTAGCCCCCTCTGGAATGTGCGGCTCACATGGTGTATTCAGTTCTGTGATGTCATCCACGGGGAAGCGTAGCTTTGCGTCATCACCGGGTTGAGGCACTTCCGTGGAAGCACAACTGCTTTTCATGTGAGCTGATGGGCTGATGTTGACTTGCGGTACTGATCCAATACTTTGCATTCGGCTGATTGCTAACTCCACTTGCCTTTTGATTTCCTCGCTCATTCTCGCTTCAAGTTTCTCTTCTCACTCTTTTGCTTGAATAGCTGCTTCGCGTGCTTCACTAAGCATTTGCAACATGCTAAGTTTCATAGCTTCCTCCTCTTTCTTCTTTCTCGGGCGGCTTCTATATGTATCTTTGTCTTGAGGGAAGGCATGCTTCCATGGCACCGTGCCATGACCTCTCGTTCGCCCACCGTGTTCCGCAGTCCCCAGTGCATATGTCAGCTCATTTTTATCTCTATCTGGTGACCATAGTCCTTGTTCCCTCATAGATTGAGCGTAAACTAGTTTCCTTGCTGCTTCTGTGAGTCCTTCGATATACGTTAATCTCCCGGTCTAAGGGTCAATGCCTCCCCCGTGACCAAAAAACCACCACTTACTGCGCTCAGCCCAGTTATCTGATTCTGGTTGAATTCCCCTAGCTTGAAGGTCATCTTCTTCTTTTTCCCACTTAGGAATGGCAGTCTTGTAGCCACCTGATCCCATGTGATGATGGTATTGCTTTTCTCGGGCATTCTGTTGGTTCTGTATCGCTCGTGATTCGTCCTCTTCGGATGTCTTGAAAGCTACAAAGTCATCCCAAAACGGTCTCAACTTGACGTAGGCTTTTTTGTTGAAATCTGGAGTAAGGTTCTTCTTGATAAAATCATTATGCAATGTCTTCTTCCAGGCTTGGAAATATGTTGCCATCTTCTTCATAGCACAGTGTCGGTGTTATGACCCGGGGGTCAAGACCACCAACGAGTAAATTTGTATATCGCGTGCTTCCTCTCTCAGACGTGATGCAAGATGGACACAAGGTTTATCCTGGTTCAGGCAAAGAAGGCCCTACGTCCAGCGGGGGAGGATGACTTGTATTATCTCGCACCCAAAACGTGCTCGTACAGGGGGGGTACAAGCTGTGTTACACGGGGTTGCTCAGAGTGAGCTGCGGTCTAAGGCTAGCGGGTTTGCCCTAGGCTGCGGGTTTGCCACCCGAGGGGTCGATCGAGTGGCGGGGTGTGTATTCGTGGAGTGTGAGAGTCTGAACTGAAGTCTCGGAGATTTCAGGATCCAGCCAATCTCTCCTTATTCTACCTCGGCATCCCCTTTTATAGACCGAGGGGAGGTCCGAGGGTACAGGGTCCTAACTGTGACAGTATGGGTAGCGTGTCCGAGGCACAGTGTTGGCGGAGAGACGTTGAGCACTGTGGCGGCATGGCCTTCCCGTCCTTCTGGCGTCCCCAGTGGTGGTGGCAGTGGAAGTCACCGCGGCACAGCGTCCGTAGACGGGCACGGATCCCACGGCTTGAAGCGGGACGGGGCGGATGGGACGGCCCCCATACTGGAGTTGTTAGAGAGAGAGAGGGGTCGAGCCCCCGGTCGAGGGAGCGGTCGAGCCCTGCGTGGCTCTGTCGCATTCCCGAAGTCGTCGTCGAGGGCCGCACTGTTCACCTTCCGAGGGGTACTGCTGGAGTCCGTACTCGCGTAGTGGCGACAGTGGCGGCACTGTTGACAGGAATCGGGGACTTGACGGGGAGTTGGCGGATTTGACAGCGGGCGCGGGCGCCCATGTCGCTAGGTGGTTTCACTTTAACCCATGCCGGGAGCAGTTGGGTTAATCGAGCCTCTCGTCCGGGGGTCGTCCGTTTGGCCCCTGGTCCGTCGCTCATCGTCGAGGTAGGGTCGGAGCACAGACGGGGTCGGAGCAGAGACGGGGTCGGAGAGGTCGAGGTAGAGGTCGAGGGTTCGTGTGTTCGACGGCGGTTGCGGCCGAGGAGGTGGAGGTGGTTGGGTCCCAGGCCCCCGTGAACAAGGGGGAGGCTCCGGCTCACCCAACGCCGGGGCGGTGGCCCGAGGGCCTAGCCTTGCTGGAGGCTCGACTCCAACTCGAGTGCGAGGGCACCACTGCCGCCGCGTCCGAGGGCCCTTCGACGACGCCAGAGCTCGAGGCGGGGGGTCCGGTCGAGCGGCCCGAGGCGACACCTGCGTCGGCGCAGGACAGGATGCTGATGGAGTCCACCCCCGCTGAAGTGGACGAGATGGTGGCCGAGCTGGTGGGCTCGGCGAAGACGACCACCGTCGCGGTCCCTCGGGCGGAACCTGAGGTGGCTCGGCCTCCCCTCGAGGCTGGGGGGCCGTTGTCTCGAGGTAAGCCATACTTCGACTTACTCGAGACGAAGTGGGTTTGCATTGCTGGGTGCTAATTTTTTCGAGTCTTTCACCGCGCAGGGACGTTCTACTGGCCGGGGTTTCCTTCGCCTGGTGGCGACGGCTCGGCGGGGCCGTCGACATCCTCGTGGAGTGGCCCTGAGGACGGGAGAGGATAGAGCTCTCCCCCCTCTCTGCTTGGCAAGAGGAGGTCGAGCGGCGCGGGGGTCCCGCCGCCGTGCTCCAGGGCGTCACGCGGGCGGTCGAAGAGAGGATCACCGCCCGGAGCGTGGCCTGGGGCCAGGAGGTTCTCGAGCTGGCGGACCCTCAAGACCCCGAGCGGCTCTTCCTCACGCTCGACGACCAGGCCGAGCTCCGACGGTGGGAGTACGTAGATGAGTATCGGTCCTGGTTTGAGCACTCGGTACGCCGCGCCGCGGAGGTTGCCGCCATGGACATACGCCAGGGGATGGAGGTGGGTTTCACGCTCCCTTAGATTGTACTTGGATTGTCTGATTGCTATTTGCTGACGGTCTTCCCTTTTATCCTCGTCAGGCGCTGCGGGCGAGGTCTTATGACAAGTCCCAGTACATCCTCCGGGTGCAGGAGCAACTCCCGACCCTTCGCGCCTCGCTGGATAGGGCGGAGGATGAGGTCGCCCGCGCGAGGGCTGAGGCGGCAGCCGTCTGGGAGAATGCCGAATCGAAGGTCGCCCACGCGAGGGCCGGCTTCGAGGCCATGCAGAAGGAAGCCTAGGTGGCCTTGAAGACGGCGCAGACGAGGCTCGACACCACCCTTCAGTTGACCGTCACGGTGGGGCGGGAACGGGACGCTGCCCTCGAAGCCAAGCGCAAGGCCGAGGAGGAGGCCGCTCGGCTGAAGGAGGAGCTGGCCCGGGCGACGGAGGGCATCCGAGGGCTCCGGGGAGACCTCGACGCCGTCTCCCGCGAGCGCGACACTCTGGCCGTCTCGGAGGAGAAGGCTCGGACCCGCGCGACCTCCCTGGGCGTGGTGGCGATGAACCAGAAGAGGGCCCTCGATGATGCAAGCAAAACCATCGAGGGCCTCGAGGCCAAGGTCAGGGGTCAGTCCTCCGACCTTGTCGACGTCCGCCGCCAGCTCGAGGAGACCGAGCAGGCCTACTCCACCCTGGATGTGCATGCCCAAGGTGAGTGTTTCGAGGGTGTTGCAGAATCTGTCCTGCCTCGACCCTCTTTCTGCTCTTTTGGGTTTTGACTGTGTTGCATGCTTGTTTTGGCAGAGCTCGCGACGGATAATGCCCGCGCCCACGAGGACCTGAACAATCTTCAGGGCCTCCTCGGGACCGAGGCGAACCTCAACGCGAGGCTCGCGGACGTCATCAACACCTTCTGCGATGACCTCTCGGTCAAGCCGGAGCCGGAGGTTGAGGGCGACGCTCGAGGGGACTCCCTGCTGTGCCGCTTCTACTCCATGAGGCAGGGGGTGACGGAGCACGTCCGTGCCGCCCCGCATGTGGGCGTGAAGCGGGCCCTCGCGGTCGTCAACTCAGTCTACAATGTGGACCTCAACCTCGTTGTCGACGGGTTTGCCACCGACCCGAGGCTGACCGACGAAGAGAACGACGCGAGGTGCCAGGAGTTGATGGATCTCGCGGAGGTGCCCGGAGGCGAGCTGGCGAAGCTCTTCGAGCCCGAGGTGATCCCCTCGGCGGATGGAGATGGCGCCGAGTAGTCCTTGGCCTGCGAGCCATATCTGGACAGGAAGGTCCATGTAATAGTTAGGCTTTTTGTACTGATACAATGCCGAGCCCCCGAGGGCTTCTTGTGTATAATGCATTTTGATCAAGATGCACATAGTTATTTTTGTTTTTCGCGCTCTCTCTGCTTTTCTTTGCCTGAGTGGACGCTTGTGAACTAAGTATTCGACGCACGCTCGCATCCTTGGAAGGGGGGAGCGAGCGGGGATACCGTAGCTCTGGGGCGTAGGTGAGTCCCTGGCTCGACGACACCTGCGACCCTTAGGGAGTTCGAGGCGCCTTTACTTAGTTATGAAGCGTACTCGAGGGAAAGAACGAGAGGGAAAGCCGAGTTTCGAAAAACATTCGAGTTTTTTGGAGACTTAGGAGGGGGGTGCCCCCCTGTTAGCCCCCGAGGGAGGCTCGACTTTGCTGGGGCAAAGTCGAGGCTACCTTAGTGCTGTAGATGGGTGCGTCTAGTTATTTCTACTTCTCAAGCTCTCTCTGCTTTTCTTTGCCTGGGTCGACGCTTGTGAACTAAGTGTTCGACGCACGCTCGTATCCCTGGAAGGGAGGTGGCGAGCGGGGATACCGTAGCCCTGGGGCGTGGGTGAGTCCCTGGCTCGACGGCACACTCGACCCTTAGGGAGTTCGAGGCGCCTTTACTTAGTTATGAAGCGTACTCGAAGCAAAGATTGAGAGGGAGAGCTAAGTTTCGAAAAAACGTTCAAGTTTTTCGAGGACTTGGGAGGGGGGTGCCCTCCTTGTTAGCCCCCGAGGGGAACTCGATTTTGCCGGGGCAAGGTCGAGGCTACCTTCGGTTTTACGAATGAATGTGAAATATGTTTCGAGAACATTTTATTCATTCGAAGATTTGTACATAAACGCGAAAATGTACAGGGCCCTGAGGCCTCAGGGATAGAAGCGACGTAGCTGTTCGATGTTCCACGCGTTGGTGAAGATCTCACCCTTCTCGTTCTTCAGCTTGTAGGTGCCGGGCTTCAACATTTCTGCCACGATGAAGGGTCCCTCCCACGGTGGTGTCAACTTGTGACGCCCCTTGTTGCTTTGTCGACGGCGCAGAACGAGGTCGCCGACGTTGAGGTCCCTTTTGCGCACGTTTTTGTCGTGGTAGCGCCGCAGCGTCTGCTGGTATTTTGCCAACTTGAGGAGGGCCATGTCCTGGGCTTCCTCGAGCTGGTCGAGGGAGTCCTCTCGGGCTACCGTGTTGGCTTGCTCACTGTAGGCTTTCAGTCGAGGGGACCCGTACTCGAGGTCGGTGGGGAGGACGGCCTCGGACCCATAGACCAAGAAGAACGGAGAGAACCCCGTGGCTCGACTTGGTGTCGTTCGGAGACTCCATAGCACAGCAGGGTGAGGCAGTCCCCGAGTGCCGCGTGGTGGCCGCGTGGTGGCCACAAGCCCCCGAGTGTAGATCTTTCAACAATGCCCTCCCCTCCCCGAGGGTGAGGCAGCGTTGAAGTACACCCGACGGGCTACGTCGATATAGCTCGCGGCCATCCCCATACAAGACGTAGGTTTTGGCGCGTCGGGCTACACGACGGGCTTCCGTGCGGTCTTCTGGGAGTTCGCCCCGTGTCAGGTACTCGAGGTAGGGTGCACGCCAATCCATCAGAGGGGTTGGCGCTGCGACAGTCCCGTCGATCTCCATGACCTCTCCTCCGCTCGAGGGGGGATCGGTCGAGGGGGGTGGGTCGACCCCTTGCTCGAGGTCGGGAGCCCCCGAGTCCAGGTCGACGGACAGCTGATAAAGATCCCTCGAGAAGATGTCGGGAGGGACCGTGCCTCGAGTAGACGCGATTTTGGCCAGCTCGTCGGCAGCTTCGTTGTACCGATGGGCGACGTGGTTGAGCTCGAGGCCGTAGAACTTGTCCTCGAGTTTTCGGACCTCCTTGCAGTAGGCTTCCATTTTGGGGTCGTGGCAGCTCGAATCTTTCATCACTTGGTCGATCACCAACTGAGAGTCCGCTCGCACGTCGAGGCGTCGAACCCCAAGCTCGATGGCGATGCGCAGGCCGCTGACGAGAGCCTCATATTCGGCGACGTTGTTGGAGGCGGGGAAGTGGAGGCGGATGGCATAGCGCATATGGACCCCTGAGGGTGATATGAACAACAATCCGGCGCTTGCTCCCATCTTTATCAACGATCCGTCGAAGTACATGGTCTAGAGTTCGCTCTGAACCTGCGCTGGGGGTAGTTGGGTGTCGGTCCATTCTGCAACGAAATCTGCCAGTACCTGAGACTTGATGGCCTTCCGAGGTGCGTAGGAGAGATTCTCCCCCATGAGCTCGGCCGACCACTTGGCGATCCTTCCAGACACCTCCCGGTTCTGGATTATCTCTCCGAGGGGAAAGATGAGACCACAGTAACTGGGTGGCCCAGGAAATAGTGCTTGAGCTTACACCGAGTGAGGACGATCGCGTACAGCAGCTTCTGGATGTGGGGGTACCTCGTCTTGGTCTCGGAAAGGACCTCGCTCACGAAGTAGACAGGCCTCTAAACCGGCAGGGCGTGTCCTTCCTCCTCCCTCTCGACTACTATGACCGCGCTGACTACCTGGGTAGTTGCTGCGACATAGAGCAAGAGGGGCTCGGCCGGACTCGGGGGTACCAAGACCAGGGGCGAGGTGAGCAAGGCCTTGAGTCTCGAGAGCGATTCCTCGGCTTCGGTGGTCCACGCGAAGTGTTCCGTCTTCTTCAGGAGGCGGTAAAGGGGTAGGGCCTTCTCTCCGAGCCTCGAGATGAAGCGACTGAGGGCGGCGAGGCACCCAGTGACCCTTTGCACGCTCTTGAGGTCGTTGATCGGGCCCATCCTCGTGATGGCGGTTACCTTCTCGGGATTGGCCTCGATCCCGCGCTGGGAAACTATGTACCCTAAGAGCATGCCTCGGGGGACCACGAAGACACACTTCTCAGGGTTCAGTTTTATGCGATTAGCCCTGAGGCACCCCAACGCGATCTCGAGGTCTCTGACCAGGTTTTCGACTGTTCTGGACTTGACCACGATGTCATCGACGTAGGCCTCGACGGTCGGCCCTATGTGTTTCCCGAAGACGCGGAGCATGCATCGCTGGTAGGTGGCCCCGGCATTTCGCAAGCCGAAGGGCATGGTGAGGTAGCAAAACATGCCGAAGGGAGTGATGAAGGAGGTCGCGAGCTGATTGGACTCCTTCATCTTTATTTGGTGGTAGCCAGAATACGCATCAAGGAAGCAGAGGGTTTCGCATCCCGAAGTGGAATCTACTATTTGATCGATACGTGGTAAGGGAAAAGGAACTTTGGGACACGCTTTATTTAGACTAGTGTAGTCTACACACATCCTATCCTTCCCATTCTTTTTCTTTACAAGCACGGGATTAGCTAACCACTCGGGATGATGCACCTCCTTGATGAATCCGGCCTTCAAAAGCTTTCGACCTCCTCCCCGATGATCCTGCGCTTATTCTCATTGAAGCGGCGCAGGCGTTGCTTCACCGGTTTGGACCTGGCTCGGATGTCCAAGGAGTGCTCGGCGACCTCCCTCGGAATGCCCGGCATATCCGAGGGACTCCATGCGAACACGTCGGCATTCGCACAGAGAAATTCGACGAGCACTGCTTCCTATTTGGGCTCGAGGGTGGCGCTGATCGTCAGCGCCTTCCCATCTGCGAGGCCGGGGCCGAGCAGGACGGTCTTCGTGTCTTCCGCCGGCTTGAAGTTGCTAGCGTGTCGCTTGGGGTCGGAGATCTCTCCGGACAAGTCGTCGAGGGCTGCGAGGATTGCCGAATCCTCGCGGGCCTCGGCTTTCTCCATGCACTCGACGTCGCAGTCGTATGCGTGCTCGTAGGAGGTGTCGACGGTGATGACCCCCGAGGGCCCCGGCATCTTGAGCTTGAGGTAGGTGTAGTTCGGGACCGCCATGAACTTGGCGTATCCCGGTCTACCGATGATGGCATGGTAGGTGCCTTGCCACGCGACCACCTCGAAGGTCAGCTCTTCCTTTCGGAAGTTCGAGGGGACGCCGAAACAGACCGGTAGCTTGATGCGGCCGATCGGGAGCGCCTTCTTCCCCGGGACGATCCCGTGGAACCCCCCCCCCGCGCTGGGCAGGAGCATGGTCCTCGGGATCCCCAGGAGGTCGAGGGTCTTGACATAGATGATGTTGAGGCTGCTCCCCCCATCCATGAGTACCTTGGTGAGGCAGGTGTTGAGGATGATCGGGGCGACGACGAGCGGGTAAGCCCCTGCGTTGGGGATGTGCTCAGGGTGGTCGTCCTGATCGAAGGTGATCGGCGTATGGGACCAGTCGAGGTACCGCGGAGCCTGGGCTCGAACGGAAAAAACTTCTCGACGCTCCCCCTTGCGCTGGCGCGTTTTGAGGCGAGTCGAGGGTCCCCCATAGATCATGTAGAAGTCGTGGATTTCGGGGAAGCCTCCTTTTTTGACATCGCCCCTGACGTGGGCGTCACAGGGCGGGTCTTCTTTGCCGTCATCTCTCCTGAAGCCAGGAGGGACGAAGTGCTTTCGGAGCATGCGGCAGTCCTCGAGGCGGTGGTTGGCCGGCCCGATATGATAGGGGCAAGGCTCCTTCAGCATCTTATCGAAGACGCCCGGTCGGGAGGGGGCCCTCGAGGCTTCTTCTTGTCTGCCGCAGCGACAAGGTCGTCGGGCTCGTCATCGTGCTCGACGTTGGGCTCGACGTTGTGTCGGCCCGGTTGGTTCTTCTTCTTCTTCTTCTTCCGGCCGCCGTTGCCGTCGTTGTTCCCTCTGGGCCCATTGTTCCTCTTGGGAACGTCGTCCGAGCCCCCGGGCTCATTCGCCTTGCCTTTCCCCTTCCCTGGGGATATCTGGAAGAACACGCCAACGGCCTCTTCGCCAGCTGCATAGTTGGCGACGACATCCATGAGCTCGTTGGCGGTCTTGGGGGTGTTTCGCCCCAGCTCCCGCACCAACTCCTTGCAGGTTGTCCCGGCGATGAACGCTGTGATGACCTCGTGGTCGGAGATGTGGGTCAGTGCAGTGCGCTGCCTCGAGAATCGGCGGGTGAAGGCGCGGAGGGTCTCCCCTGGCTTCTGCTTGCAGCTGCGAAGGTCCCAGGGGTTGCCCGGTCGCTCGTAGGTGCCTTTGAAGTTGCCCTCGAAGATCCGGACCAGGTCGGGCCAGTCTTGGATCAAGTCCGGGGGCAGCTCTTCGAGCCACCTTCGAGCGGTGTCGGAGAGGAACAGTGGAAGTTGCCGAATGATGACGTGGTCGTTGTCGGCTCCACCCAGCTGGCATGCCAGCCTGAAGTCGGCAAGCCAAAGCTCTGGCTTGGTTTCGTCGTTATACTTGACCAGGCTGGTGGGTGGACGGAAACGGACGGGCAGGGAGGCCCGCCGGATGGTTCTACCGAAGACTCGGGGACCCGGCGGCTCCGGACACCGACATCGGTCTTCGTCGCTGTCGTAGCGCCCACCCCTGTGAGCGCTGTAGCCTCGAGCCTCGGCGTCGCCGTACCGACGTTGATTGTTCACCCGAGGGGGTCGATCGTCGACGAGGCGTTCCTGAATCGGTCATCGCTCGACTTGGCCCTCGGGCGCCTTGTTCTGGTGGGCGGACACTTCTCGATTTTGTCGGGGGGGGCGGCACTGCTTGTCGCTCAGAGGCAGCCCCCCGATGCCTCGAGGCTGAGCTCTCCGCCTGCTGCACGGCCGCAGTTTGGAGAAGCCCCTGGATTTCGTCCCTAATACGCCATGCTTGGGGGGTCGATGGCGCCGGCATGTCGCAGAGCAGCATCGTGGCCGCTACGACATTCTGGCTGGCGCGGTTGAAGACTCGGGGTTCGACGGCCCCCTCCTCGACGATCTGCCGGTGGACTTCCCAGGCCCGCTCGCGAGCTCCTCCACCCTGAGGACGCCCTCGATCCCGCTCGAGGGCGTGCTCGAGCTGCTGAGAAGCTCTCGGACCTGCGCAATCTGGACGTCTGGGGGTGGATCGGCTCTATCAGGACTTGGGGGGTTGGCATCTTGAGTTGGTGTAGCGTTGGCCCCTCCTCCTTCTTCGGTGGCCACGGTGTCGTCGACGTCGTCCTGCGGGTCGGCCTGTTCGTCGAGGTGGAAGCACTCCCGGGTGGAGTTGTAACTCTCGTCGGGAGAGTCCGAGTCGGGGTCGGCGTGGTAGAAGTGGGGGAAGGACCCCCTGCGCTCCTCCGCCAGGCGCCGACGCAACGTGCCCCATGTACGGGGTAGTCCTGGCTCGCCTGGTGAAGAGGTGGTGACGGGAACGGCCGTCGCACGCGGTGGAGTCCCGGGAGACCCGCCACGTGTCTGTATCTGCAATCCTGCGAGGGCGGAAGAGAGCCCTGCACTATCGTGGTGCCCGCGCGGGAATGGGTCACGCGGTGGTGATGGGGTCGAGTGTGTCGGAGAGGCGACGGGGACCCCTGGGGACGACGATGCGGCGGAGCCAAAGTCCCACTCAGAGGGGCGCCCGCCCTCGGCCCACAAGCATGGGTCAAACGGACCCCTGGGAGAAGGGACTGTATCACCAGTTGGGGCCGGGGAAACGGCGTCCGGCACCTCGGAATCTGCACGACGACGAGCGCGTCGGAGCCGCTCACGTCTCCTCCTGATCGCAGGCCAGAGGCGCAAGCAGAGGAGCCGTCGCCTGACCCTTGCCGGCCCCGGCGTACCGGAGCTGCTGATGTCCAGGCCATGAATGGAGGGAAAGACTATGAAGTCGCCCTGGTCCGTGGATATGAACCCTAGGCTACCGAACCAGACGACAGCGGCGAATGGAAACGGTGGGATGGTGGAGTCCATCTGAGAGAGTAGTTTGGAGTTGATCGACACGCAATTCCCCCTATCTAGCGCGCCAACTGTCGGTGTTATGACCCGGGGGTCAAGACCACCAACGAGTAAATTTGTATATCGCGTGCTCCCTCTCTCAGACGTGATGCAAGATGGACACAAGGTTTATCCTGGTTCGGGCAAAGAAGGCCCTACGTCCAGCGGGGGAGGATGACTTGTATTATCTCGCACCCAAAACGTGCTCGTACAGGGGGGGTACAAGCTGTGTTACACGGGGTTGCTCAAAGTGAGCTGCGGTCTAAGGCTAGCAGGTTTGCCCTAGGCCGCGGGTTTGCCACCCGAGGGGTCGATCGAGTGGCGGGGTGTGTATTCGTGGAGTCTGAGAGTCTGAACTGAAGTCTCGGAGATTTCAGGATCCAACCAATCTCTCCTTATTCTACCTCGGCATCCCCTTTTATAGACCGAGGGGAGGTCCGAGGGTACAGGGTCCTAACTGTGACAGTATGGGTAGCGTGTCCGAGGCACAGTGTTGGCGGAGAGACGTTGAGCACTGTGGCGGCATGGCCTTCCCGTCCTTCTGGCGTCCCCAGTGGTGGTGGCAGTGGAAGTCGCCGCGGCACAGCGTCCGCAGACGGGCACGGATCCCACGGCTTGAAGCGGGACGGGGCGGATGGGACGGCCCCCATACTGGAGTTGTTAGAGAGAGAGGGGTCGAGCCCCCGGTCGAGGGAGCGGTCGAGCCCTGCGTGGCTCTGTCGCATTCCCGAAGTCGTCGTCAAGGGCCGCACTGTTCACCTTCCGAGGGGTACGGCTGGAGTCCGTACTCGCGTAGTGGCGACAGTGGCGGCACTGTTGACAGGAATCGGGGACTTGACGGGGAGTTGGCGGATTTGACAGCGGGCGCGGGCGCCCATGTCGCTAGGTGGTTTCACTTTAACCCATGCCGGGAGCAGTTGGGTTAATCGAGCCTCTCGTCCGGGGGTCGTCCGTTCGGCCCCTGGTCCGTCGCTCATCGTCGAGGTAGGGTCGGAGCACAGACGGGGTCGGAGCAGAGACGGGGTCGGAGAGGTCGAGGTAGAGGTCAAGGGGTCGTTCGTTCGACCCCTCGTCCATCCTTCGTTCGTCGAGGTGGGGGCCGGGGGTCGTTCGCCCACCCCCTCGGTCCGTCATTTATCGTCGAGGTAGGAGCCAGGGGGTCGTTCGCTCGCCCCCTCGGTCCGTCATTCGGCATCGAGGTGGGCCGACCCATGACTTGTCGCCACAGCTGGTGTAGAGGGGGCCCTCGATCGATGGGCCATGCCTTACTGAGCAGTGGGCTGGTCCCTGCCTTAAAAATAGTTGCTATGTTTAGCGTTAATTTATCGAAGGGTTTAGGGTACCCCTTACCTTTGTACCCGACACACAGTCCCTAACTCTCCCCTTCAGAGCTTCATCTTCTGTATCGAGCGAGAAATGTTGAAGGACTTGTTGCCAAATTAGTTCCTTGTCACGATCAGAGACAAAACTAATGTCAGGACGTCCTTTCCTTTGACGCCATTCACGAGCGCTGATCGGAAGCCTATCCCTTACAAGGTAACCACAGTTGCTGGCAAATCTATGTGCATGTGGTCCAAGTATTGCCCATGTTTCCTCATCGAATTTCGTGATAATGTACGACCCTCCAATGGCTTCTTCGGGCCTCGTATATTTTTACTCTTCCCCGTAGTTGTTGTTGATGCAGACGACTATGTATGTAGACACACTGAAGCTCCATGTTTGGTTTTGGATAATTAATGACAACCTAGGACTAATCATTGTGCTAAGTGGTTGAATTAGACAAGGTGGTCCGACCCAACTAATGGAGCTAGATGATGCATCATGGCGGATGGAAATGATCCAAAATATTGATCAAGTGCTCATGCTTGGAATGGAAATGGAGAAAAATAAATTCTATGTACTCAAGGCAAAGGTATAAAATAGAATATTTATTTTGCCGGTCAAGACGCAATAGAGTGCGTGATTGGTTTTTGGATAGATAACCGTACTATAAAGAGGGGAATTCTTTAATTGCAATGGTTATCTAGTGCCACTAAGTGTGAGTGTCATTTGCATATGCATTGCACTTAGTGATGTGGTGACATTTTATACCCTGAGATTTATTTGTGATAAGCTAACTCAAGTGCCCAATTTATTTGGAATATCTTGTTGGAGTTAGCACCGAAAAGGGTTGGAAATAAAAATGGAAAACAGAGAGCACATGTGTGCGTGTGTTGCTGCTGCTGCATGCGTTCATATATGTGTGTGGCTGCATGCATAGAAAGATGAAAAGAGCATCCCACGCAAGGGTGCTGCCATCTCTTTACCTCTTTGCATGCAAGTTTGTTGACTTTGTGTGTGAAAGAGAAATGGGACAAGAGAGCATGCGGCATGGTGTGAACATGGAAGTGGTTTTGTTGACAAAATGAGAAAAGGAGCAACACATGGGAGTGGGAGCTGCTGCAGGCCTTCATTTAATTTATTCTCATCTCTCGTTGGTCCGACCGTTGCTTTACTTCTGGGACTGGTCCGTTTGGCCTTCTGTCCGTTGGACTGGTTAGCCATTTGGGGAAGAGGGCAGGGCTGCGTGCTGCTGCTGCCATTTGCTCTGGCACTGGTCCGTTTGGTCTTGTGGCCGTTGGCAGCCCGAGTGGCGCGCTGCTGTGCCCGGGGCTGGTTAAGTCCAGTGCCTCCCCTTCCTTCTGTGAGACACCTCTCTCTCTCTCTGTTGTTTTCAAATGAAAGAACAAGAACAGAGATAGCTCTCAACTCCTCTCCTCTCTCATGCCTTTGATTTGAGCCAAAATCAAGTGAGAGAGCAAGCTCATGAGATCCATTTGAGAGCTCCAAGAGGATCCCCTCCCTCTCCTCTCCTTCTCCAAGCTTGGTGCTTATTCTTGAAAGGATTGAGGGAAACCCTAGGACATTTCGATTTGGGGAAAAAGTCTAGTGTTCATGCATTTGTGATTCATTTTTGTGGCACTAGGTGGTGATTGCAATTGTGGTATTCTTATTACTCTTGGTGATTGCCATCACCTAGATGGTTGGGGATCGATTGATTGGTGAGGGTATTTGGTGATTGTGTCCGCCCCCAATCAAGGTGAATTTGTGAGGGGTTATTGTGGTTCCCCGACGGAGTGCCAAATTCCAACTCTAGTGGATTGCTCGTGTCATTGAGTTACCGCACTTGCGTGTGGGTACTTGCGGTGCCTTGCGGGGCTTGGCTTGAGGGCCTTCTACCAAGGAACCACCAAGGTGTTGGTCGACACAACGGGGATTAGCTTGCCGGCAAGCAAGTGAACCTCGGGAGAAAAATCATTGGTGTCATCTCTTGTCTCCCGGTGAATTGAATTGATTGATATATATTGTTGGAATTAATTATTTGGTGATTGGCTCTCTACTCTCCAACGACGGTATAAAAATCACCTCTCTTCCTTGCATTTATTTGTTCTCGTCTTGCTTAGTAGTAATTATATCTAGTTGAGTAGAAGTTGCTTGTGTAGTTATATTTAGAGTATCCTTTTGCTCACTAGTGGTTTTTTAGAGACCTAGCAAATTGAGTGACATAGAGACTATATTTATTAGATTTGCAATAGGTGGCTTGCCTAACAAGTAGAGCTAGAGTAAACCGCATTTATCGCCATTTGTGTTACTAACATTTGCTCTAGTGATCTTGAAGATTTTAAATTAGGCTATTCACCCCCCCTCTAGCCATATTAGGACCTTTCACACACAAAACTTATAAATATAATTATACAACTGTAATTATTTTGATTTTCATGTATACACAAGATATTGTAGACATATATATACCTCGGCAACATTGTCTTGCGCGATATTTTCTTGCGCGATATTTTCTTGCTCAACATCTGGCGCAAAGTATTGACTTCCATCATCTACTTGATTGGTGCCATCTACTACTTGATCAGTACCATCGTTGATCATTGAAAACAATAAAGCCTCCATGTCGTCATTCGGGTCGTCCATATCTATATCAAATCATATATATACATGTTTACTAGCAATAATGGAAGGTCAATATTTCTCTAGAGTAGACACTTTGGGGTAGACACTTAGTCTTAGAGTAACCAAAAGGGTAGACATCACTTAGGGTTTAGGGTATAGGTTAGACGCTTAGGATGTATATCTATAGGGTTTAGAAACTTAGGGGTTTAGGGTAGACACTAAGTGTGTGTGTATGTGTGTAATAAAAGTGTTTAGGGTTTAGGGTAGACACTTATGATGTATATCTATAGGGTTTAGAAACTTAGGGGTTTAGGGTGTGTGTGTGTGTGAAGGGTTTAGGGTAGACACTTAGGGTTTAGGCACTTAGAGTTGGGCACTAGGGGTAGACACTTAGTGTGTGTAATAAAAGGGAAGACACTTAGGATGTATATATATATGTGTGTGTGTGTGTGTGTGTGTGTGTGTGTGTGTGTGTGTGTGTGTGAAGGGTTTAGGGCAGACACTTAGGGTTTAGGCACTTAGAGTTGGGCACTAGGGGTAGACACTTAGTTTGTGTAATAAAAGGGAAGACACTTATGATGTATATATATATTATGTGTGTGTGTGTGTGTGTGTGTGTGTGTGTGGTGTGTGAAGGGTTTAGGGTAGACACTTAGGGTTTAGGCACTTAGAGTTGGGCACTAGGGGTAGACACTAAAATATATTACTAACATAAAACCATTTCCTAAATCAATTTATAACAATTGAAGGTATTATAATACTTACAATAATGGAAGGCCAATATTTCTAAAACTAAATCCATTTACAATATTTTAGAGTTCAATCCATTTACAATATTTCTAACAATAATTTCCTAAAACTAAAATATATTACTAAAACTAAATCCATTTACATGTTTACTAGCAATAATGGATGGTCAATATTTCTCTAACAAATCCATCTATCAAATCATATATATATATACATATTTACTAGCAATAATGGAAGGTCACAATGTTTCTCGAACAAATCCATATCTAACAATGCACCTTTTCCACTTCTTCTTCTTTTTCTTCTTCTTCTTCTTCTTCTTCTTCTTCTTCTTCTTCTTCTCCTCGATCTCCTCTCCGCCTAGAAAAACACGTATAAAATGTTAGTGTGTGTAAAAACAAGCAACTAATTTTCCTTTTTTCTAACAAATCCATTTAGAAATAAACCTTTTTTCCTTTTTTTTCTTTTTTCTTTTTTCTTTTTTCCTCTCCTTTCTTCTTCCTTCTCTCCCTTCTTCCTTAGCTTCTTCCTGAATGGCGGGCAGAGCTAGAGAGGGCTTGTAAATTGCTCTAGGTCTTGTAAATTGCATAATAAATTAAATACATGCCACAAAATTTTAAAAAAATAACCATTAAATTTCCTTTTTCTTTATTATACACTAGAAAAATGTATAACATAAAATCTTTTACCTTTTATAATATCAAATATAAATGTAATTAACCATTAGAATTTGGTTAATGCAAAAGTATATTGTTCAATTAAAAAAAATAAAATGCTTGGTTACCAACAGGAAATTAGTTTATTTATTATTTTAACGTTAAACTATTTGTGTTTCACCATTCATTGTCCAATTATGCGACCTTTAAGTGTACCCTTAAATAGAAAATTGTTAATGAGACACTAAATGACCCTATATGAAAAACTTTTGAATACAAAGGTTTTATAACTCATCAAGATCATTCATTTTAGAACTAAACTTTTTCAATGACAAATGTAGATCTTCATTAGTCACTAAATGACTACAAAAGAAGTATTAGTAAACATTAATTTGACCAAATACAAATGTAGATATTTATTTATTTGACCAAAATGCCTAATACACATGTCACTTGATTGACATCACACTGCTAAGCTAGCTACATCAAGCGGGCACATTAGTGATCTTCTTCTTGACATATGTCATTTGGTCATGATCATGTCGTAACCATGGAGTGTCCTCGGCATTTAGAAGGATGCTTGGGTCTTTGGTCACACTGAATGGCGCAATTCGGTCATCCCTTTCGTAAAGTTCTGACATGTCTGAGTTGTTCTCAATTTCCAAAATGTTTCTTTTCCCTGAAAGAACTATGTGACGCTTGGGCTCATTGATGCTTGATTTGTCATCGTTTTTTCCTTTCTTTGGTTTTGTAGACATGTCTTTTACATAGAACACCTGATTCACATCAGCAGCCAGGACGAATGGTTCGTCTTTGTACCCAATAGTGTCGAGGTCCACTATTGTTATCCCATAATCCTTGTCAATTGTTACCCCGGCTCCGGTCATCTTCACCCATTGACACTTAAACAAAGGGACTTTAAAATTAGGTGCATAGTATAGTTCCCAAATCTCAACTATGCGGCCATAATATGTTTGCCTTTTTCCATTTGGGTCAATGGCATCTATGCGGACACCACTGTTCTGGTTGGTGCTCCTTTTATCTTGGTCTACAGTGTAAAATATATTTCCATTTATCTCATAGGCTTTGTACGTGAGGATGTGCCATGATGGTTGTCTAGCCAACAAATATAGTTGGTTATCAATACTGTCATCACCAAGAAATTTTTTTCGCAACCAATCGCCGAAAGTTTTCATGTGTTCACGCATAATCCAAGCTTCATTCTTCCCTGAAAACTCGGATCGTAGGAACTTCTTGTGTACCTCGACATACGGTTCCACCACAGAGGAGTTTTGAAGAACCGTGTAGTGTGCTTTGTTGAAATAATCATCCCCCGTACTGATATATGTTTTCTTCCCTAGTGTTCCTTTTCCACTAAGTCTCCCCTCGTGTCTTGATTCAGGAACACCAATCGGGTCAAGGTCGGGAATATAGTCAACACAGAACTCAATGACCTCCTCTGTCCCGTAGCCCTTGGCGATGCTTCCTTCTGGGCGAGCACGTTGGTGAACATATTTTTTCAGGACTCCCATGAACCTTTCAAAGGGGAACATGTTGTGTAGGAACACAGGACCGAGAATACTAATCTCCTTGACCAGGTGAACTAGGAGGTGTTCCATGATATTAAAGAAGGATGGAGGGAAAACCAACTCAAAGCTGACAAGGCACTAAACCACATCATTCTGTAGAGCATCTAGTTCCATTGGATCGATTACCTTATAAGAAATTGCATTGAGGAATGCACATAGCTTCACAGTGGCTAGACGTAAATGTGGAGGTAGAATTCCTCTTAACGCAACCGGAAGCAATTGCGTCATAAGCACATGGAAGTCATGAGACTTTAAGTTTAGGAATTTCTTCTCTGACACATTTATTATATTCTTTATATTGGAGGAAAATCCAGATGGGACCTTGATGCTGCTTAGACATTCAAACATGCTTTCCTTCTCTTCTTTTATAAGAGTGTAGCTAGCAGGCTTTAAATAATGGCGTCCATCTTCTGTCTTCTCTGGATGCAGGTTGTCTCATTCTTTCATGTCTTGCAAGTCCAATCATGCTTCAAGTGTATCTTTGGCTTTTCCATACACACCCATGAATCCTAATAGGTTCACACAAACATTCTTTGTCAAGTGCATCACATCGATCGCGTGGCAGACCTCTAGGACATGTCAATAGGGTAGCTCCCAAAATATGTACTTCTTCTTCCACATAGGTGCGCGTCCATTAGCATCTTTTGGAACTGGTACGTCCCCTTCTCCCTTTCCAAATACTACTTGCACAGCCTTGACCATATCAAGTACGTCCTCTCCAGTTTGGTTGTCAGGTTTGGTTCATTTCACTTCTTATTTACAATGCTTTCCTTTTTTTCTGGCTTGGTTATTCTTAGGAAGAAAACGACGATGGCCAAGGTACACGACCTTTCGACATTTTTTCAGATATACACAGTCAAGGTCATCAAAACAGTGTGTGCATGCATTATATCCCTGGTTTGTATGTCCTAAAAGATTACTTAGGGCAGGCCAATCATTGATTGTTATGTACAGCAATGCTCGCAGGTCGAAGTGTTCCTGTTTGTACTCATCCCACACATGTACACCTGGTTTGCTCCATAAAAGTAGGAGTTCCTCAACTAAGGGCCTCAGGAAGACATCGATGTCGTTGCCAGGTTGCTTCGGGCCTTGGATCAGCACAAGCATCATAATGAACTTCCGCTTCATGCATAACCATGGATGGAGGTTGTAGATACATAGAGTAACAGGTCAAGTGCTATGACTACTGCTCTGCTCCCAAAAGGATTCATACCATTTGTGCTCAAACCGAACCTTAAGTTTCTTGCGTCTTCTGCAAACTCCGGGAATTCTCTGTCTATTGATCTCCACTGGGACCCATCAGCAGGGTGTCTCAACATGTTGTCTGCCTTACGGTCTTCTTTGTGCTATCGCAACAACTTTGCATGGTCCTTGTTTCTGAACAGACGTTTCAGGCGTGGTATTATAGGAGCACACCACATAACTTTGGCAGGAATTTTCTTCCTAGGACGCTCTTCGCCCTCAACATCGCTAGGGTCATCTCGCATGATCTTATACCGCGACGCTTTACATACGGGTAATTCATCCAAAGTCTCGTAGTCCTTGCCACGGTAGAGGATGCAGTCATTAGGACATGCATGTATCTTCAGGATTTCTAATCCCAGAGGGCACACGACCTATTTTGCTTCGTACGTAGTGGCAGGCAATTCGTTAGGCTTCGGAAGCATCTTTTTATTAATCTTGAGTAATTTCCCAAATGCCTTGTTGGATATGCCATTTTTTGCCTTCCATTGTAGCAACTCCAGTGTTGTACCCAACTTATTTTGCCAATCTTCGGCGCTCGGGTATAATAGTTTCTTGTGATCCTCTAGCATGTGGTCAAACTTAGCTTTCTCTTTTTCACTTTCACAATCTCTTTGTGCATCACGAATGACTTCACCAAGACAATCATCTTCAGAGAGTGTGTCCTCTGCCCCTGCCCCTGCCTCTTCTTCTTCTGTTTCCACCATTGCAGTATCATTGAAGTCACCATATTGAGCAATAATATCTTCAGGGTCCAATTGCTCTTCTTCGTCTTCTTCCATCATAATTCCGGTTTCTCAATGCTTGGTCCAACACATATAGTTTGACATGAAACCTGCAAAACATGGTTATTAGTCAAACAGAGGGAGGAACACCTGGGTACGGTAATTCTTTACCTACTGTTCTTTCAGTTTGTCATTCGCCTGAATGGTGGATGGACAATGGTGCTAATATTCATGTATGTGCTGATGTTTCTTTGTTTTCTTCTTATCAGGCCGCCAGGACTGGATCCTTGTTGATGGGGAACGGATCACATGTGCATGTTCTTGGTGTTGGTACAGTCAATCTAAAGTTTACTTCGGGAAAGACGGTGATGTTGAAGAACGTGCAGCATGTCCCCTCCATCAAAAAGAATCTAGTTAGCGGCTCTCAATTATGTCGAGATGGTTATAAAATTGTGTTTGAGGCTAATAAATGTGTATTGTCTAAGCATGAAACATTTGTTGGTAAAGGTTATGACAGCGGAGGCTTGTTCCTCTTTTCTTTGCATGATGATGTGTGTAATAACGTTGTGAACAATGCTATTATTTTAGACGAGTCTAATATTTGGCATTCACGACTTTGTCATGTAAACTTTGGTTGTTTATCGCGGTTAACAAATCTTAATTTAATTCCGAAATTAAATTTGGTGAAAGGTTCTAAGTGTCATGTATGCGTTCAATCGAAGCAACCCCGCAAGTCTCACAAGGCTGCTGAGGCGGGGTTCTTGGCACCGTTAGAACTAGTCCATTCCGATCTATGCGAGATGAATGGTGAGTTGACCAAAGGTGGCAAAAGATATTTCATGACTCTTATAGATGATAGTACTAGATTTTGCTAGTGTTCTTATTAAAAACAAAAGATGAAGCGTTACATTATTGTAAGACCTATAAAGCTGAAGTAGAAAATCAACTTGAGAGGAAAATTAAACGGTTAAGATCCGATCGAGGAGGAGAATACTTTTCAAATGAATTTTCTGAATTCTGGGTAGAACATTGAATTATTCATGAAAGGACACCTCCATACTCACCACAATCCAATGGGATTGCCGAAAGAAAGAACCGCACTCTAACTGAGTTGGTTAATGTCGTGTTAGAGACAGCGGGCTATCTAAGGAATGGTGGGGTGAAGCTATTTTGACAGTATGTCATGTCCTGAATAGAGTTCCTACAAAGAATAAAGAAATCACACCATTCGAGGAATGGGAGAAGAAAAGATTAAATCTCTCTTATTTGCGCACTTGGGTTGTTTGGACAAAGTGAATGTGCCAATAAACAAGAAGCGCAAACTCGGACTTAAAACTGTTGATTGTGTGTTGCTTGGTTATGTTGTTCACAGCGTTGGCTATAGGTTCTTAATATTTAATTCTGGAGTACCTGACATGCATGTTGGTACTATAATGGAATCCAGAGATGCTACATTTTTTGAGAATGAATTTCCAATGAAGAAAGAACCTAGCACTTCTAATCATGATTCTGTAATTTCCCACGAGCATTTTATTCCGATAGAACAAAATGAGGAACCCCATGTGCATGATCCAGAAGAAGATACCTCTATAGTCACTCGAAAGAGTAAGAGACAAAGAACTGCAAAGTCTTTTGGTGATGACTATATTGTGTATCTTGTGGATGACACACCAACGACCATTGAAGAGGCATATTCCTCTCCTGACGCTGACTCTTGGAAGGAAGCAATAAGGAGTGAGATGGATTCAATTATGTCTAATGGAACTTGGGAAATTGTTGAACGTCCATATGGTTGTAAACCCATAGGATGCAAATGGGTGTTCAAGAAAAAGCTTAGGTCTGATGGTACAATTGAGAGGTACAAGACAAGGCTTGTGGCCAAGGGTTATACCCAGAAAGAAGGAGAGGATTTCTTTGATACTTATTCACCTGTTGCTCGCTTGACCACAATTCGAGTGCTACTTTCTTTGGCAGCCTCTCATGGTCTTATCTTTCATCAAATGGATGTTAAGACAACTTTCCTTAATGGAGAGTTAGAAGAGGAGATCTACATGGATCAGCCAGATAGATTTGTAGCAAATTTTCATGAAGGCATGGTGTGTAAATTATTGAAATCTCTATATGACCTCAAACAAGCTCCTAACCAATGGCACGAAAAGTTCGACAGAACTTTAACATCTGCTGCCTTTATTGTGAATGAAGCTGACAAATGTGTGTATTATCGGTATGGTGGGGGTGAAGGTGTAATATTGTGCTTATATGTTGATGACATTAATTTTGGGAACTAGCCTTGATGTGATCAAGGAAGTTAAGGAATTTTTTATAGCATCTTTGAAATGAAGGATTTGGGAGAAGCTGATGTTATTCTTAATGTCAAGCTACTAAAGGAAGGTGATGGTGGGGTTACTCTTGTGGAATCCCACTATGTGGAGAAAGTCTTAAGTCGCTTTGGATACAATGACTGTCAGACTGCTCCTACACCTTATGATCCTAGTGTGCTATTAAGAAAGAATCGTAGAATAGCAAGGGATCAATTAAGATACTCCCAAATAATTGGTTCTCTCATGTACTTGGCAAGCGCTACAAGGCCTGATATCTCTTTTGCTGTGAGCAAGCTTAGCCGGTTTGTTTCAAATCCGGGAGATAATCATTGGCGTGCTCTTGACAAAGTAATGCGCTACCTAAAAGGTACAATGAGTTATGGCATTCACTATTCCGGGTACCCCAAGGTACTGGAGGGATATTGTGATGAAAATTGGATATCTTATGCTGATGAGCTATATGCCACAAGTGGATATGTATTTCTACTTGGAGGTGGCGCTGTTTCATGGAAGTCTTGCAAGCAGACTGTCTTAACGAAGTCCACCATGGAAGCAGAACTCACAGCATTAGACACCGCTGGTGCTGAAGCTGAATGGCTTCGTGAACTTCTAATGGATTTACCGGTAGTAGATAAACCTATACCGGCTATTTCCATGAACTATGATAACCAGACTGTGATAGTCAAAGTAAACAGTTCAAAGGATAACATGAAGTCCACAAGGCATTTTAAGAGGCGGTTAAAATTTGTCAGAAAATTGAGAAACTCCAGAGTTATAGCGTTGGATTATGTTCACACGTCTAAAAATTTGGCAGATCAATTTACTAAGGGACTATCACGTAATGTGATAGTTATTGCATCGAGAGAGATGGGCTTGAGACTCACCTAAAGTCTGTCATAGTGGTAACCTGTTCTATGTGACTGGAGATCCCGTGAAGTAGAACGATGAAACAAGCTAGTGATGGACTGAGAGGAAAGACCCTTAAAAGGTCCATGTCTGGTGCATATCTTTCCTAGTTGTATGGCAGGTTGGTTCATTCCTTAATGTGATCCGAGTGGCTTTTTCAAAGCATGGATGTTGTCCTACAGAACATCTTTAAGGAACACACCTATATGAGTTCGACTACTAGTCATAGTCTGTGAGATGTGGGTAATCTCTAGATACCCATGAAAGGCCCAGAAGTTTGACTTATATTCTCCAAATAGAGGGGATACTCTGGATACCTAGTATCAGTAAAGAGTCTTGATGAAACTTGTATCACACAAAACTGTCAATTCAAGGCATAGTCCATTGTATAGTTGTGAACAAGTGTAGTCTTTGCTCTAGATGGATGTTCAACTTAACAGTGTCCCTCGAAACACTGATATATCAAACAACAGAGAAGTGAGAACTTTACTATGAGGTCTAGGGTTTGGTGGGGATTGTTGAATAAATGGGCTTGGCCCATATTTTAATAATCTAATAAATCCTAGTCTCATACTATATGTTATGTTGCATTATAGTATAGTCCCATATGGACTATTTACTATAAGTTGACTCAACTTAAATAGGTGGACTTTGTGTGCATCAATTGAGAAGTTGAGAGGAGGATGATTGGGTGCCACACACGCGCGCCGCCGCCGCCGCCGAGCCGAGGCGTGGCATGGCGTGCGTGCGTGCGTGTGAGCCGAGCCGAGCCGTGCCATGCCGTGCCGTGCCGTGTCAGCGTCGTCGCGACTGCTCGCTGATCCCGAACCATACATCTTCTTCTCGGCGTTCCCGATCCCGTACACGCAGGCCCTGTTCCCGGCGTTCCCGTACAAATAGGTTGTTCCCGGTGATCCCGTACACGAAGGTCTTCTTCCCGGCGAACCGTTCGAGGGACGGCACTGCGTACATCTTCCTGCATCGACTGTGGTCCACGACTTCGCGCAACTCACTATGACGACTAGTGGGAATGGAGCCGCCGGTGCCTCCAGCACTGGTCCCTCCGCAGGGTATACTTCAATCTCCCTGCTAATCTTGTTCTTGATGATATATATTAAGCCTCGCTACCGCAAGAGCTAAGCATTGAAACCTAACATAAATACAACTCGAATTCGTGTTCTATTAAACAAAGTGTATTTAAATTATTAACTATCTAACATAAATAGAACTCGATACATGTTCTATTAAATAAATGTTATTTATAAATAATAATAAAAAATCCAAAGAGCTTGATCATACTAGAAAACATGTCTAGGACACCAATTTGTTTGTGAATCCTCGAATAAAGCTGAGCTCATCATATTTTAGCAATATAATTTTTCCAAAAAACATATTATTATGAATCCACTCTTAACTAATCCGAAAAGTAACATAACTCCGACGGAAGTATAACATGTTAGTTTTGACTAATTTAGAAAGTACTAGGACTCTGACCGAAATATGACACATTAATCCTTTCGTTTTCTCTCGTGACTCCGACCGAAAAACAACACAATAATTCTCTCATTTTCTCCCGTTGCAACAGGCGGACATTATTTGCTAGTATATATAAGGGAAGATGTATCTATTACGGTTAAGCAACAATAATGTAGCGAGCCTAATATTATCTCACCTCCTCTCTTCAAGCTACCAACAACAATGCCACCCTCCCTGCACCTAGAAGACCACAACACCATGCTCCGCCCCTCCCTCTCTCTAGGTTTGGCCGGCCCTAAGGTCGTCGTTCGTCCCCACTAATCCACCCCTAATTCCCTCAATTCTACCCCAAATCAATGATATTCACACTTGGTCTAACCGTCTAAATCAACCATGAAGTATTAGCTATGACCTATTCCTTAGCTAACTATTAGCCAGCCAAATCCATCTATGTATCTCTCCAACTCAAAGCACCAAATTTGTGGATCATTTGATATACTCGATGACCTTTTTATCTTGTCTTGCTTCTCTCAGTACGTCCAAATGGAATTGTTGGGTTCTTGCCCCTGTCGCCAAGGCACGCCGCGTCATAGTGGAATTGTTCGGGTCATGGTTGCTCACCTATTGCCCTATGCATGATGGGTGCATAGTGCATGGCACAGCCGACATCCTTGTGTTATTTATCTGGGAGCTGCAAAGTGGCATAACGGTGGTGGCATGACATCTGTCATGAACCACCTACCCTCCTAGTGGTGACAGGGTTGATCTCGACTCTCAGTGGCTATGTCGAATCTTCCTCTGTCCGGAACGATCCTAATCAGATCGGTCCTTGGTCATGTGACCCATACTCGTAGTGGTTGGCATAGTATGCTCATTTGTCAAGTATGATAGACGCGGATAGTGCTACTATAGGGCGAGGACGCTGGTGTGTTGCGCCTAACGCAATGGGACTACATAGTGGTCCTATTCGAGTAGACGGTCCAAAGAGTGGCGCTCTGCCCCGAGGCCCCACAGTCCGAGGGGTGTTTATACTTCTCTATCCTTAGGTGGACTTGTGATGCTGAAAGTATCTAGGCCTCTAGTGGGTTTCAATGATTTATGACGACACAAGATTATTATGACTAACGTGTGTTTTGTAGAGGCAATTTGAGTTACATCATGATAATGAAGATTGATTGGGCAACCAATGATTTTCATGCCCCTTAGCGATGTATATCGTTTTGGTTTACAAAGGATGTAGGCAAGGTTGAGGATGATCTAGTTCTAAGTGTCGATTAGAGTTGAGAGATACTTAGATCTATTCATTATCATGGAGTTGAGGATGATTTATTCAGCTGCATCATGGAGAAAACATGCCACATTGATGATTGTTGAGTTATGAAAACTCACCAAATTTAAAATATAGTGACAACTAAGGATTAAAATGGCTTCATGTCGTCTCTATTTCATTATCACTCGACCTATATAGTGTAGGGGAGCAATATTTATATGAGGCAATTACTTTTACCTTTTTACCCCTCCACTTTACAAGGTCTTGTACAAATTTCTAGAATATTCATGTGCATAGTAGTTTTTTCATGAAGGCTCTACATGTAGTTGTTGCCAACATGGGACACCATTCTAGAAGGGTCTATCTAGTCGAGACTGTGCCCAAGACTTCTGAAAGGTCCTAAGAGATGGCTAGAGGGGGGGGGTGAATAGCCTAAATCGAAAACTAAAAACAAACTCAACAAGTTAGATAGCAAAGAGGCGAAGCTTAACTTTCACTAGCCTACTAGGGGATGCAAAGCCACCTAACCACAATTTATATCCTAATAAGCTCTAGGATCACACAATGCCTACTCAATTCTAGAAGCCCTCTAGGCACAACCTAATATACTAGGACAAGTAAGAATAAGGTAATGCAAAGATGGGGAAGGAGATTATACCGCCGAGGAGTAGTAGGGGATGAACCAATCAAGTGAATACCAATGAAATCAATCAATCACAAGAGACAAAGGTTGACGCTTGATTTTCTTCCGAGGTTCACTAGTTTGCCAACTAGCTAGTCCCCGTTGTGGCAAGAAACTCACTTGGAGGTTCACGCGCTAATTGGCATCACATGCCAAACCCGTCACCGGGTTCCGCACAACCAACACAAGATGAGGCTACTGAAACACCACAAGCAATCCACTAGAGTTACCTTTGCGATCTCCCGCGGGGAAGGCACAAGAACCCCTCACAATCACCTTGTAGTCGACGAAGCACAATCACCAAGCTTCTCGATCTACCACCGCTGCTCCAAACCGTCTAGGTGATGGCAATCACCAAGACTAACAAGAAATCAGCAGCGAGAACGCCTCCCAAGTGCCACTAGATGCAAGCTATATGCGAAATGCACTTGGATCACTCAATCTCTTTTGGAAATTCACTAACCAAGCATGGAGATGAGTGGGAGGGAGTTTGCTCAGCTCAAAGGAGTCTCAAGATGTTCAAATGTGTGAGAGAGCACGCCCAAAGCCGGCCAACACATATTTATAGACTCCCTCAAAGTCCACTAGTCGTTGCTCTGTTACGTTGGCGACAGACGCTATTCACGGGGGCGACGGACGCTCCGTCGCCAGCGTCCGACGCCTTGTTAGAACTAGCTGTTGGGCTGATGCACGGGCCACGGACGTTCCGTCGCCAGCGTCCGACGCCTTGACCTCCAACATCCGGCGCCTTTCTTCAAATTGCCCGTCTGCAGAGCCCTCTGGAAGCCCGATGGACGCTCTGTTGGTTCACGATGGACGTTGCGCCTCAGCATCCGGCGCAAACTCGTTGCTCTCGGGTTTCTGAGAAAATTCCAAAAAATATTTCCAGATGCTCTGAATCAAAGTTCCCAGCGTCCGACGCACCAGACAGCGTCCGACGGACTCGGCTGCAACATCCGACGCTCTTTTCTCTTCTCTGATTCTTCCACCTTTGCTCCAAAGTTGCCAAGCACTAAGTATCTACCTTAGTGAGCAGACTTAGCATGTTTCACTTGACATTTAGCATGGTGTATGTCACTAGGTCCTAAATGCACATGCAATATAGATAACACCTAGTGGCACTTGACAAACCACACTCACTTTTGTATTTCTCCACTTTATAGTACGGTTGTCTATCCTAAATGTGATCACACCCACTTGATGTCTTGACCACCAAAAGAAAAGCCCTAGCTTATACCTTTGCCTTGAATTGCTTAGGGTCTTTTCACTTTCCTTCTTCTTCTCCATGTGTGAGCTCTTGCAATCACTTTGCTTCCTTGCTTGCTCTATCACTTGTCATCATCTTCTATACATGTACTAAGCCTACTCAAACACTTAGAGCTAGATTAGTACCTTAGGTTTCATCAATTATACAAAACACTAGAGATCTCTCAATCTCCCCCTTTTTGGTAATTGATGACAACCCGATATAAATGATATGAAATATGATTTTGAATTTACAATAGGTTTGAAAGTGTTTAACTCCCCCTACATACGTGCACTTCTTATGATTATGAGTCAAAGCTTTGCACATATGCTTAGATAGTCTTTTGGGAGGGGTAAAGTACTAGCAAACTATGTCATGATGCTAAGGTATAAGAGACGGACCTTTGAAGCGCGATACCAATCGAAGTGCGCCAACCATACCTTCCTTAGCAACATGGTTAGCTCGATACCAATTGAAAGCATAAACCTAATGTATTCTATGGTTCTAGCTAACACCTATTCATGCTAGTGATCAAATCATCAATCAAGATTACAACTAGGCATGAACCACACAAGCAAGTCATATTGAATTGAAGTACAATGCAAGCAAACATATGTGTGAATGCACATCCAAATGCAACAACTTGTTCATAGGCTTGCTCCCCCTACTTGTGTGCTTAATTTTTAATTTTTCAATTTTCAAAATCCTATTTCTCCCCCTATTTCTATTTTCTCTCCCTTTACCAAGGCATTATCATTTTAGCACATTTTCTCCCCCTTTGTCACACATTACCACAAAGGAATCCACTTTTAGTAATATGTATCACTTGAGGATACTTAGGAAAGATTTATTGATCAAGTCAATTTAGAAAGAGAGTGGGGTGAATATACTTTATAGTTCAACCTAGATCACTTGTCCTATATACTTAACACAGTTTAAACCATGGACAAGCTTCTTCACACATCTTGCAATGGTTATCTTGGACATGTTGGTTAAGTACAAGAATAAGCATTCTAGACTAAACATGTGAGGTTGCAATCTTATCAACATGTTATATGCCACCACTAGATCAATCAACTCATAGAAACCATAGTGGTACCATATGTACATACAAAATATTTTGTTTTTCATGAAAAGCCTATTTTAATGAGAGAAGATGCCTATATGCTCTACACAAGTCTAGCAAAGGATGAATGCATATGTCAATCAATTGTACCTTGCTATCTTGGAGTAGAGGCATGTCATAAGTGGGGTGCATCAACTCATGTTGGAGAAATCTAAGATATTCAATTCATTCCTCAACTTGCAAAACCTCTTCTCATCAAGTGGCTTGGTGAATATGTCGGCTAATTGATCATCGGTGCCCACATTGTCAATGAAAATGTCACCCTTTTGTTGATGATCTCTTATGAAATGGTGTCTCACATCTATGTTCTTGGTTCTAGAGTGTTGGATGGGATTGCTTGTAAGCTTCACCGCACTTTCATTGTCACATAGCAAGGGAACCTTCTTGAATTTAATTCCATAATCATTCAAGGTGGCTTTCATCCATAGTAGTTGTGCACAACAACTCCCCGCACTAATATATTCGGCTTCAGCGGTAGAGAGTGCCACACTATTTTGTTTCTTGGATGACCATGAGACTAGTGATCTTCCCAATAGTTGACATGTTCCACTAGTGCTGTTCCGATCAACCTTGCATCCTGCATAATCGGAGTCAGAATATCCAACTAATTCAAATCTTGACCCCTTAGGAAACCATAGTCCAAAATCTTGTATATGCTTCAAATATCTCAAGATTCTTTTTGTGGCCTTCACATGACTCTCTCTAGGAGATGCTTGAAATCTTGCACACAAGCATACACTAAATATGACATCCGGTCTTGATGCGGTCACATAGAGTAAACTTCTAATCATTGACCGATAGAGTGTTTGATCCACCATCATGCCACTTGTATCATTATCCAAGTGTCCATTAGTCCCCATAGGTGTACTAATGCCTTTAGCCTCTTCTAATCCAAACTTCTTTATCATGTCCTTGATGTACTTCCCTTGATTCACAAATGTGCCATTTTTCATTTGCTTGATTTGAAGTCCAAGGAAGTAACTAAGTTCACCAATCATGGACATCTCAAATTCATTTGCCATCATTTCACCAAACTCTTCACAAAATTCTTGATTTGTAGACCCAAATATAATATCATCCACATAGATTTGCAAGACAAACAAGTCACTTCCAATCTTCTTTGTGAATAGGGTGGTGTCCACCAATCCAATCTTGAATCCCTTTTAGAGAAGAAAGCTTTTCAACCTCTCATACCATGCTCTAGGTGCTTGCTTCAATCCATAAAGAGCCTTCTTGAGCTTGTAAACATGGTCGGGCTTCTTTGAATCTTCAAATCCGGGTGGTTGCTCAACATATACCTCCTCATTGATATACCCATTCAAGAATGCACTCTTGACATCCATTTGGTATAACTTGATGTTATGTGCACAAGCATAGGCCAATAGGATCCTTATTGCCTCTAATCTTGCCACCGGAGCATATGTTTCTCCAAAGTTAAGACCCTCTACTTGAGTGTACCCTTGTGCTACTAGTCTTGCTTTGTTTCTCACCACTATTCCATCTTGATCTTGCTTGTTCTTGAATACCCATTTTGTTCCAATGACATTGTGATTTCTTGGTCTATCCACTAGTTTCCAAACTTGATTTCTTGTGAAGTTGTTAAGCTCTTCATGCATAGCATTTATCCAATCCACATCCTTCAAAGCTTCATAAATCTTGGTTGGCTCAAATGATGAGACAAAAGAGTAATGCTCACAAAATGAAGCCAATCTTGATCTTGTTTGAACACCACTTTAATGCCTCAAATAACTTGATCTAGAGGATGATCTCTTGCAATGTTGGTTGGTTGGAGCACTTGCATGTGGGAATCTTGAGCAATCGGTTGAGATGATGGACTATCTTGATTTTGATCTTGAACATGAGTTTCACTAGAACTTGCTTGATCTTGAGTTGGAGAGCCACTAGCTTCTTCTTGTAAGGGAATGGTCACTTGATCTTTATCTTCATCTTGCACTTGTCTTGGTCTAATGTCACCAATATCCATACCCTTCATTGCATTGACCAACTTGTCACCTCTCACATCATCCAAGTTTTCTTGTTCATCTTGAGAGCCTTGAGTTTCATCAAATTCCACGTCATGAACTTCCTCAAGAATTCCACTAGATGAGTTCCACACTCTATAAGCCTTGCTAGATGTAGAATAACCAAGTAGAAAGCCTTCATCACATTTCTTCTCAAACTTGCTTAGTCTTGTGCCTTTCTTCAATTTATAGCATTTGCACCCAAATACCCGAAAGTAAGAAATGTTTGGCTTTCTTCCATTCAATAACTCATATGGATTCTTCTCAAGCATCCCATGGCAATAGAGACGGTTGCTAGAGTAGGAAGCCGTATTGATAGCTTCGGCCCAAAAGGAATGACTAACATTGTATTCAATCAACATTGATCTTGCCATGTCAATCAAAGTTCTATTCTTCCTTTCAACTATCCCATTGGATTGTGGAGTGTACTTTGGAGAGAATTGATGGTTGATTCCAAAGTTATCACAAAGTTCTTCAATTCTTGTCTTCTTGAACTCACTCCCATTGTCACTTATAACTCTCTTGATAGTTGTTTCAAACTCATTTTGTCACCTCTTGACAAATGACTTGAAGATATCAAATGTGTCACTCTTGTCACTCAAGAAGAATACCCATGTATATCTTGTGAAGTCATCTACTATCACAAATCCATACTTGTTTCCACCAATGCTTGCATATGTAGTTGTCCCAAAGAGATACATATGCAATAACTCAAAAGCTTTGCTTGTACTCATGATGCTCTTCTTTGGATGAGTGTTGCCAACTTGTTTTCCCGCTTGACATGGACTACATATCTTGTCCTTCTCAAAAGAGATGTCTTTCAAGCCTCTCACAAGATCATGCTTGACTAGCTTGTTTAATTGCTTCATACCAACATGTCCACGCCTTCTATGCCATAGCCAACCCATGCTTGATTTGGTAATGAGACATGTTGAGAGTTGAGTCACATTAGCATCGAAATCCACTAGATAGAGATTCTCATACCGAAATCCCTTGAAGATCATGTTAGAACCATCCACACTTATGATTTCCACATCCTCCACTCCAAATATGCACTTGAAACCGAGATCACATAATTGAGCCACCGACAATAAGTTGAACTCAAGCCTTTCAACTAGAAGCACATTACTAATGCTTAGATCATTTGAGATAGCAATCTTTCCAAGCCCTTTCACCTTGCCCTTGCCATTGTCACCAAATGTAATACTATCAAATCCATGATCACTATCTTGATTGATTGAGTTGAACATCCTTCCATCTCCGGTCATGTGTTGAGTGCACCCACTATCAAGCACCCAATGCCTCCCTCCGGCTTTGTAATTTACCTACAAGAGAGATCAATTCTTTTTAGGTAGCCAAACTTGCTTGGGTCCTCCAAGGTTAGTTACCAAGGATTTTGGTACCCAAATGGACTTCTTGGAAGCCATCCATGGTGCACCAACAAACTTGGCATGAACACCATTAGTACCCTGGAAAGAACATATAATGAATCAACTCTAATAGAGGATATGTCTTGCTTGGCCTTCTTGTTCTTGCATGCTTGCTGATAGTGACCAACTTGCTTGCAACTTTTGCAATAGAAACTGGTGTTCTTCACAAAACGAGTCTTGTGAGGAACAAAAGCGGTCTTGCCTTTCTTAGGGGTATAGCCCAATCCCTCTTTGTAGAGAGAAACTCTTTGGCTACCCAAGCACATAAGCAAGTGGTCCTCACCTCCATAAGCCTTAGCTAAGGAGTGATTGAGCTTTGTAACCTCCTTCTTGAGGGTTTCATTTTCAACCATTAGTGAGGCATCACAAGTGAAACCATCACTAGTAGATGAAGTAGAAGTGGTAGTGCTACAAGAGGGGTTAGTGGGAGCAACAATGATAGGAGCATAAAATGATTCATCAAGAATATCACAAGTAACTCCCATGTCACATGTTTGAACAATCTCTTTCTTACTTTGATCTAAGAGAGAGGAATGAGCTCTTTCATGCTTAGTGTGATACTTCACTAGCTTCTCATGGGCTTCCATTAGCCTCTCATGAGATGCTACAGCCTCATCAAGGTTTTGCTCAAGAGCCACATTGGTCTTGCGCAATTCCTTGCATTCCTTCCTATTCTTATCAATGTATTCCTTAGCTTGCTCAAGCATGTCCATGAGTTCCTCCCTTGAGGGCTCCTCACTATCACTATCGCTCTCACTCTCACTCTCATCATGAGAAAGTACCTTAGTGGACTTAGCCATGAAGCATGATGATGGAGTGTCAAATAGAGAGATCTTGTCCCTCATTGCAATGCTTGAAAAAGCCTTCTTCTTGGTAGTGGTCTTATTTTCATTATCTTCATATTCACCACAAGAAGAATCACCATCCCATATCACTATGTGAGAATACCCCTTCTTCTTATTCTTCTTGTCAAAGGTGAGCTTCTTCTCTTTCTTGTCTCTCTTCTTGTGATCATCATCATCCTTGTAACTATTGTATGGACAATGAGTAATGAGATGATCAAAGCTTCCACACTTGAAGCACTTCCTAGGCTCATCAAAGTTCTTAGACGATGTTCTCTTCCTTCTTGCATGATAGCCCTTCTTCTTCATGAATCTTCCAAACTTTCTTACAAAGAGAGCCATTTCTTCTTCATCAACTTCACTAGTACTTGATTCTTCATCCTCACTTGATTCTTCAACCTTGGCTTTGCCCTTGCTCTTGTGAGATGAAGTAGCTTTGAAAGCTATGCTCTTTTTCTTCTCATCTTTCTTGTCCTCTTTCTTGACATATTCTTCTTTATTGTCCCGGTAAGCATCTTGTGTCATTACATCTCCTAAGACTTGGTTAGGAGTCACGGTGTCCAATCCACCTCTCACAATCAAGGTCACAAGAGTCTCAAACCGAGATGGGAGACTTCTCAAGAACTTGTGAGAGAAGTCCTTGTCCTCAACATTCTCACCAAGGGTCGTGAGATCATTGACTAGCACTTGTAGCCTATGGAACATCTCCGACACATTCTCATCATCCTTCATCTTGAAGCTTGCAAACTTTTCTTTGAGGATGTATGCCTTTCCACTTTTGACAGCTTGAGTGCCTTCAAATGATTCTTCTAGCTTCTTCCAAGCCTCATGAGCCCTCTCTAGATTCTTGATTTTCTCAAACACCTTTTCATCAAGTGCCTCATGGATAGCACTAAGAGCAATATCATTGTGTTGCAACTTCTCTTCTTCGGCCGCGGTGGGTACTTCCTCATTTGCCACTTCAAACTTCTTGTCCACCACAAGCCAAACCTTCTGGCTAATTGACTTGATATGAGCGGTCATCTTGACTTTCCAATAGCCATAGATTGAGCCATCAAACTTGGGTGGTTTCTTCATGTTGTTGATATGAGCCATCTTCACACCGTAGGTTGTTAAGCCTCAAATCAACGGTGTACTAGCTTTGATACCACTTGAAAGGTCCTAAGAGATGGCTAGAGGGGGGGTGAATAGCCTAAATCGAAAACTAAAAACAAACTCAACAACAAGTTAGATGGCAAAGAGGCGAAGCTTGACTTGCACTAGCCTACTAGGGGATGCAAAGCCACCTAACCACAATTTCTATCCTAATAAGCTATAGGATCACACAATGCCTAGTCAATTCTAGAAGCCCTCTAGGCACAACCTAATATACTAGGACAAGTAAGAATAAGGTAATGCAAAGATGGGGAAGGAGATTATACCGCCGAGGAGTAGTAGGGGATGAACCAATCAAGTGAATACCAATGAAATCAATCAATCACAAGAGACAAAGGTTGACCCTTGATTTTCTTCCGAGATTCACTAGTTTGTCAACTAGCTAGTCCCCGTTGTGGCAAGACACTCACTTGGAGGTTCACGCACTAATTAGCATCACACACCAAACCTGTCACCGGGTGTCGCACAACCAACATAAGATGAGGCTATTGAAACGCCACGAGCAATCCACTAGAGTTACCTTTACGATCTCCTGCGGGGAAGGCACAAGAACCCCTCACAATCACCTTGTAGTCGACGAAGCACAATAACCAAGTTTCTCGATCTACCACCGCTGCTCCAAACCATCTAGGTGATGACAATCACAGAGAGTAACAAGAAATCCGCAGCGAGAACACCTCTCAAGTGCCACTAGATGCAAGCTATATGCGAAATGCACTTGGATCACTCAATCTCTTTTTTAAATTCACTAACCAAGCATGGAGATGAGTGGGAGGGAGTTTGCTCAGCTCAAAGGAGTCTCAAGATGTTCAAATGTGCGAGAGAGCACCCCCAAAGCCGGCCAATACATATTATAGACTCCCTCAAAGTCCACTAGTTGTTGCCCTGTTAAGTTGGCGACGAACGCTCTTCACGGGGGCGACGGACGCTCCATCACCAGCGTCCAACGCCTTGACCTCCAGCATCCGGCGCCTTTCTTCAAACTGCCCGTCTGCAGAGCCCTCTGGAAGCCCGACGGACGCTCTGTTGGTTCGCAACGGACGCTGCGCCTCAGCGTCCGGCGCAAACTCGTTGCTCTCTGGTTTCTGAGAAAATTCCAAAAAATATTTCCGGACGCTCTGAATCAAAGTTCCCAGCATCCGACGCCATCGTCCGACACGCCGAACAGCGTCCGACGGACTCGGCTGCAGCGTCTGACGCCCTTTTCTCTTCTCTGATTCTTCCACCTTTGGTCCAAAGTTGCCAAGCACTAAGTATCTACCTTAGTGAGCAAACTTGGCATATTTCACTTGACATTTAGCATGGTGTATGTCACTAGGTCCTAAATGCACATGCAATATAGATAACACCTAGTGGCACTTGACAAACCGCACTCACTTTTGTATTTCTCCTCTTTATAGTACGGTTGTCTATCCTAAATGTGATCACACCCACTTGGTGTCTTGACCACCAAAAGAAAAGCCCTAGCTTATACCTTTGCCTTGAATTGCTTAGGGTCTTTTCACTTTCCTTCTTCTTCTCCAAGTGTGAGCTCTTGCAATCACTTTGCTTCCTTGCTTGCTCTATCACTTGTCATCATCTTCTATACATGTACTAAGCCTACTCAAACACTTAGAGCTAGGTTAGTACCTTAGGTTTCATCAATTATCCAAAACACTAGAGATCTCTCAACTTCACTCACTCAACACTCAAAAGCTTCATGGCCCCAGTCGACAAAGCCTTACATGAAGTTTTCTTTGGCCAAAGTCTTGTTTTGTCACTTCTAGCGAAGTCTTCTTCCTTCAATATTTTTGTGTCGTAAGGTCCTTATCACATCTAGTCTAAGGATTCCACATGTATTAGGACAATTCCTAGTGCATCATGGTGAAAGCATGCCACACTGATGACCCTACTTGGTAGCGATGTTACAGTAATGAGAGGGAATTGCAGGCTTGCTCGCACGACACAGTAACAGGTGGAACCGGACTCGGTTGCCCTATCTTCAATGACAACCATTTCTTCTATCACCCAAATTGGGACCAAGATGGTGCATTCGGAGTCCACATTATGAAGTAAGCCATAAAGGGTGATTTGAGTTGGAACTTGGAGATTTTTTTATTCTTCTTTTCTTCTAATTACTTTCTCTTTGTGTGCATCTAGATTCATTTTGCATTTTATAAGGTTCACATGAACACACAAAAGGAGATGAACATTTCATGCCTCTCTACAATAGTCAATGTAAGTCCTGCATAGGTTGAGAGGGATTTGATGGAGGGCAATAGACGATAGGGGGATGGCTACACCTACGCATAAGATGTCCTTAGAGTTAGGTGTGCACGATTGGATTATTAGGAGAAAAAGCTCAGGGTAGATATGTGCTCCTAGGTGAGACTTGTGTAAGGTGAAAAGGTTCCATATTAGTAGGGTACGATAGAGGCATGTAGATAGTTGAGTGCTCTCATGGACGATCCGTGTGAACGGGTGTACGATCCATTAGGTCAAAGACAAGGTAGTATAGTATTGGTGGCTCGATGTGGCATAAAGAGATGATCCACAAGAGCTGACAGACTATCCACAAAACTCAAGACTTAGAGGTGGTAGTGTTTCTCCTTAGTTGCTTAATACTTCCTCCGTTCCATAATAGAAGTCGCTATGGGAATCGTGTCAGTCAAACATTCTCAATTTCGACTAGATTTGTAGAAAATTCGTGCAACATTTATATCTCTAAATAAGTTTATTATGAAAGTATGTTCAATGATCTATCTAATGATATTAATTAGCGATTATAAATATTAATATTTTTTACATATTATTGGTCAAAGTTGAAAAAATTGACTTCTCGAAAAACAAGAATAAGTTCTATTTTAGGACATAGGATAGAGGGAGTAGCAATCATATACTCCCTCCGTCCCAAAAAGAAGGTCGTTATGGGATGCGTGTCGGTCAAACTTTCTCAACTTTGACTAAGTTTGTAGAAAATATGTGCAATATTTATATCTCCAAATAAATTTGTTAAAAACTAGACTTAAAGATCTTTCCGATGATACTAATTACTTAACATACTTATTTATATATTTTAATATATAATTGTCGGTATTTTGAAAACGTTGACTTCTCGGGAAATGAGAATGACATCTATTTAGGGACGGAGGGAATATGTTGTACCTATGGTGGTTTTGCCAGTGATGTTAGTGTTTGCTGACGAGTTTTTTAGTTGTCTTATCTACTCTCTCCGTCCCATATTATAAGACGTTCCAAGAATCTTGGAGAGTCAAAACATCTGAAGTTTGACCAATAAGTATTAAGAAAAATATAAAATTTATGATATTAAATAGACATATTATGAAAATATAATTGATAACGAATCTAATAATAATATTTAGTTGACATCATAAATGTTATTATATTGGCATATAATTTTGGTCAAAGTTGAGATAATTTGACTCTCCAAGATTCTTAAAACGTCTTATAATTTAGGACGAAGGGAGTAGTTGATTGCTGAGTTGTTTTTGGTTGTTTGTTGAGTTGTTTTACATCTCGTAGTTGTAAGATTTTTAGGTCTGGTTTTCTCTTAAAAACTATACTAACCTTTTTTTTTTCTTTTTCTACGTCATTTAAAAAAATTACCACAAAGCCTTAATAGTCATTTAAAAAAAATTACCACAAAGCCTTAATAAATAGACATGCAGAATTAGAAGTACATAATTCTCTTCTACTCAAAGAGTTTGATAATAACATAACAGCACAACACAACTGATCCTACATTTGATTCAGAATATTCACTCTTGGTTCTTTCAAGAATGACATGTACAGACGCCTTGACCTGCTGATGTTCGCAGCACTAGGTAACACTTCTACTTCTAGTGTAGAGTGTGGTGCCATCACTTGTAGGGTATGCCAGCTAGCAGCTGGAGCCTGGATGTTTTCTTTTTAGCCAAGCCAGCAGCTGGAATTTGGAAACACCAGGGAGCAACAATATTCCAGGTAAGCGCCAATGGTCAACAATCAGTAACAATAACATAATTGGTATCAAGGATGAATTTTGCATCAGTGCTTACCTGCTGTTTGACCAAAAGATAATTAGTGGGCTTAGTATCTAGTGTAGAAAATCTGGAAGTTTATGAATGAAAATTGAGGTGATGAATCTCACGTGCTGCACCAAATCACATGTTTGATAAACAAAATGGTTGTACACAAATTACACTGTTTTAACAAGCAAATCAGTTAACAACTGACAGGGGCACAAGGTCGCACACATTTAGGGGGTGTTTGGTTCCCACCTCCTAAACTTTAGTGGACTAAACTTTAGTCACTTTAGAGACTAAAGTACACTAGGGTGGTTCTGATCGTTTATGTACAATTCTTTTGACTCCCTAGGGCGCCGCTAAAGCACGTTGTGTCAAATTTTTTCTCTACCTTAATACAAAAACGTGCAAATCTTTTGCGTGATCGGGAAAAAAAGTGCCAAACAAACTGACTAAAAGGTGACTAAAACACTTTAGTTCCACTAGTCACTCAAGAGGTACTAAAAGGTGACTAAAATATTTTAGTCCCCTAAAGTTTAGGAGTTGGGAACCAAACACCCCCTTAATAAAGTCCCCTTCGAGTTCAGAGCTGTATGCATTTAGTACTATATAAGCAAATTCAGTAATAAAGGGCAACCTTGGATGGGGCAAAACGAAAATATCACACATAAAATAAGTAGAACACTATTCTGGGGCAGTTTCAATCATTCAGAAACTGAATTTTGTCAAATGGATGTGGCATGGTTTTGATAAAACAAGGGAAAGAAAATATCTAATAGAACAGCTGGAAGTGAGAAGGGAATAAAAAGAAACCAAATAAGGGGAAAAGACGTCCCCAACATAGCATTAAGAAGAATGCCAGACTTTGAACACAGACTGGTGACGGGGGTTTCTTTGACCCCAGGACTTAAACAGTCTAACCAATGTAACTCCCAAGATGTTGGCAGTCAAAAGAGAATTCAGCAGAGGTATAAATCACATATGCCATAAACAGAAAATGGAGCGCGAGCGCAGCATATCTTCTATTCATCATTGCACATTAGAGATGCATCAAGTCATGAACAAGTTGTGGGTACCATAGAGAATGTAGAGCAAAAGCTGGGTGGTGTCAAAACCTGGTAAGTTTTTTGAAAATGGATAGTTTCTCTAGCCACGATACAATTTATGTTGCTGATTGTGATTGGCTGTCCATTGTTTGGTTCTGTGCATTGAACCACACATGTTAAATTGGTACATTACTCATGTTGATAAAACCAGCAGAGCATAAGAAAAAAGGTCAAGTGTATAATAAACTATTGCACTCACTTTGGCTCGCAGAACTTTCTGGCTTTCACTGAAATATTGATTTGGATGATTGATTCCAGAATCACAGGAGACACCGTGTGTGGTCTCAAAGGTTAATGTGCAAGCGAGCTGTATATTTCATTATGCCAGATAAACCAGTCAGTTCAGGAATATCATATTGCTCGGTTAAGCCAATGACAATGAAGTACAGCACCTGGTAATGCCTGTTCTTTACTTTATCCATTATCTCTTCCAATGCATGCCCACCAACACTCATGTTGTTGAGTGCTGCCCGCAAATTTTCTTGGCTGCAGATACAGTAAAGCAGAAGCAAATGCATGGAGCAAACATCAGGTACAAAGCAAGGTAGAATTATGTTTATCTTGAAACATCACAAACTGACATGCCAAGTGACATCACAACAGATGCTGCTATGTACCCCCACAGGTCGAGTTTTTTTTTTAACAGAAGCTGCTGTGACCATAATGAAGTAAAACTATACAATAGAAAAGTATGGATGAGACTAGATGAAACCATATTGGCAGGAATTAGGGAAAAATGTTTCATTGCTCTGTTTGGTAGTTTAGTATTGTACTATTTGGTTCAACCTGGGTACTTAATGAGTAAACAAAATATTAACTTCCGTTCATAATTACCTACGGCTTCTTTTTGGTACATTAAGCTTTTTTTTGTTGGGTGTCATTTTTTTAATCAGAGAAACTGGAAGTTGGAGGCCTCTTGCTCCATTCAGATTTTTTGGTTTCCAAATATGATCTCACTTCCACCTCAAAGTTCAGGAGTAATCTAGTGAAAAAAAGGGAAGATCTGAAATACAAACTGATACAGCTAACAGGAAGTTCACCTATCTAAATAATAAGCACATAGTAATCGTCTATAGAAGTCTAAGGGTGAAATTGTACCCGAAATGTCGAAACGGGCATCCATGGTGATCTCCAAAACCAGGTGTTGCAGAAATGATCTTTTGACATGAATATGGAGTATAATCCTGAAGCAGCATGTGTGAGAGCAAGTAATAATTCTGGTGCAATTTGAAGTAACACATGGAGGAGGGACTTATTGTCCGTTTTCCTTCTTTTCCGTAATTATGTTTGATGGAATAGGCATATTCCTTGTCAAACCGCTCAGAACCAATCTTATCCAAAGAAGGTAGAACATAAGCGAGACAACAGAAATTGTGATTACATGCGTGTTCAACTCAGGGAAAATTTACTGTTTAATTTCCTTGAGAAAAAAAGAACTGCTTAATTTTGCATATATTTGATCATATTAGCTCAGTGTGCGTTGCTAATATAGAGGCAATGATGTAACATGCTTATGTTAAATGTTTGCATGACACAGTACATGTCTAAAAAATATGTGTACCTTCTGAGAAAATTCAGCCCTCCAAAATCCAAGAGCATCTTCCAACTTTAGTCCAGCACCCTGGATTATAATTTCCAGAAGTAAATTGTCGTGACATAATTTTAGGTACCTATATATCAAAGTTTTTCTCTAATTCATTCAGCTATTACCTTAAGAAAAAGACCAAACTGCATTCTTCCCCCATGCTTCAGATGGTGGTTTTCTCTCAACTGCAAAATAAATGAAAACACTGAGACACCTCATTGCAAGGTATGCATATCCACAGGAACATTTAAGGTACCTCACCTTATCTAGCATATGCCGCATACAAAGAAGGAAAGAACTTTTAGCCAGTTGGTCAATATCCTTTAGAGATATGTCAACAACATCCTTTGGCTGTGTGAAAACAAGTCAAGCAATTCAGCTGGAAACAGCACTAGAGGAAAACATAGTTAAATCTTAGGAAAGCCAAGCATAACTGCATAGGTGAGACAGCATACCTGAGAGTAATCAGGTCCAAAATACGCATTGCTTAATGCTTCAACAATCTGTCATAATAAAATTAGGCATCAAAGAGGATAAAAAAGGTTCTGAAAAAAAGGTAAGGAAGCGGTACTCTGGTACTCACAGGAGTCAACCTGTCTTTTTCTTGTTCTTTAATGGTTGTTGTCCATTTTCTGTACATTAAACAATTACATATAGCTTAATATGACCAGTGAGAACTCAGTTTAGAGCTCAATGCCAACTGCTGCTCTAAATGTCATAGAAGGAAAGAACTGGAAACTTTCAAATTATTTGATTATTTCCAAACAAAGAACTGCTGCTCATAAATGTCATAAATGCGTGGGCAGGTGGCGGTTGTTGCGGGGATGAAAGCGTTGGAGAGGATGAGCGGCGGCGGGAGTGAAGAGATTGGGGGCGCCTTGGCGGGAAAAGCACCTCCTTTTCCCACCGCGATGCTGCTGGGTCAGTGGGCCGTAGATAGGCCTGCTAACATGGAGTGTGTAGATAGGCCCGCGAGGCCGCGACAGATCCCCCTCTCTCTCTCTCCTGAAGGCTTCGTTCTCCCGTGCGCTGGAGGCTGGAGCCAAGAGCCCAACCCTGCGCTTACCGCTCCTCCGTGGGCCCGGCTCCGCGAGGAGGAAGTTCGCCCTCGTCCCTCGCCCGTTGGCTGCCGTCCCCTCGCGCGGCTTTAGTTCCGCCGGGCGTTGGTCCTCCACGCCCCAGCCAGTCCTCCGGGCCCCGGCGCCACTGCTCCTGCCGCCTGGGCTTGGCCGCACGCCCCGCGCCCGGCAGGCGGCACGAGCACCACGCAATAGGCAGGCGCAGGCCACAGGCGCCTCCTCTATCTCTATGGTTTGCTAGATTGCTGGAGTACAGAGTAGTGATGTGTGCCTGTTAGATTATTACTCACCGATTGAAAGAGGATCAGCTAAGCCTTGGTAGTTCTTCCCCTTTCTCGAATCTAAGTCCTATTTTAATGTTTAGCTCTTCCCGATCTAGAAATTTCTACATGATTATTAATTGATTTGGTCGATATTTGTGAAGACTGAGTCGAGGAATAAGATTGGGGGAGGGGGGTAATTGGTTGAATTATAGGCCTAACAATCGTCAATTGATGAGCTCCACCACTGCATCCAGCAAAGGTTCCACCACCAAAGACCAAGCTCCAATCCCTGCAAAGTTTGATTCTCTGGCTGGTTCAGATTTTCCTCAAAGTAATACTGTCATGGCTTCCAAATGCAGTTATCATGTGCAAATGCAAATCAGCGGTGGGGTCCTCGTCCTCCCCCAGACACAGGGGCGAGAGTCCTGCAGACGGAGCTGATCCGCGGTCGATGTCGGAGACGCCGCGTGCCATGCACCCCGGCGTCCTCCCTCTTCTCGGGAGGCCATACTTCACATGCATCCTCTGCAAGTCTCATGTCGATCAGCCGTTTCAAGTGGTAACTCCCTCTGCTTGCATTTGCTGAAACAATAGTCTCCTGCTCTGCTGTTCGGCGCAGCAGCAGGCTACAAAGCTTTTCAGAGTCGCATCTTCTGCTTGCAAATGAAACGCAAGAGATTTCAAGTGCTGCATGACCAAACTCGTCTCCCTTCGGGACCTTGCTGCAGGTGGTCCCCAAGTCATTGGCGCCGTTCCTCCCGGAGACCACGGTGCCGGCGACGGTGACGTGGCACGGCAGGTCCTGGGAGATGCGGTTCACAGGGGGCCGGCAGATCCAGCGCCTGGAGGCCGGGTGGCGAGGCTTCGTGCTGGACAACGACCTCAAGCTCGGCGACGGGTGCGTCTTTGAGCTGGTGGACGGCAAGGCGGAGGGCGTGGTGTTTAGGGTCCAGGTGCTCCGCGCCGACATCCCCGAGGAGATCCGGGAGCGCGCCGGCGGGTACACCTCGTCCACCCCAATCCTTATCGACTAGCTCACATCAGCTGATGTTATTAGTGCGGCTATTTTTCATGTAACTCAACTGCATGGATTCATGTACAGTACAGAGTGGAGCACAGCCGAGTGGCGTGTTGAACTCAAATGTTGGAGTACCTATATTCGTCTCTGTTTATTTCTTCTTCCAGCCAGATGCAATTTTGCTGCATAGCCGGGCAGCGGGACTCTGAAATTAGTGAGTTTTGTTATTGCATATTTATTGAACTTTAGATGTCCGGCTTGAATATTTGAAAATGACGTGAACAGATTTGTGTCTAGAAATATATAGTTTTAGAAATTCATATGACAGGCGCAGCAACGATGCAAGCAGTAGAACATCAGGTGACCTTCGGACGCCCTGCCGTGACTTCTATTTCACAACCTTAAATTTCAGCAAGTTGATTAAAGAGATTGATAATGATATAAAGCATAATGGTAAATATTATTTTTAAGTTTAATAATAAAATCACTATCCAAATTGTTTTTTATTATGTAATCTCTAAAGGTAAACACTACATAATGTTAGATGAACAAAGCTTATACCCCAAGCAATTCGACATATTGATCAAGGTGGTCTTAGACATCTTCGAAACAAAACAATTCAATCTTATGAAAATTGATTTCTAAACCCGATACTTGCTCAATAGCACAAAGTAACAACTTCAAGTTTCGGGCTTTCTCAAGGTTATGATCCATAAAAGGAATTGTATCATCAGCGTATTGTAGAATAGATAATCCACCATCAATGAGATGATGCACTACTCCACTAATCTGCCCGTCCACTTTGACCCTATTTATAAGGGCCGATAGCATATCTGCTACAATGTTAAAAAACAATGGGTGATAAATGACCGCCCTATCAAAGGTCTTTCCTAGTTTGGAAGAAATGACCAGCGTCGTCATTAACATTAATAGTTACACTCCCACCCGAAATGAAAGTTTTAATCCAGTTTATCCACTTGGGCGAAAACCATTTCATTGGAAGTGTTTACAAAAGAAAGGGCCATTTAACTTTATCGGGCGCCTTTTCAAAGTCTATCTTGAGGATTAGCCCATTCTGTTTCTTTTGATGTAGCTCATGAACAGTTTCATGCAAGATGATAACACCCTCCAAAATGTTTCGTCATCAACGTTGTTTGAGTTGAAATAATAACATGGCCTGCCACTAAATTTAGCCTATTGGTTACAACTTTTGTAAAAATTTTGAAGCTTGTATTAAGCAGGCAGGTTAGCCCATATTGTTGAATCATGTTCACTTCTTGGACCTTTGGGATAAGGGTGATTACCCAAAGTTCAAACTAAAAAACGGTAAATCCCTTGCGTATAAGTCCTCGGACATTTGCACTAGACCCCTTGGTGGTATTCTAGAATTTCTGATAAAATTCAGCTGGAAAACCATCAAGACCAGGTGCTTCATTATATTCTATATCAAAAATTGCTTCTTGCACTTCTTGCTCGTTATCCCCTCACCTAGCTATACTTACTAGTTATCCTTAGTTAGCTTTTACCTTGGCTTGTTCATTCATCACCTTCCTATCACATTATACGTTACCCCATTATACTAGTTGGTACTAAGTTGAGGTGCTCTTTAGGATCTCTATCTAATTATCATTTCTAGTCACCGTTTTCCCTTGGGAAAATATAAATTACGATGTCTTGGAATACTTCTAGGTGAAGTGCTATAACGGTATAATCTGTGCGTTTGCGGATTTATCCAATAGTCATAAGAAATATCAACAGTAGCATAAGGTATGCGACCTCAACTAGGTGACTCGTAAGTATATTAGTCGTATCATAACATAACAATGCAAATAAATAAACATAGTTCATTAATGCACATTTGCAAAGCATAGGGATGCACAAGGGTCTCCCGCGGCTTGTCGACGGTCTCAACCTCCTAGGGTTCTTCTACAATCTGTGTATTACTAAAGAGTGAAGACCAATAACAACTTAAAAGCAAGATGATATCCCCTTGTCATCTATATACAATGTGTTTTGAAGTATACGACTTAAATGTACCCTTAATGAAATATTATATATTGGATCCACAATTCCAATGAGTCATGGCCTCTTCTCACAGGAATAGATTTTGACGTCTATTCATAGATACAACTAAAATGGTTATGTGCATATGGACATAAACTAACATAGCAACTCATTTACAATTTTGCAAAGATCCAACCAGAGCTAGCTGGTTCGCTCCAAGCAGTGTGCGCGAGGCAAAGCCGTGCCTCTATTTCTAGTTCACACACAATTTGCAGATAAATTGTCAGGGAAAATAAAGGATTCAAACAAAAGTTAGAAAGGAAAAAAAATCAGTTATTTTTCCATCGACACATTTACTAGGATATACTCATTTACATGTACGTACGGAGTATGTTGTATGCTCCTCTCATACACTTCTACTATAATTGAAAACTTTTAAAAAAGTAGGAAGCCTGAATCTCACGCTGACCCACAACCAGCCTTCCCACCCTCCTTCTCACCCACGCTCAGGCTTCCCAGTCCCCTCACGCGTCCTCACATGGTTAATCAGGGAACGTGATTATAGGAAACAAGTCCATCCGTACGTAACTATACGCCTATAATCAGAGAACGAATTCAAAATTCAAATCACGTCCATCCGCACCGCCCCTCGCGGCAGCCACGCTCCGTGCCAGACGGCTCCGCCTCCGTCCATGACTTCCTGGTCGCTGCAACTTCATCATCTCCGGTCGCGACTTCCTTGTCGTCGCGGCTTCCTGCACGCCTCGACGCATCAACGGCGGCGCCCGCGTGGGCGATCTACCTGGTCGCCGCGACTTCCTGCACGCTTTGATGGGTGGATCCTTTCCGGCGACGGCGACGTGGCCGGACCTGTCCGCACTGCTAGTCCCGGCGGTGGCACGGCGGTAGCAGCGTCCGCAATAGGTGCACAACCGTCCATGGAGGAGGTGCAGCCTGATCCGCGCACACGACAACCCTCAACCGCGGCGCCGATCTGATCTACGTCGAGGCCAACGGCGAGGTCACGGCCTCGGTGCTGGAGTTGATGCGAGGCGGGCCTGGAGCTTCTCGTGGTGGAGACGGTAGTCGCCGGATCATCTCCCTTCGGTGGTGGTGACTCATCAGCGATACCGCCCGGCGGCGGCGCGACCATCCACACACTGAAAACGCCTCTTGACAGGAGCGTCATTTTTGCGTGGACAGTGCCTCCCGGTAGAGGCGTGGCTACCATCGCGCAGACGGTGCCAGCTTGCTTTTTTTTAGATAATGGATAAAATATCTGGCTTCATCTATCAAAAGATAGACTCAGACCAATAAATACAAGACTCCAGTCCAACCCAAACTTACAATCGTAGTAAGATTTAAACAAGACGAAAGACTTCCAAAGAAAAGCAACTAAAGGTAAACACTTGACTAGATGTGACCAATGTTTCTTGAAGTAAGCCATCCAGAGGATCTAAAGAACTGCAAAGATGATGTCTCCAGATGCTGAGCAACCAGAACAAGCTGCTTTCTCTGCTCATCATGGCCAGCTTGCTACCTCAAGTGAGAGTTCGGAGATTATTTTCCCTCTATTTTGTCATGCATATCATCATACGGGTTTGTTTCTCTTCAGATTTGATCCCTCCTCATCATACGTCTTGCTACCTGATCGACACCTTTCCCTAATCCAGCACAGCTAGCTGCATTCTGATTCCTCCTCTTTCAATATTATTTTTCTTCAAATTTGTTTCCTAACGTTTCGCGTCCATTGCTGGCAGATGATGGCGGCAGCAGTCCGGTAGGTAGAAGCCAGCATGTCCATGCTCTCCATCGATGCAAGCGACAGATCCAGTCCTATCCAACTGTGACTCAACCAGGAATAGAGATGATTCTAGATTTTGTTTTTCCGATGGATTTTATATGTACAAAATAGAGATGATTTTGTTTGTTTTTCCTGCACAATTCATGCTTGTTAAGGCAATTGCAACCGGGAATCGTTACTCTTTGGAATATTATTACGGTTGCTAGATTTATTTATTTTTATGAATTTTGTTGTTAAAAACTGTAGATCGATGAAATATTATTACTGATACAATGAGGAATTATTTGTACTTTTTTGTTCGTTTCTCACTGATTATCTCTACTATAATTAAAAACTTCTTCAAGTCACTTCTCTCTTTCGAAAGCATATTCATAATTCATACTCATTGGAGGAATTGACCTTTCAATCAAACGCACGCACGTACGCTAGCAGTCAGGGCGCCGCTCCAATCATAGGCACAGAAGGAATTGACCTTCCAAACAAACGCATGCACGTTAGCAGCCAGGACGCCGCTCCAACCACGCTCATACTCACGGAAGGAAGTCGCCCTATGATTCATGTACTACGACCAGATATAAACAAAAAAAAGTATTATATGCTTATCTGTTAATTGCTTCATGTTGTTTCAGTCCTAATTTTTTGATACATCACCGGGCACGACGCACCGAAAAAATTAGAGTTCCTGTCTCATCACCTACCCAATGGAATTTTTGGCTGACATTTTGGCGAGTCGTACAAACTAATGTCATGACAACATCCCTGAAGATCTCCAATATATGATTAAGGAATTAGGGAGAATGTAACTATGTCTTCTTAAAAGCAAAAATATTTCATCTATTATGCATAAACTCAAATACTATTGTGTAAAAAGTTTTTTTTGAAACAACTATTGTGTAAAAAGTTAAACTCTGCAAAAATAAATTGATTGTTTTTTAAAACATTTTTCTAGAAAATAACCGTAGCGTTAGCACAGACAAATATACTAGTAAGTAGAAATTTGTTTTCAGTTTAACACTGCTGCTATCAAATTGATTGTTACTAACTCCATTCCAAATTGTAATTCATTTGACTTTTTTGACTCTAAGTTTAACCATTCGGTCATTTAAAAAATTTATGCAAAATCCCGTTTCAAATTATAGTTTGCATGTCTTTTTTTATCTCAACTTTGACCACTTGTCTTACTAAAAAATTTATGCAAAATATCACTTATTTTGGTGTTGCTTGCTTTATTAATAAAAGATTTTCAATAATGATTTAGATTTGACTATGGTTGTATATTGAATAAGACACGAGTTGTCAAATTTGGGCTTAAAAAATCAAATGAATTATAATTTGAAACGAATGGAGTACTTCTTTTGTTGTGGCTTACTTTATTACTAAAAATTCTTCAAGAATGACTTAAATTGGACTACATTTGTCCAAATGTTTTGAATAAAATAAATGATTAAACTTAGGATAAAAAAGTCAAGCAAATTATAATTTAGAACAGAGAGTACTAAAAAGAATAGTTGGCAAGACATACGTTATGTCATTGTTTATCATGGTGCAAGCAGACCGGATAAAATTCCACCGAATATGAATACTCCGAACCACTTATTTGATACAAATCTGCAAGATAGGAATTCAGCGAATAGTTTTTAAGCTCTTCAGTAGTACTACTATAACAACCAACAAAAGGCATAACATTGTTTTGAATGTAACTAAACAACAAGGATTCAGTCTGAAGGAACACATACTTCCTGTTGCAATCCGATCTCTTGGATAAGTCGACAGTTGAAATCTGCCACGCTATATGTCCAGCTGCAGCTGCCAGAAAAGGATAGTAGGGCCACGCTGTTCCACATGATGTTTGAGATAAGCAGTCAATCTAATGTGAACTTATATAATGCTGTTAACAAATGTGATGCTAAGCACCAACCAAGGTGAGCATTGTAGCCAGAGAGTGCTAAGCTGCCAATACATGCAGCACCAAAACCACTAAGCCAGTACTTGGTATTATCTCCAAACCTTACGGCTGTGCTCTTAACTCCTGCTTTGAGGTCATCTTTTCTGTCCTGAAATGCATGTACACAAAAAATGACAATTTCACAATTCAAGGTGATTTTCAATTGGAAAAATACCCGAACAAATATAAAATTAGCACAATCAATAAATACCTGATGTGCGTATATGGTGTCATAAACCAGTGTCCAACATATGCCAGCAAAATACATTGGAAGGAGGACGGGATAATCCAAGCTTTGTTTAATAGAAGACGACCCTAGGAAAACGCCCCAGTTCATGGCCAAGCCAAGATAGGCTTGAGGCTGTTATATTATATAAAGTGAGGATTAAAAGAAATTATGTGGACTCTACGGAAACAAGGATAATTTACTTCAAGCTTCATCTTGTGTTTCATGCATACCCAGTAGGTGAACCTCTTCATCAGGGGATAAGAGAAAAATAGAACAAGCCAAGAAGCTCCAAGAATAAAGCTATAAGAAGAAAATGACAAACAATTACAGATAAATATTGATTTATATATACTAGCAAAGGAAAAAAATTCATACATAATTTGAGCCACCACTAGAGAATTATTTAAAGATAGAGATGGGCTTTGTGAAACATAGACTAAGGTTTCCTACTCGTCCATAATGTTTGAATATGGATAAAATAGGGTAGTTGGGTCAATATTTGTATAGCATCTATTTTTTTTTTGTCGATAGATCCACTTCTATTTGAATGGCCATTAGACATTTAGACTGGTAGTACCAGTCCTTGTTCACATGCATAGAGCTTTTAGTTTTTTTTCCAAGTTTCTTTCGCTTATTTTTGTCATCAATCTTCGACTCTTTATTATTATTAGTTCTCTTTACAACGGCATTTCTTGTTACACTCTATGCTTAATGTGTGACCTAAGGGTTTCCTTTTTTCTGCTGATATTTACGATATATTCTTATCTATAGGTGCCGAAAAATATGGGTGTTCTGACGGATCATGACATCTATATTTTCGTTAAGTCATCATTACTTGAAAATTTCACAAAAGAGTGATCGTAAGTCATGTGCAAACTAAACATAATTTCAGTGTAAAGTAGTTGTAACTAAGGTGTAAGAAAATTCATGAACTGGGAGGCTAGTTAAACACCAGAATTTTCCTTACCTTGTATACTCATCACCAATTCATTATTTTGCACATGTTTTAGTTTCATCATCATTGCTACATCATATCTATATGTTGACAATTTTTAATTAATTTAGTTCTGTGATGCATTAACACAGTACTTTTAGGCCTTATTTGGTTCACGGGAATCGAGAGGAATTGGAAAGTAACCTAATAATAATATGAGAAGCACCTTCTAGATATTGGTTTCAATTCATGGGATCTAAACATGTCGTTATAATTTAATATTTACTCAACTAATTTGAAATTGTGGTATTCACTTGTATTGTCCCTATTTAAGGTGTAACTCCTCCATCTCATAATAAATTAGTTTCTGAAAAATTTAAGACAAAATAAGGATGTTGACAAAAGACACATATATCCTTGTCTCCTTTCTTTTCTTGAACGATATCTTTTTGATTTGGCAGTTATCATTTTCATGCACCATAATCAGTTTCACATTTGGAGGCAATATTCCATGTTTGTTTAGAATGTTATGTATTTTGGGATGAATTTTCAACCTTAGAAAATTATTTATTTTGGGACAGCGAAGTATCTAGATAGTCCAAATGACTCAAAACGTAGTAAAATTGTGTTTATAACTCTCGCAATGAAGATTAATATTATGTCTAACTTACTTATTACTACTCCCTTCATCCCAAATTGTAAGTCATTCCAAGAATATTGGAGAGTCAAAGTTTCTCAAGTTTGACCAAACTTATATAACAATAAAATAATATTTATGATGTCAAATAAGTACCATTAGATTCGTTATCAAATATATTTTCATAGTATACTTATTTGATGTTATAAATCTTTATAGTTTTGTCTATAATTCTTGGTCAAACTTGAGATGCTTTGCTCTAAGATTCTTGGAATGACTTATAATTTGGGATGGAGGGAGTATTATTTAGTTGACTGAGAAAAGCGACCCACAGTAGAACCTGAAATACAAGGAAATAGAATCCTTGAGCAGGTGTTAGAACCAGGGTTTTTCAATCCGACTGGTCGCCGGTAACCGGTCCCCGGCGGTTGGGCGGTTACCGACCGGTTTGACGTTTGGATTTTGAATTCAAACGGCGTAGTTCAAACGGTTTGAGACCGGTAACCGGTCAAACAGGGCCGGTTACCGACCGGTTTGAACGGTTACCGACCGGTTTGGGCGGTTACCGACGGTGCCACCCCAAACCAAATTTCAAATTTAAAAAAAATAAATCAAAAATGCTGAAAAAATTCCTAAAAATAGTTCATGATTTGTAGAGTCGAATGGTGCAATTTTTTTTCAAATTGGAGTTCGTTTGCTATTTATTTTGACGCGTACAAGTTTGGAAAAAAATAGAATAAATCCTTTTTTTTTTCAAACTTGTACACGTCAAAATAAATAGCAAACGAACTCCAATTTGAAAAATTTGTACACCATTCGACTCTATAAATCATGAACTATTTTTAGGAATTTTTTCAGCATTTTCGATTTTTTTTTCAAATTTGAAATTTGAATTCAAACCGGTACCGAAACCGAACCGGTCCCGACCGGTCTGTCGGTTACCGAACGGTTACCGCGGTTTGAAAAACCCTGGTTAGAACACCTTATGCAAGAGGCCTGCCTTTTGTTCGCTCTACCTACAAGGAGAACATACATGCTCGTTAGATCACATACAACTGCCACACAAAACTCGAAAGTAGTTGTGGCCGGCGGTAACCAAGGAATCGGTGGCCGCCGGTGGCTTCAGTCTAGCAGCGGGCACCTGCTGCCGCTGGTCAGGAGTGTACACTCCCTCCGTCCCAAAATCCTTCTTCAGTGTCGTTTCGTTCATCGAGAAATCATTTTTTTTTCACATTGATCAAATTTATATACAATAAAATATATTAATATTTATACTATACAAGCCGTGTCATTAATATATCATTGAATCTATTTTCATACTAAATTATTAGAAGATGTACTAATATTGCTAATGTTTTTTATAAATCTGGTCAAATTTAATAAAATTTGATTAGCAACACTTATTTTAAGATGGAGAGAGAAAGTAGGAACTACTACCACTTACCTCGTTTGCTAGAGCTTCTATTCGCTCCAATTTTGCTGACATATTCACTATTCATTCACTATTTATAGATTTTTTTTCTCCTCTTATAGAGCTCGTTGGAGTAGGTGAAGCCAGATTTATAAGATATTTTAGCTTTTCTATATATACTTCTACCATATATTCAAACATGATATATATCTAAGTGTATAATAAATTATGTATTTAAAAAACTCAAAATGTCTTATAATCTAGAAGGGAGGAAATACTTACTATGAGTGCTACGCGGTTCAATATAAAACTTCTAATTTCAATTATTTCCTAAATTTGGTGTATATATTTCTTCACCTTTGTCGAAAGTGTTCGGTTCACCCTTGCTCCTATCACATCAAATGTTTAAACACTAATTTATAATATTAAATATAGACTATTTATAAAACTAATTACATAAATTGAGGCTAATTTGTGAGACAAATCTATTAAGCCTAATTAGTAAACATTTGTTAGTGATAAATTAATTAGGTTTATTAGATTCGTCTCGCAAAATAGTTAAAATAGTTTGTAATTAATTTTATAATTAGCTTATATTTAATGCTTCTAGTTAGCATCTGAATGTCCGATGTTTCATTCTGCTGCCGCATTTACCACACCTCCTCTTGCTTCCGAGCGCAGTGTTACTTGACTGGCAAAACCATATAACTTTTTTATTTGCACCGGAACATCGCTTCTAACAAAATCTTAGTTTGGTTTGATGATTGCGACACCCTTAGCTTCGAGGCTCATCTGATTGGAAGTTTTGACTGGTAGGTAAAATAAAACCATTCACTGAGGACAATAATAAGAATCTTCTCAATCTGACAGTAAAAAAGAGAAAGTCACCTTCTTATCAATGTCTCGGTCGAGAAGATCATTCACTGTGCAAGCAGCACCCCTTAGGACGATTGAACCAAATCCAAAGAGTGCCAACATTTTTATGTCCGGGATTTCGCCTTTGTTTGATGCTATTGTAATTGACCTGCGACAAAGCAAAGGTAGGTTAATTGCAGCCTCTATTGGACATAACAATACATTGTGCTATATGTACATATACAATCAATAGTCATACCGAGTGACACGTTAACTAATCAATACGACAATACATCATACATGCACCAAATAAAATGATTTTCATGCACACAGATTATTGTTGACATGTTAATACCGTCTTTGATTATTCGTACACATGAGTAATAGATTAACATAGAATTAAAACTTTATAGTTCAAACGGTGTTTATTTGAGTTCATTTAGTAGCCATAATATTCAAAATATTGATATAAAAAGATAACATCTTATATACTCTCAAATAATTGTAACAAAGAGACGTTACTAAGTAGCTCGCGAGTTTGAGTTTTAAAAAGCATTAATTAAATAGACCTATAATATATGTGTTAGGAACTTAGGATAGAATAAACGGATCATAGTTGATTATCATACTAGTACAAAATAGTTCTATATCGGTCATGTACATGTATCAATAGAAATAAAATGATTCTGAACCATCATTTAGAAATCGATTTGTACAGATGATTTTCTTAAGAAATCCGTCACTAGAAATTATGTATTTCTATAGGTAGATTTTTTAAAAAAAACGCTAGTAGAAATTACAGCCAGAGATTTTCCGCTATCACGGTTGCAACACAATAAATAAAAACAACTTAATAACGAATCATACAGGAGAACGACCCCGGCGGTAGGTCAATTCCAGTATGGACACGCAGATGTAGCTGGAGATCGAGATATACCGGATGCAGGGCCATGCGTAAAGCCAAATGGCGTCAGGCTTGTGGAGACGAGCAAGCATCGCATAGGGCTTCGCGGCCGTGGGGAGCCAGCGGTCTAGCAGCCACGACGCCTGCCCATGCTGCCTTGGTGGTGTAGGCTCCGAAGATGAGGCCGAGATCCTCCTGTGCGTGGCCATAGCCATAGCCATAGCCATACCCTCCCGCACCCGGATCTTCATCGGCGCCGGCGCTCGGGGCCGTTGTTTGGCACCAGCTACTGCGAGCATCCTAGACGACGATTGTATTTGTAGTAGTGAGAGGGCAGACCCCGGCCGGTAGGAAGCCGCCATGGATCGATCGATCGCACAGGTACAGCTAGTCTTTGATCGGAGAGTAGAGTACCTACACTGGGACAAAGCTAGGTTTTATGCCACAAGAAGAATGGATAACCCCGTCTCATTTATAATAGTCCGATTGAGCAGCAGTAGTTGACATTGCTGCGATACCACTGTAGCAAGTGCAACTCCGTACGTGGCTAACTAGCACCCGCGCAATAAGTCTGCAGCAAGCTGTGATACCACTGTAGCAGTAGTCTACTACTCTGACCAGGACGTTATGTATACATACATATATACATAGACGATATATAATATATGTGATATGGATATCATTCGATAACGATTATTCATATATGCACTACCAAAATCTAAAACTTATCTTAGTGAGGTAAAGTTCTTCTAGTGTTTTTCTATTCAAAATTTAGTGTAAACTTTCCTAGCAAATGTCTTCTAGTGAGAATTCTCATGTGCTATAACTAGTATAGTGTTTTACTACTAATTAAAAACACTAGGAGAAGTTCACCTTTTTGGTAGTGATGGTAAACTCCACTCCGTGGCTGACTAGGTTCTTTTGCTTGCCGCTTAAAATATATGTGCATGTAAATCATTCTCAGATCAAAATATGTAATACGTACGGATATGATTAAGTAAACGATGATTGTTGACAGCATATATATATATGCGCATGTGCGACATTGTACTTAAGTTTAAAATAAGGCAACATTCGAACTGATCTCTGCGCTTAAAAATATGTGTATGCAAATCATTCTCAGATCAAAATTAAATATGTTATACGGATATGATTCAGTAAACAATTATCTTGATAGTATATATGCGCATGTGCGACACTGTACTAAGTTTAAAATAAGGCAATAATAATAGAACTGATCTCAGCCATTGGCATGTGTGCTACTATAATCATATTTGCAGGTTATGCTGGCCGGAACCAGCTATGAATATACATCGACTTCATTCATCAGTATTACTTCAATACTACTTTAGTGTTTTTTCACAATAGATCAGTATAAACATTCAACATAAGTTAAATTTTAGCGAAACGAACATGATCATTATTATCAGGGCGTAAGACCGGATAGGATCAATGATTGAGGATCCTTATAAATCAACAGTGGAGGCAAATACTACTGCTCCCTCCATTTTAAATTATAAGGCGTCTTAGCTTTGCTAATTAACATTCACTACCAAAATCTAAAAGTTCCCCTAGTGAACTGGAGTTTTTCTAGTATTTAGGTATTTAAAATTTAGTATAAATTTTTTCTACTAAATATCTCCTAGTGATAATTCTCATGTACCATGACTACTTGTTTTACTACTTATTAAAAACACTAGGAGAAGTCCACCATGTATTCTAGTAGTGATTCTAGTCAGGAGTGAGTATAGCATCAGCACAAGAATTCGATAAAGCAATGAACTAACGAGAGTAATAAGCTTATCATCAATCTTTAGTTGTATTCTTGACATCACAACAACCGATTGCAACTCGTTGACCATCAAAATTGTTCATTTTTGTGATTTTTTCAAAATGTGAAACGTACCTCATTATTGTGTTCCTCTCGTTGAGACATCAAAAAACATATATGAAACGTCCAATCTAGAGGCTGGACGAAGGAGTTATGCCCACGGAAAAATGCTCTACTGTCGAAAGTTCCGATGGAGGCCACAACTTCCGGCATACCTAATAAAAACTCTACTTGGATCTATTCTTTTGGATTTTGATCTGAATTGTTCCAAACTCGTGAGAAATTTAGAAGATAAGGCTTGGAGAAGTTTCTATGTGCATTAATTGTCCTGCCACGTAAGTGTTCTGCTGATGTGTCAATGTATAGGGGGATAAAACCCCCGTACCCTCACGACTAGACTTGGGTTGGCCTAAAGAAGATGGCTCAAAGAGCAAGGCCAAAGCGCATGATGAGTCCTATTGCTCGACATGCCTTGTGACGGAAGCAAGTCTAACTTGGCAAGCATGAAGATCTAGTTGGTTAGGTAAAATAATCATATCCTATATGGTTTTCGTAATTATAATCGACTAGAGATTGGATTCAATATGTAACTCTACCCTCGGATCGACCTATATGAGGGTAGGGACCCCCCTCAAAACACACAATACTGTATCAATACAATCCACCATAAAGCAGGACGTAAGTATTACGCTAATCTCGACGATCTAACCTGGGTAAACTCTCGTGTCTGTCTTGCATAACCATCGAGTTTGCTGTCTAGCGCACCTTCACTGATTCATCTATCACCGTGGGCATACCCCTCGGTGGACTACCAGTGATATTTCGTTCACAGGCAAGTAATTAAATGAGGGGAGAGTGGAAAAGAAAGAAACCGTTTCTAAGTTAGACACCGAGTCTTCACGCCTGGATAAGCAAATATCCTGGATAAACAAATATGATGCGTCGTTTTTTACAAATGACTTTTCATCATAAATTCGTCATAAAAATGAAATTATGATGAATTTTGTTTTTTCAAAGACGAAAGTCATACATCGTGTAAGTGGAGATCTCTATATAGTGCGATGATCAGATTACTTGATTTTTTTGGTGATGTGTCCCCATCACTACATTGATTGGAAATTTGGAAGCCATTCTAGCAGTAGACACATCCTTTGAAATCAATCGCTAAACATTATTCTGCTTTTGTGTTGCGTTAAGATGATAGTAAGACACATTTCTAAGGACTAATTGTTAATATTATCATGTGCATAGTTGAGATTTTTCACGTGCTTTTTTCCCTGTTCTATATTATGGATTTAAAGCGATGCGTGCATGATTAGTTGTTGATATTTAGTTGTATGTTGTGTAATCCATTTATTTTTAGCAGCTTTCTTTTTGAACAACATAGTTTTTCTTTGTTCAAAAAGAAAAACTACTGCATAATCAGCTAGTGGCGCCGAACTGTATTAAAAGTTAAGGAATACCTACAGGACACCAGATAGGTACATCTACGGACTCATACGCAAAGGAGATAAGTGGGAAAGCAGCCCCAACCGAAACACAGAAATACCTTCAGCAAACAAGAGAATTACAAAAAGGTCCCTAGGAGCCTCTCGGATCGCCGGAGACAGCACCATCGCCGGATTCCGCCGCCAACCAAGTCGCCGGAGGACGACGAACAGGTCCACCTCCATCCACAGGCCTAGGAGAGCACCATCGCACACTGGCTTTGAGAGGAGCCGCAGAAGTATCCCATATTTCCGTAACGAACCAGAAAAGAACAAGATGGACCATTGACCAGGGACACACCCACAAACCTAGGCTCAGATCTGGCCGGATGGGGACACACCCTGCGCAAACTTGGGTCTAGATTTGGCCGTCCCGCCGGAGGAGGATGGGAGGAAGAGGAGTCAGATCGTCATATCTGCTCGCTGCAGACCCAAACGCCTCCCCAAGATGCTCCTCGCGTAGCATCGACGTCCCCATCGGAAGAAGATGACCCAAAATTCTAGCACGCCGACCAACACAATCCGAAGCACAAGCTCCAGATCCGGTCCGCCACCACCTCATAGCCCTCCCGTCGGCACCGGAGTGAGTGACGACGAGGTGGACGAAGGCAAGGAGGACCTTATTCTACTATGCCAGCGCTGCCGCCTCAAGCACGCGTCGCTGGGAAACCTAACCCTATATAAAATACCTAATCTACATCGTCGGTCGAGACAACGCGGGGCCCCACACATCCGAGCCCTAGGAGGCCATCGGGGGTGGAGGAGACCGAGGACCTCGCCAGCAGGAGAACCAATCGCCCGCTGTTCGCCTCTCTCAATTGTAGCAGGGGGAGAGGTTTCAAGGGATGGACCTGTTGTGGAGGCGACATATTCCTGTTGAGCAAAACACCCTTCTACTTAGGGTTCGTTCGGTTCTTTTGGAATGCTGGGCTAGAATGATTCCTAGCCGGATTGCAAGTCTAATTTGTTTAGTTTTTGAGGAGCTGGATTAATTCCTGGTCAAAATCATGCTAACCGAACAAACCCTTAGTAGTTTGTAAACCATTAACCAATAACAAATATTGTACCCACAGCCACAGGTTTTCCTATGGGAGAGCCCAAGTCGGTGCAGCAATGCCGCGCCTATGTTTTTCTAGTCCTTAGCACGATACGCGGCTGTGCTTGTTCACTTATAATATGCCCATTTCTTTTGACTTTTGACTTGGTGAGGGAGACACCCGTGGTGGTCGGTTTTGCTGGAGCGAGCCCATCTATCTATTTAATAGTAAGGAAAGTTATGAAGATGTATGCGTATGATGAATGCGGCCTCCTCTTCTAATCCGGGCACCAGCAGCAACTCACTCTAATATAATCAAGGCGACATGGAGGAGTCCCATGACATCGTCATCATAGGTGGTGGCATCTGCGGCCTCGCCACCGCTCTTGCGCTCCACCGGTAACATTCATGGCTGATTTGGTTTCCTCGTCTCGCGATATGGCAGTATTTCAGCCCCTTTATCTCAAATTTCCCATTTATTCTTCCTCTTTAGTATTACAGTAAGCATTTCAGTTTGTATCTACTTTTACAATATCGTGGGTGTAATTACATCTAGTCTCTACCTTCAATTTTTCTTTGGACCGATCTTCTTCTTCTTCTTCTTTGCAAAAAGTTGAAGTTTTGACTTCTGATGTAGCTTCCATGCCTGATTTGCATCCAGGAAAGGGATTGCGAGCCTTGTGTTGGAGAAATCGGAGACTTTGAGAGCAGAAGGCGGCTCCATCGGTGTTCATGGCAATGGATGGTGTGTTCTGGAGCAACTCGGGATTGCTGCAGAGCTCCGGGAGACTGCCAACCTAGTCACCGTGTAATTTTCCTCAGCTCAGAAATTGATCTATTCTGAATACTAGTATAGAATGCCAAATCTTCGATCTCGCAGTGAGCATTTACCATTGCCTTCATCCTGATGATTGTCCCATCCGAAATACCACTCCGAGAACTTTCATCAGACTGAAAAGTGCAATCTAGGTAAAGTAGGAATGAGATTTTCCTTAAAAAAAAAGTAGGAATGAGATGTCCATGAAGAAACGAATACCCTTACTACCTACCCAAATGCCATCAGATTCAGAATCAGTAGAGCTTGCTTTGTGACTGCCACTTATTTCCAGGTTTCACGACATGTGGCTGGAAGAAAAGAAGAGCACCCTGACACCCGTCAGGTAAGTAACAAACTGTCACAAAGAGCCCTTGCAAGATGCAATCCTATACGGTCGGAGCGACTGTCATTAATTTTGATCTCTCTGTGATAGAAAGGAGCTCCGATGGTTAAAGAGGAAGGACCTGATCGAGACGTTGGCCAAGAACATACCAGCAGGAGCGATCCGTTTGGGTTGCCACATTGCCACGATTCATCCATCAGATTCAGATCCTGGCGTGGTCATTGCTACACCGGGTGGAAGGGTCATCAGGGCAAAGGCATGCAGCATCGATCGACCTTGTTATCTTATAATACATGATCCATTTTCATTCCTTAACTAACCTTGCACTGAATTATTCTTTGTTGCTTGCAGGCGTTGATTGGCTGTGACGGTTCCAACTCAGTGGTGGCGAAGTATTTAGGCATGTCTGCGGCAAGATCAACCCCTCACATGTTTCTGCGTGGATTCACAAGGTATCCACACGGGCATCTCTTCGGAGACCATTTTCTGCGCCTAAGGGTCAAACGTAGCTTCGTTGGGCGCTCGCCCATCACTAACACTCTAGTCAGTTTCCCTGTCACATCCCTTCTGCAGGTATGTAGGAGTACTCCCTTTATCCCATTGAAAATGTTACTAGAAAATCATGTTTTTCTCACCGACACGTTTTTCAAACGACATTTTCAATGAGACACCTAGCTCTTCTTTTACCATGCCCCATCACTAACCCTGTTGCATACAGATGCAGGTGTCACCAGCGACGTGCGTGCCACGAGGCATTTCGTGCTACAGATGCTGCAAAGCCAGCAGTGCCCCGCCGAGATCCTCGAGATGATCCAGAACTCCGACCCCGAGTCACTCAACGTCATCACCAAGGTGTGGTACTTGCCGCCGTGGCAGGTCGCGTTTGCCAGCTTCCGAAAGGGCACCGTGACAGTAGCCGGCGATGCCATGCACGCCATGGGGTCGTACATCGGCCAGGGAGGCTCGGCGGCGCTGGAGGACGCCATCGTGCTTGCCCGGTCGCTAGCGCGATGTACCGCCGGGAGTGGCGGCCGTGCTGATGAGCCTTGCAACAAGACGGTGATCGTCGGTGCGGCGACGGCGATTGAGGAATACGTCAGGGATAGGAGGCTGATGGTGGTCAGGCTGTCGTTGGAGGCTTATGCCATGGGGACACTGCTGCGAACCGAGTCGCTGGCCATGAAGCTAACCTGTTTGGCCATCCTGACTCTCATGGGCACCAAGACACTCGGCCACACCAACTACGACTGCGGTCGCCTCTAACAGTGTGCTTTGCTTATTTTATAATTTATCTAAAAAGACAAACTCTCTTTATAATGTTATTGTTTATTTATGTAATAAGAGGGGTAGGGTTTCCCCACCGTTTTTTTAATTGTTTTTTGGAAAACTAACAATCCTAGAACAAAGTTTCAAGAAACAAAGAAAATAAGTAAAATTACACAAAGTATTCTAACCATTGACTAATGAGACGTTGGTAAGCTGCATACGCTCTAAGAATAACTTGAGCGAACTTCTTTTTGAAGATTGTCCTGCATCGCTGCACAGAGGGCTGAATATCTCTAAAGATTAGATCATTACGGACAGGCCAACACACTGATCAGGATTTCCATGAAGGTAAATGAAGCTAGGTTCTGAAATCTTGAACGATGGGGATCATCCGACTGAATAATGACAACGCCAAGGCTAGCCCAGCAATCTGTTGCAAAAGGCTAGCTAGAAACAAATGTACCACAGATTCTTTTTTTTTTTACTATTAACGGGGGGAGGCGATCCCCACCTGATCAATATATTGCGCTTTTGTGCTCTGTCAAAGTTACACAGCACAAAGATTTACAAGGCGAGGAGGAGGAGAGGGTTGGGGTGGCTGCACAGCCCCAAGGATTTTTCGGCAGCATACAACATTCAGGGGCGCACTGGACAGTAGCTAGAGCCTAACCTAGACCTTGTCGTGCCATCGTGAAGATGGAGCACCAGGAGTCGGCAATGTGCTTAGACCGTCTTGGGAATCTGTGGTGCCATTGCGTGGCAGTGGTTTTGCAGATGGCTAGGTTCTGCTGAATTGAAGTAGCCTCGTTTCTGAAGATTGCAGAGTTCCGGGCTTTCCAGATTTGCCAGCAAACAAGTGCTAGGAAGGCCGAGAACTGATCTTGTGGAATTCCCTGTGGGGGATTGATAGAGTATAGTTGGTCAATGTTGACATTGGCGGGCACTGTGATACCCAGACTTTGCCAAGTGAGGTGTCCTAGGAGATAACCCCAGATGATGTGCTCGGGGGTCTCCTCAGGTCGGATTGTCCACAATGCGCTTCCTAAAGAGCAAGGACCTGCACTGATTTCTTCTCTGCCTGCAACAGTAACCAGAAGAAAAGTTGCACCCGCGGTGGCGCCGCGTTTTTTCAAGTGAAGTTGGCTTTGGGATCCTGACACTGCCCACGAGACATGAGCATATGATAGTCTGCTCCGTTGTTCAAGGATTGATCTCCTCGTGCAAAGACGGATAATCGTTTGTCGAGGTGCTCATTCAGCTCCTGGAGGGGGGAGGGGGGGGGGGGTAAGAGTTGTTGAATTGCTGTCAGATCAAGGGAAGCTTGCGGGGTTAGTCTTGACACTAGGGTGTTCTGAATGCCTGCAGAGAGCATTTCATAGACCGTGAAGTTCTTGGCAGTGCAATGACTGTGAAGCGTTGGGTACAGATCCTCAAGGGCGTCTTCCCCAGTCCAAACATCAGCCCATAAGGAGCAGGTTCTCCCATTACCAATGCTAACAGTGGTGATCACACGGTATATGCGTAGCAATGAGAGGAGTGTTTGCCAATGAGTGTCATGTATGTCTCCAGAGAGAGTCACCACTGAAGCACGTCCCTGAACCCCGAGAGCCCAAGCCGACGAGCTGGGATGGTAGAGTTTGTGAATCAGGCCACCTAGATCCTTTGGTTTGCAGACATTATTCCATGCCACTAGGCATCCAGATGCCAAGGAGGAGCCCGAGACATCACCAGACCAGAGGAAGGCCCTCCGTTTTCTGTCCATTAACTAAATTACTGTAGGTGGAAGTGGTAGAGAGCTCATGCAGTAAACAAGCAAGGAGTCGAGCACAGAGTTGACCAGGACTGTTCTGCCCCTGGGATTGAGCAGGGTTGCTTGCCAAGACCCCAGGAATTTATCAGCTTTGTTGATTTGAGGGTTGAAGGCAGACGTTGGGAGCTTGTTGATAGCCAAAGGCAGACCGAGGTATTGCTGGGGGAAAGCTTCCTGATTACATCCCAGGACCGGAACGCAAGTGCTGACCACCTACTTAGGCACATGGATCGGCAGCAAGGTGCTTTTGTCGTAGTTGATGTGTAGTCCAGTAGCGCTGGCGAATCTGTCCAGAACCCACCTTCTATATTACCTTTGAGCACTATCAGAGTATCATCAGCGTACTGAAGCACGACACAAGGTATGTTGGCGTCGGTAGGATGCTTTATGTGGCCACATTCTTTGATCAGCCCTCGAAGAGTCTCTACCACTTGCAAGAAGAGGTAGGGGGATATCGGATGGCCATGTCTGAGACCACGCTTGCAGGAGATCCAGGGACCGGGTCAGCCATTCTCCATAACGGCGGACCGTGAGGTACTGAGGATATTGCTGATCCACTAAATCCATGTCTGACTGAACCCTCTTGCCTGTAGGACTCGAAGGAGTCCGTTACAGTTGACAATATCAAAAGCTTTCGCAAAGTCAAGCTTTAGCACTAGGGCTGGGTATTTTCTTTTGTGACAGACTTGTACTAGTTCCATGGCATAGATGAAAGTGTCCGAAATAGACCTCCCTTTTATAAAGCTAGTATGGTGAATATCAATGAGGTTTGGAATCTCTTTCTGCAGCCTTGTGGTGAGTACTTTGGATAGTATTTTTGAAACAACAGTTTTGAAGGCAGATAGGTCGGAAGCTGTTGACTTTGACTGCGAGTGACTTCTTTGGGATGAGGACCATATGAGACCTTTTAATTCTCTCCATATCGACCGTTCCATTGTGAAAGGCCTCCATGAATTGCATGAATCAGGCTTTGACAGAAGTCCAGGCTTCCCGATAGAAAGTCGGGCCGATCCCATCGGATCCTGGGGCGCTGCATGGGTTCATTGCTATGACTGCAAGCTTTGTCTCCGTCTCCGTGAAAGGATTGGTCAGTGCACTGCTCGGCTGTTGTCTTCCGTTGTAGATGCTGGAGAGATCTATTGGTCTAGAGTTGCCAGCCACATGAATGATAGACTTGAAGTGTGCCGCCAGGGCCTTAGTTTTCCCCGAGTGACTGACGATGTCCTGCTATTCCACTCTAATTAGGCGAATAAAATTGCGACGCATCCGTTGGGTGGCATTAGCATGATGCTAGGCCGTATTGGCATCACTTTCTTTGATTGCTCCTTGCTTACTGCGCAACTTTCGATACGCAGCTTTATCCTTGATGACCTCCTGGAGTCATTCTTGGGCCAAGCGGCGAACCTGAAACTCTTCGAGAGAAAGCGGTCGAGTTTCTTCGAAGAAATCGAACAGTTGTATAATGAAGTTACAGTTCTGTGTCAAGAAGGTTGGTGCCCTGTTACACCTCGACCACACCTTTGTTGATGCTCTTGCAACCTTTACGCACGCATCCAGCTAACCGGCAGCATCCACACGCGCCGGTGCCTGGTCCCAACTCACAAGGACCGAAGGGAGGAAATAAGGCTTGCGAAGCCAGTGATTCTCAAGACGAAAGGTTGTATCTTTGGGTAGGGTGGTGGTAAGGGATAGGAGTAGTAGTGAGTGGTTAGAGGTCGGTTTTGGTAGGGAGGAGAGGTGAGCAAGAGGGAAAGCTTGGTTGCTGGCATTGTTGGTGAACACCCGGTCCAGCTTGGCCAGGATGGGGTGGGGCTGCCAGTTAGACAAGGTATAGAGCCGATCGGAGAGATTGACCTCCGAGATGTTCAGGTCAAGCAAGGTGTCATTGAAGGCAGAGGCAAGAGGCATGCTGAACTGCCCATTGTTTTTGTCTTCACCATAACAGACTAGGTTGAAATCACCCAGTAGAATCCAAGGCCCAACGACCAAGGGTTTGTGGTCTCTCAGCTGTTGAAGGAAGGCAAGGGAGTAAGCGTGATCTGAGGGGCCATACATGTTTGTGATTGTGAAGTCCAAGTCGGAGGCATTACCCACAAAAGTGGAGGTTAAGGAGTGCGGCTTATCAAGGTGGTTAGAGGGGGTGAATAACGAAGGGTCCCAAGCCGTGATTATACCCCCTAGATCCATCAGCAGGGGAGTATTTGTAGGATGTGCAGAAACTAGCTGGCAATAGAGTTTTAGCTTTGAAAAGGTTGATGTTCTAAAGTTTAGATTCTTGGATACAGATTATCGACGGTTGAGCATCAACAAACACAGTACGAACAACATTGCACTTATCCGGGTCGCCCAAGCCGCGAACATTCCAAGAAATAACGTTAAAACAACGAGAGTTGGAATTCATTTAGACTCATTACAGCACCGAGACAACAAGATAAAAGAAGAGGAGGTTACAGGGGGATCAGGATCTAACAAGGAAAAAATAAGATTGATAGGTGCACTACTAAGCATGCCCCAGCGACCATTGAGGTAGTAGTGCAAGCCGCCCTGAAGATGGGACACGTTGATCATTCAGCGACGTTAGTCACCGTGCTGACCACATCAACACTCTTGCAGCTCAGCCCCGCTCACCAATTTGCGGAGATCGGTACTCCCGATGGGGTGTAGGTTGCGAGAGAGGATATTCCTCTTGGCGACGTGTTTTTTAGAGTCTTGGAGCAGCCGGAGAGAGTGTTCAGCAGGGCTTTTCACTGGACAGCCATCGTGGTCATGTTCACAAAGTTGGAAGACGCCTTGGCGGCCAGGCGAGAGCTGGAGCGAGCTGGAATAGTGGAGCGAGGCACGGCGCGTGCCCGACGACGACGATAGGTAAGCAGTTTGGGGCTCGGAGTGCGACAAGGTGAGGCAATAGCAGTAGGTGCCTAAGCCGGCGAGGGAGGGGACGACCCAGGGGTGATATCAACAGACGAGGAGCGGAATAGCAGGGCGAAAGCAGCAGCAAGGACCAACACAGTAGGAGCGGTCGAGTTGGCAGGTGGCTGACTGGGCGGCTGTGAGAGGCTGAGGGGATCAAAGGAGTATTGTGAGGTGTGGGCACCTATGCATCAGCATGCGGCGGGCGCCCATCCTGCCAGGAAGAGCCATTCGAATTGCCGCCACGCCATCGGACACGTTGCGAGCAGCGTTGTCCACCCCAGAGTCGTCGAAGTCGTTGAGGCCGGTGGAGACACCACGATCGTCCACAGACGCCACAACGAACGTGGGTAGAGGAGGGGGCGGCGGGGTGGGGGGGTGGGGGTTTCAGGTGCCGACCGAGTGACGCTGGCCTCTAGGACAAGCTTGTCCTCGAAAAGCTGGCAGGACATGGAGCGGCCCCACCAAAGAGGAAGGCACCATGTTCTTCGGCTCGAAGGCGGCAAGCGAGGGGAAAGAGAAAACATCATCAATAGCATGGTCCGGGGAATGGACCAGGCTGAAGGGTAGTGGAGCACTGTTGACGGTCGTTAGCGTCAACTTCTAATGCAATTATAAACATGATAAATGAGTCAATCAAATATAAATAATAGAACTATAGGGGGTTATCTAACAAATTCCACGAGTTTTGATGTTTCATTATTTTCCACGGACTATTCCAAAAAAGCGTAACAAGGAAAGCAAATCAGAGAAAATATAGAAGAAATCCCGCACGGAAATAGTTTCCAATTCACTCAAGAAGGATCAGGAAGGCACTCGGAGGAAGCGAGACAGAGGCAGCGTCCAGGTGGGGCCGGCTAGCCCTGCCCTATGTCGGCCGGTCTAGCCCTGGGCCCCCCTTCTGGAAGGTTCTTCCACCGCCATAGAGGAGCCATCTCGGTCGTAACTTAAATCGGTTTGATCCAACGGTTGACGTGCATCCCACCGTGTTGGGGATATTACCTCAGCATATCCCCAGGGACCTTATGGGCCTGCCGACCAGACGACAGCCCAGCCCACGAGGCCTTGCAGCACGGGACCAACCCGTCGTGCTCGCCAAGGACTCCGAAGAAGCCTTGCTCGCCAAGAAGGATCCTGGTAGATAGACTCGGATCCGTTACCTAAAGGGACCGATCGTAATCTGTTAGGATATGGAAACTATAATCGTGCTCCCGGGCTATATAAGGCGAGTAGGAACCCCCTCCAAAACAATCTCTTAGATCCCTCATACAATCCCCTAGATCGCATCTACGGGTCTTGTAACCTAATACTCATATCAATCCAGCCACCAAAACACAGGACGTAGGGTATTACGGCGATTTGCCGGCCCGAACCTGTTGACACAAAAAGCGTCAGATCTGTGAACACCTCGGGCTATTACCCAAAGCTCGATGTCAAGGGCGTGCTAGTCGATTTGACCAATCAATCGACAAGGATGATAACTAGAACAAACTGAACGAGACGACAGCGATGTGCCCGGACGTCAAGGCTCAGATTGATCAAGGGTAACTAGAGCAGAGCTAGACGAGGCAAACAGCGATGCGCCCGGATTGCCAAAGCCTAGAGGTACTCCGACGCGGAACTAGCAAGGATTTTGACGGAGATCAAGGTGATGCAGCCCGTCGAAAGCTTGAAGAACTCGTTAAAGCTATAACTAATGCATAAAAAGGGTAAATTGCGATAAAAGGTAGAATAAGATAAAATTGGTTTGTTTTGAATTGGATTGATATGCTTGGATATATTTGTTTACAGCACCCCTAGGTACCTATTTATACTTCCGCATGGAGAGTTGTACATAGATACGACTCGTACCTTTCCTAACAAAAACTCCTAACCTTAAGGAAACTGACTCGCACAGGAGCCGGATCTAAAACAATAATATCTTCCTAAACAGATTCTACTATTATTAAAGGAATAAAATGACTCATGCAAGAGTCGGACTCAAACTACTATAATAATTCTGGCATAAAATCACCAGTTTCCTTACATCTTTCCTTCGATGGAAACTTTCCATCGGCAGATCCCTCCAATCCGCGACTTCCTTCTTTGGCCACCGGTGATCTTCTGCTGACACCAAGCGCTAAGTCAACCTATACTCATCGGCATCGGTATCGGCAATATTCCCCGATCGGCAATCGGCAACATCGGCAATCAGTACATCTCCTTATCGGTAATCGGCAATAGAAGCTCTGCAGCCCAGGCGACTTGATTTCACCAATCATCCTTATCGGCAATCGGCATCGGCAACACCCGAAACCTCCAGTTTCCATCGGCAAGCTGACCTTTGCCTTCATCAAGTCTTCCCACCTCCATTGGCAACAAGTCTCTTCATCAGCAACATTCTCGCCCCTATCGGCAGTTTGACCGATAATATGCTGATGTCAATAAGGAACAGCAACCAGCCTCTTGCCGATCGGCACCATCCTTAGATTATATTGACACGCGCCAAAAAAACGGTGTCAACAGAACCTGTCTAAATCGCCGTGTCTACGCTCTCTGTGTTACGCTTGATCACCGTCGCCACACCTCCACCTACAATCTATTACCGTGGGGTACCCCCTAGGTAGACTGCGACGCATATTTCGTCGACAGTTGGCACGCCAGGTAGGGGGTGTGTGCATCGACCTCATGGCTCGTCAAGCAGTTACATTCCCGGATTCGATGGTCCTCCCGACGGCGGGCATCGTACATCAGATCAGATCCATGTCCTGGACCGTCGAATCTATCCCACGCGGGGCAGACGCGCCGCCGCTCGCGCGTCGTCCCGTCACGCCATCATTCCACTTGCGAAAGAAGATCAACATCGATGGCTTGATCGACGCCATCGATCGCTCCAATACCGACATCACCGAGTGCATCGACCTCGTTCAAGAGGCGCGACGCCGACTCCCCGGCCATCACGGTCACCGACCACGCAATCACCGAGCCTTGACGAAAGCGACAACTGTGGCGACCAGGGGCACCCGCCTACCTCCAGCAATGCCTCATGGCCTCCACAACCAGGTGGCGGTTTTCCAATGCCAGATGCTCCGATCAGTCTTCGACAAGATCCCGGCGCCCCCATCGTGAACACCGTTGTCATCTCCGCGATCCCCAGCGACTCCGAGCAGGTAGTGTCCCTCGATGGCACTATCTCCCCAGATTCCATCACCAGCATAGGGACCGAAGTTGCTAGCCCACCCAGATTGACCGGCAGCTTCCCAGAGTTCCCTCCGGGCTTCGGAGGGATGATTTTTCAAGTCTCTGCCGATAGTGTTGTCCCCGACAACAAAATAGACGCCAAACGCGCCGCAAGGGAGCAGCGCAACGCCGACCGCACGCGGAGACGTGACAACGAACGCCGCGAGCAGGAGAGGCACGACCAGGAGCGCATCGCACAGGAACAGCGTGGGCAGGAACAGAGGAACCGCGGTAACCCGCCACGATGCAATCTCCGGTACGAGTTCAACATGATGGGCGACGTCCTAGTGTACTCGACCCCCAGCACCAATCTGGCGGCAGCTGTCTGCGAGCTATCTAAACTTCAAGGCACACCCATGGTCGAGAAGATAGACGCCCACATCAAGGCAGCCGTGGTCCAGGTAAAAAGGAAGGTTCAAGTGCTCGAGTCCTCCGGCCAATCCCACAGCAGGAACCACTCAAGAAGCCCTCTGAGGGAGCACCACCGAAGATCTCCAAGACACGACAAGGAAGACCACGACGAGGCCCGCCACGGCCGGACGCCGGAACCCGTACACCGAAGTCCTCCGAGGGACCACAAGTGGAGACCCCCACGACACTACGACGGTGAAGATGATAGGGTCCGCCGCGGTCGAACACCGGAACCTATACGCCGGAGCCCCCGAGACATCGCCGACAAAGATCACCAAGGTACAATCATGACGAGCACCACAACCCCAGGCGCAACCGAGGACCAGCACCTCAAGCCACGGGAGGACTATGCCTCTTTTCAGCTCGCATGCGGGCCATCCGTTGGCCCCAGAACTTCCGGGTGACATCAGTGGAGAAATACGACGGCAAGGTAGATCCGGAACAATGGGCCTCCACGTACGGGATCGCCGTGCATGCCGCTGGTGGAGACCAGGACGTGATGGCTAATTACCTACCGGTAATGTTGTCGACCTCCACCATCAGTTGGCTGCAGAAGATCCCGGACGGCACAATCGACAACTGGGAAGACCTCAAGGAAATATTCATCGAAACATACAAAGCTATGTGTATCCAGCCAGGGACACATTACGACCTGGAGACCGTCCTCCAAAGAAGCAACGAAAGCCTCCGGGAGTATATCAGACGTTTCTCCGACAAACGCCTAAGCATAACAGAGATCTCCGACCCAGAAGCATGTTGGCACAAATTATGACCCATTTTTATATAACTAAAATGTTGCCAATAACTCAAGATCAAGGACAAAACCATCATCGCATAATCATATTTTATAAAATAACAAGTTCCACATGTCCATGAATATTTGAATGCAGATATGAAGAAATGGAGCAAAAGAGACCCAGTGGGACCCACATAGGGGGTCGGCCGACCACCCTGTGGGCCCACCAGGTCTCCCCCTCGGCCATGATCTAGGTGAAGCTCTTCTAAATGATTTCCAACCATCAGATCACGTTGTGTTTTCTCCCAACAACTCAAAAGCAATGCACAAGGATTCATGGGTCCACACCAAAGAGATCAACATGATAAAGACCCTAGAATGAACAACCACTGCGCATGACAGGTGGGACCAACACCAGGATGGATGAGGTGGGCCAGGGACCCCTAGGGGGGGGGTCGTCCGACCACCCCCTGGGCCCATCTGGCCCCCACTCAGTTCCTGATCAGTGGGACCACACCCACAAGGCCAGGGGATGGACCACTGACCATAGGGGGGATCGGCCGACCACCCCCTAGGTCGGTTGGGTCCCCCTCAACCGCCATACCAACCAGCATGAGGTAGAAATCCAAGCCATCCATCCTAGGCGGTTGTATGACGGTTTGATCCTAGGGAGGAGGATTGAAGCTCCCTGGATCGATGATGTGGCGCTGGAGTAGCCCCTACTCCACTCCCCCACTATAAATAGAGGCTTAGACTTCCCTCTCTAAGCATGACGTATTCCTTACAAGCCACTATATTATCAAGTGGAGATTAGTCTAGTGGTGTTCTCTAGTGTTGGAGTTAGAGTTGAGTTGAGCTTAACTCGGGCTTTCCGGAGTTGTCTTCCCGGAGGATCTGGTATAACCTCTTGTATATTTTCCCTTTTGTAAGACTTTACTTATTCAATATAATATTCCTTCCTTACTTTACTTAGTCTTTACTTTGTGCAATATTATACTTGCTATAGTATTGTTGTGGCTTATCTTGTCATTTAGATGTTATAAACTAGATTGAGATCCTTGTGGCCTTTCCTATATGCGATCATCGTCTGTCATAGGGTGCTCTAGTTGCCGTATACACGATTAGAGTAGTAAGAATAGATGTAAGCGTGGTGCTTATACTTAATCTCACCTTTGGTTATCGCTTGCTGCATGGATTGTTTGTGGTAGCTAGCAAGAGGTGTCAGCCTTGTCTAGTCGGTCTATTCCACCACGTGTTTATAGGCAAGTTATTAAAAGATAAGGCCCCCGTAAGAATAGGGCGCGGTCCGGTAGGAGTTTTGTCCTCCTAGTGATCTATCCCCTCGCCTAGCATACTTGTATTGAGGAATCAATCGATGTTTGTCTCAACTAAGTGCCATAGCTAAATCCACAAAGGTAGAGTTGAAATCAAAGGCGTCCTTTACTCTCTCGTTGTCCTCCCACATAGTTATACTCACTAGTTATCTCTTACTTATCTTTACCGGTTTGTTACATCATCACCTTCCTATCATTATATCGATTACCCCCTTACACTAGTTGATACTAAATTGAGGTGATCTCTAGTATCTCTCTTTTATTATTATTTCTAGCTTCGCTTTCCCTTGGAAGAATATAAATTACGATACCCCAGAATACTCCTGGGTGAAGTGCTACAATGGTATAATCTGTGCGCTTGCGGATTTATCCAATAGTCATAAGAAATACCAACAAGCATTTCTAGCGCCATTTCCGGGGAAAGCATAGCCTAGAAATTTTAATAGAATTGAATCCAGAGTTTACTATCAAATTAGTTATCAATTAGTTGTAGGGGCTTACCCCTTGCCTTTGTCTTTCTTAATTGTGAAGCAAGGGCATTTTATGAGTGAGTTCCAGTTTCGAGCAACCATATTTGAAAATCCTAAGAGTTTTCGAAGAAACTCTAGACATCGTCTAGTGTCTCCTCGAAGGCCCGACTCAAACTTAGAGCCACTCAAGGAAGGAGGTTACACTTCGTTCATCAAGCAAGCTATGACTCAAGAGGCTATTTCCGACTTCTCGGCTCCTTCAGTCGCTCACATGGCCCAAGGACCGGACGTTAATACTGGGGGTGCTACCTTTGAGCTGCAGCCAGCTTTGATCAATCTAGTGCAAGCCAACCCTTTTTGTGGGAAGTCCCATGAGGATGCCAATGCACATCTCCAACACTTCTTGGAGGTAAGTGGCACCATTTCCATTAAGAATGTAGCATCAGATATCATTCGTCTCCGCCTTTTTCCATTCTCATTACTCGGGAAGGCGAAGCAATGGTTCTATGCTTATTCTGAGGAAGTTGCCACTTGAGAGAAGTGTACCAATGCATTTCTCAAGAAGTTCTTCCCGATGGGAAAAACTACCACCCTTCGTGGAAGAATTTCAAGCTTCCAACAACAAGCGGATGAGACTATTCCCGAACCATGGGAATGTCTCCAGGAGTACGTTTGGGAATGCCCTCATCATGGAATTCAAGAGTGGCTTCTGATTCAAGGCTTCTACTACGGGTTAACACCAACAACCCGTAGCCACCTTGATGCAGCCGCAAGAGGAGCATTCACTTCACTCAACGTCACTCAAGCAAAGGATCTTATTGAGAAGATAGTGACGAATCAAGGGTGGAAAGATGAAAGGCTCCCAGTGAAGAAGAGGAGTGCAGAAACCATTCATGAAGTAAGCGCACTCTCCACAAGTATGGATCTCTTGATGAAGAAACTCGAAGAACGAGCAAACTTCAAGCAGAATAGAGAAGCCATCCAACATTATGCCGCCACACGAGCAAACAAGGACAAACAATGGTGTGAGGTATGTGGTGGAAACCATTCGGGAAACAATTGCCCCGAAACAAATGAAGGAGTGAGCTTCGTCAACAACAATGAGAATCGACCTCAGCAATTTGGATCGAAGCCTCGACCTGTCTATCAAGGTAATGAAGGTAAAAGCTTTAATAATTCTAATCAGCTTTCATTTAAAGATCTTGTCTTAAGCCAAGCTAGGATTAATGAAAGTTTAAACAATAAACTAGCCGCCAATAACAAGACCCTTGAATCTTTAAACAATAAAATGAATGACTTCGCTTCTGTTGTAAAGAATCAATTGAATTTCAATAATATGATAGAAAGAAAATTATCTCAAGTGATATCTTTTGCTCCATATCTTGGTAAATCCAAAAAATTCTCTAGTATAAATGTGGTGACCACAAGAGGGGGTAATACCACTTGCGATCCACCGCATCCTAACACTTCAGGCAAAACAACAAAGGAAAAAGAAGTTGAAGTAGAAGAACAACAACAAGAAGAAGACGAAGAACTTGCACCACTTCACGACTCTGTCAAGTTCCATGGGAAAACAGCCCCGCATGAGTACTACGATACAAACGTACTACTGCCATTTCCATGCAAGCCAAAAAGACAATCTTCAGATGATCGTTTCGGGAAATTCGTTGAGGTAATTCGTCAATTATATGTCCATATACACCTACTTGATGCAATGCAGGTCCCTACCTATGCCAAGTATCTGTGGGACATCCTCAACCACAAAAGGCCATTACCCACTACCGAAGTCATCCAACTAACGGAGGAGTGCAGCGCAGCTATACTTAACCAGCCGCCCTTGAAGAAGAAGGACCCAGGGTGTCCTACCATTGATTGCTCCATCGGGACTCGACAAATTGAGCATGCCCTCTGCGACTTGGGAGCAAGAGTCAGCGTCATGCCAAAGGTAGTTTTTGATAAACTAACTCATACTACCTTGTGCCCTACACCAATGTGCTTGCAGTTAGCAGATCAATCAATTCGCTACCTGACGGGGAGTGCTGAAAATATTCCCATCAAGATACGAGAATTTTTCATCCCCGTGGATTTCATGGTGTTGGATATGGAGGTAGACAAGAAAACTCCTCTCATCCTAGGAAGACCATTCCTCAGCACCGCCAATGCACACATCGATGTAGGAGCTGGAGAAATTCAATTCAACATCAATGGAACGAAGGAGACGTTCCACTTCAAGCCAAAAATCGAGCAATGCTCCATAGTCAAGGTATTTGAATGTGACCCATGTGTCAATTATACTTATCTGACAAAAGTGAAGCAACAACCTCGGGCAAAACCCAAACGGGTATGGCGAAAGAAGATAATCAAGCCATACACCACTCCACCTCAAAAACCCTGAAAGCACATCCAACGGGCAAGTGAGGAGGATGACCCTATTTCAAATAATTAAAAGCACGACTTCTTGAGAAGGTAAGTTTTCTCTTTCACTTTCTTCAATTCCTGAAATCTTTTCTTCATAAGATCATCTCTTTTAATTAATTTCAAATCATAATCATGTTTAGCCATAATAAAATTTGAAAATGCAAAAAAATAATAAAATCTTGAACTTTTCTTGTCCACAAAAGATTACATTGCACCTTAATTAGCATAGGAGGTTTAGTATCACAAATCTAGGTCCTGTAGTGGACCCAGTGGGGTCAGCCGACCGGGCCCTGGCCCCCACTGCCTCTGTCTTACCCTGCCTCATGATTCCCTACATTGGGGCAGTGTGCCACGACCTTCTGATCACCATAGTGATAGGCCGATCACCTCTCTCCTTCTCTTCCTCACCTCCTTTCTCTACCTCGAGATGCTTCATGTTTTATTCCCAAATAAACAAAGCTAGGAGCCAAGGAGGAGATGTCTTGACTCCTCCCATCATCTCCTTGCTCCCCTCTGTCTCTCTCTTCATGCGATTTAAAATTTTTTTCCTTTGCAAAATCACTCCACCGAGAAGCATCCTGACAAAAGAAATTTCACTAATCACTCCAAACTACCACTCATCTCTTCCAAAATAAAAAGACGGTTATCACCATACCTCTTCCGATAATCTATCTTATTCTTCTTCACCGGTCATCTCAAGAAGTTTGTCACTAATCGTTAGGAGCCTAAACACTCCTATCATAACCATAACTTCTTGATCATGACAGACTAGCAAATAATCATGCCATTCTCTCTAATCACTCAAAGATAAATGGGGGAGCATCTCTTGCTAAGTATCAGGCATAGACACATGGCACCTATCTTTTCCTTGCTCCCCACTACCACTCAAGTTGGCAGGGGCATGGCTCATCATCCAAACACCACGTAGGATGGTCGGCCAATGCAGAGAAGAACCCCTTCTCTCAAATCTTTGTCGGCCATCATCCTAAACACCATCCCCTATGCAACAGAGGGCTCAGAAGCCATGGGTGGCGGTCGGCCGACTAGGCCCACACCCCCAATCATCGTCCAAACCTCTTTGCTTGTGCAAAACGCCCACGGCGCACGATGACACCCGCACAAACGCCCACGACGTACGACGACTTGTGCAGAACGCCCATAGCGTACGACGACATGCACGACAAAGCCTACAACGTTTGATGACCACTCCAAAACACTCCCATAGTGTTCGACGACGTCGCCAAAAACACGATAAGGCGTTCTCCAAACAGTCTGGCTGCGATTAGAAAGCTTCCGAAGCTGGCCTGCCAGTTAAACATAGAGAGTAGAAGTAGCTACCCTAAGTGCTATGATTACATCAACAGGCCTCCCCAGCAGTATTTCCCCTGAAGCTGGGAGATACTGCTCCGGTCGGTAGCCATGAGGTCGCACGCCCAGAGTCTGTACATGACCACGATACGGTCGACGACTCTACAAGCAGCCTGAATTTTCGCCCAGCGTTTGCAGGAACGATCTCCACAGGCCCAAAGTCACGCCACGATCGATCCTCTCGGAAAAAGGCCCTGTCCATGAGCTGTTCGCCCTCTGCGCCACGGGTTGTCACTGTGCGCCTCCTTGGGAGTCCTTATGTATCCTACGCATGCAGTGGCGCTAGCCCTACGATATGGACCATTTGAGAACCAAGGTCGAATATTTTTCGTCGCTATGGCTCACGACTTAGCAGTCAGTACAGGATATACAAGTGAAACAAAAGCTCACCGCCTGATATATAACAGCTTTGCAGTTTTCAATTATACATCCAACCACTCGTACATGGGAGGCGAAACATAGCTGTCACACAGCAAAATAAACGACGACACAATGCCCTGGTGCACCAAAAGGAAACACTCCAGATAAAGCGTACAATAGTCACATCCAACCACTCATACATGGGAGGCGAAACATAGCTGTCACACAGCAAAATAAATGACGACACAATGCCCTGGTGCACCAAAAGGAAACACTCCAGATAAAGCGTACAACAGTCACAACCTCATCCTACTAATGCGATAAGCGACCACTTCACCAATATGCCTAGTTCGGAGGTCAAACTCATGCCGAATCAGACATTGCATACTACAGTACATGATGATTCCAGACATATTGCTACCCGCCGGGCCAAAGCGATGACACCCCTCCCAGACGCAAAGATGAGGCTCGACGACGACCACCAAGTCCGGAACATCTTCCGGGGCATGAATCCACCGCCACTTCCGGATGACATGAAGATCGTCACGAGAACGCTCCCGAAGACTACGCAAGCCTTGGTCGCAAAACCGACCGTCGCGAAGAGCACCGCCGCCAAGACATTCGATGAGGGCAAGCGTCTCCAAGTTCTCCGAATTTACATAATACAACATCATAGCCCTAAAATGCATGGCGACACCATCACCAGCCGCCACGGCCCTGCCAATAAGCGATTACCCAACAGGGTCTTGCCCCCATAGCATCAATAGCTCCAGGCCACGAAAGAACAGAGCCTCCCGGTGGTCGGCATCAAGAAAGCGCTGCTCGAAGGCAATCTCCAGAAAAGGGAAGTAGGGCTGACAATAGTCCTGTACGCGCCGAAGAGACAAAAGCCGAATCATCGACGGGTCATCGCAGAAGTCGCAGAAGAGGCGACAGACTGGGCGAATCTTCACATACTCGCACACATTGTTGCCATTGTCGATCACACGAAGAAGGATCTGAAACACCAACTCCTCTGGTACGGCCAACACGGCGGCAAGACCCATCGCAAGATGCGCGCCCCCAGCCTCCATCAAATCTGGCATGGACTAAGCATCTACAAAACCCTCTCAAGACCTTGCGACTAAGCAATGCAAAGGAAATCGACACAATAAAGATCGGAACTCACCCGGATCTTCCCGAGGATATATAGCCGAATCCCCGTGCCGATCGAATACCCCGAACAATGAAGTCGCGCCTCCTCGAATCCTACACACGCTCGGATGAAGACCAAAAGACGCGACCGTTCCCATCTCGCCGCCGATTCCCCCTTTATACAAGCGGCGCGACGCTTAGCCTCCTAGTGTTTTTGGGAAACCGCAACGGACAAATACGGAACCGCCACGACACCAATTCCCCACGCCACGTTCTGGGCCGTTAACCTCACGGTTAATTCGGCCCAGTAACTCCCTTTACCATATTTTGTATTTCCTTACAAATAATTACCTTGATTTTTGGCTTACTACTAACAACATGGTCCTGGGGACTGGACGTACGATTCTGCAACGATTTTTTGACAGGAACAGTAACACAGCTACAGTGCACCGATGGGCAGGTTCAGCAGGACCTCCGCCGTCGTGTCACTTGGAGGACTACACCGACTGTAGACTACGACTCAGCCACTTGCTCGCCTTTTCGACCAGGCTCGGGGACTCCGTCCAGGCCTATACCGAGCAAGGCTCGGGGACTGCCGCCACGACACAGGAGATGTAGCACGGAACAACACGACACCCGGGGACTGCGAATAAAGCACTGTGACCCCGACGCAAGAACTCTCCAGCTTCTCACATCTGGCTCGGGGACTACGGGTATTCGCAGTCGTTTTTTAAAAACTTATACTTCAATTTTCTTTTATAATCCTGATACAAGAGCCCCACAACCTCTTGCATCAGGCTCGGGGACTGTGGGTATTCACAGTCGTTTTTGTAAAACTAATACTCTACTTTATGCTTATTTACACACTTTTTATCTTTATAAAGCTTGGCACCACGTGCATACTTCACCTACTACCAAGCTCGAGGACTAAGTGGGTACACTTCACCTTGCGGTGAATGTACTTATTTTCTTCTCGACAAACCTCTGTCATTTCCTGTTGTCTTATTGCAGAGCTTAAGTGGGTACACTTCCATAGGGAACAAGCCATTCAAAAGTTTTTTCTTCTTCAGCACGTCACATCCTCTGACGGGTAGACACAGCATCCTTCGAAGGCGACCTGCTCACACACCAAGCTGCAACACTCTCGACCAGTCCGGCCTGGTCAAGAGGCTTCTCCAAGCGGTGCCCCGACCAGCTAGCCTGGTCGGAACTCTGTAACGATGACTTCAACCAATGCCGACCAGGTGTACACCTCCGAAGAAGATGCTACTAACTCGCCAGAACGATATAACGTGCTCGGGGACTTATTGGGGATATTACCTCGGCATATCCCCAGGGACCTTATGGGCCTACCGACCAGACGACGGCCCAACCCACGAGGCCTTGCAGCACGCGACCAACCCGTCGTGCTCGCCAAGGACTCCGAAGAAGCCTTGCTCGCCAAGAAGGATCCTGATAGATAGACTCGTATCCCTTACCTAAAGGGACCGATCGTAATCTTTTAGGGTATGGAAACTATAACCCTGATCCCCGGCGATATAAGGCGAGCAGGGACCCCCTCCAAAACAATCTCTTAGATCCCTAATACAATCCCCTAGATCGCATCTACGGGTCTTGTAACCTAATACTCATATCAATCCAGCCACCAAAACATAGGACGTAGGGTATTACGGCGATTTGTCGGCCCGAACCTGTCTAAATCGCCGTGTCTACGCTCTCTGTGTTACGCTTGATCGTCGTAGCCACACCTCCGCCTATAATCTACTACCGTGGGTTACCCCCTAGGTAGTCTGCGACGCGTATTTCGTCGACACACCGGGCTGTAAATAAGAGGGCAGACCCCCTAGAGGAGGCAATGAATCCATCTAATCACAATTCATTCAAAAATCCACCATAGGCCAGAGGTGTCCGTCGAATGGACAACCTCTCTAGTTATTAGTTCTTAAATCTAGATAATAGAGAGATGGGGAGTGAGGGAAGAGTTGTGGGGGAGGTACTGGCCTGTCGGTGCTTCTTCTTCAGCTTGTACTTCGGCAGGATCAAGTTCTTCCTGAGCTTGTTCCTGGGATGTCTTCAGTAATCGACTTCTGATGTAAGTAAGCTTTTGTTCCTATTGTTCTTCTGGTTCGTGGATCTTTTGAGTGCTTTAGTCCTTATGCGTGCTTTGGTTAGAGGTTTATTGTAAGTGTAAGTGTGGTACTTAGACTTAAGGTAATCATGAAGTCCACCCTCCTCCGGCGATGCCTAATGGGCTTAGCAATCAGGCGACAATCTTCCAACGCCAGGCGCTCCGATCGATCTTCGACCAGACCCCGGCGGCCCCCGTCGTGAACACTATCGTCATCTCCACAATCTCCAGCGACGCTGAGTAGGCAGTGTTCCTCGATGGCACGATCTCATCGGGTTCGACCACCGCCATGGGGACCGAAATCGCCGACTCCTCCGGATCGACGAGCAGCTTCCCGGAGTTCCCTCTAGGCTTCGGAGGAATAATTTGTCAAGTCTCCGCCGACAGCGTCGCCCGCGATAATGAGACAGACGCCGAATGTGTCGCGAGAGAGTAGCACAACGCCGAACGAGCACAAATGCACGAACTGGTACGCAACAAGCAGGAGAAGCGTGACCAGGAACATCGTGAGCAGGAACGCATTGCACGGGAACAGCGCAAGCAAGAGCAGAGGAATCGCGATCGCCTGCCACGACGTAACCTTCAGCACAAGTTAGACCAGATGGGTAACGTCCCGGTGTACCCGACCCCCAGTGCCAATCTGGCGGTAGCTATCTGCGAGATGTCCAAGCTCCCCGACACACCCGAGATCGAGAAGATAGAAGCTCACATCATGGCGGCCGCGGTCCAGGTCAACAAAGCGGGTCACCCTCCCAAATTCTCTAGTCAACCCTATAGTAGGAACAACCCCCGAAGCCCTTCGAGAGAGCACCGACGAAGATCCCCATGACGCGATGACAAAGAACCCTACAGGGGTTGACGCGATCGAACACTGGCACCGACATGCCGAAGCGCTCCGAGGGAGCACCGACGAAGATCCCCATGGTACGATGATGATGAGCATGATAATACCCGACGCAATTGAACACCGGCACCGGCGCCCCAAGCCATAGGTGGGCTGTGCCTCTTCTGCGCTCGCCTACGTGCCATCAGGTGGCTCCAGAATTTTAGAGTAACATCGGTGGAGAAGTATGACGGGAAGGCAAACCCATAGCAATGGGTGTCCACGTACGAGATCGCCGTGTACACTGCCAGAGGAGATCAGGACGTGATGGCCAATTATCTGCCAGTGATGATGTCGACCTCAACCAACAGCTGGCTCCAGAAGATCCCAGAAGGCACCATCGACACCTGGGAGCAACTCAAAGAAATCTTCATCAAGACGTACAAGGCTACGTGTGTCCAGCCAGGGACGCGTTATGACTTGGAGAACGTCCGACAGAGGAGTAATGAAAGCCTCTGGGTGTACATCAAACGTTTCTCCGACAAGCGGCTGAGCATAACAGAGATCTCCGACCCAGAAGCCATCGCCATCTTCTCCAATGTCCTGCGGATGGATGACCTCCGAAACAAGTTGGCTCGGAAAAGCATAACAACCATAGAAGAACTGATGACAATCGTGAATCCTTACGCCAACCAAGATGATGCTACCCGTAGCAGGGAGAACAGGCGGTGCCATTCTCGTTCCCCAGAACGCACAAGGGATAGCGACCGCCGACCAAACTACCACAGCGAAAGAGGGCCCAACAACCACCGAGATTGCCGGTCGGGTAACTCCGAACGCTACTCGCAGAGGTACGACTACAGGTGAGACAACCGCTACGTCGCCAACACGAACGCCTGCCCAAGGAAGAATTACGACGTCAGCTACGAGAAGATCCTCGACGGCCCGTGCCCCATACATAAGAACTCCAAGCACTCCATGCGAGAGTGCGATCTCCTTGAGACAACTATGCGAGAAAGAGGTGACAAAAGAGAGAAGAAAGATGGCGCCGACAAAGGCAAAGATCAAGAACCACCAGCGCTAGAGTTCCGAGCAGCCACAACAACGTACTCCATCTTCGGAGGTAGTGTGGTCATCGAAGGGGAGAGACGACGCCGCCACGTCCGCAAAGACATCTACTCAGTCGCCGCCGCAGGAGACGATACGACTAATGCTCGCTATCTCAACTGGTCAGAACAACCCATCAGCTTCTTTGGGGAAGATTAGTGGATGGACTACAGATACCCCGGTCTTTTCCCACTCATCATCGATCCAACCATCGCTACATGCTGCTTCAGGAAAGTACTGGTCGATGGTGGTAGTGCCCTCAACATCATCTTCGCCGATGTGTTCCGCCAGCTTGACTACTCGAAGAAGGACCTCCTCCCGGCGAACTTCCCCTTCTGGGGGATCATCCCAGATAAGGCATCGATGCCAATGGGCCAAATCACCCTCCCCGTATAGTTTGGCGACTAGAACCACTTCAGGGTCGAGAACATCAACTTCATCGTTGCCGACTTCAAAACAGCCTACCACGCGATCCTTGGCCGACCGACGCTCGCCAAGCTAATTGTAGTCCCGCACTACACATACATGGTACTGAAGATCCTGACGCCACAAGGCATCCTCAACCTCCATATCAATCTGAAGATCGCGTATGAATGTGAGAACCAGACAATCAACACCGTTGAGAAGACCCGTGTCCAGGACACGTACAACTCCAACCCCAGCGACAAGCCTACCGCGAAGAAGCTGAAGGAAGCAGATCCAGCAACAACCAACGTCGACCCCTTCTGCCACTACATGTAGAGGCCCTTGACCCCTAGTGGCGTGAGAAGTTTAAAAGTTTAAAGTGCTCCAATAAAGCCTGTACTATGTACCTCTCAATAAATAAATAAAGGTGCTGCGTTTTTTCATACTTCATGTAAACGATTCAACCTCTACAAAACGCTCACGGTGTTCGACGACCACTACAAAATGCTCACGACGTCGACGACCTCTCCAAAACACTCCCATAGTGTTCGATGACCTCTCCAAAATGCATTACGGCGTTCTCTCCAAACAGCCTGACCATAACCAAAAGCCTTCGAACCTGGCCTAGTGATTTTCATTATGCATAGAAGTAGCTACCCTATACGCTATGATTATATCGATAGACCTCTCAAATGACATCTCTTCATCAACTAGTTGATATCATTTGTGTCAAAGGTCACAAGGTTATGTGCCCAGAATCTATACATGACCACAGTACGGTCGACGACTCTACAAGCAGCATGGCTTTTCGCCCAGCGTCTGCAGGAACGGTCTCCACAGGCCCTAGTCACGCCACGATCGAGCCTCTCGGAAAAGGGTCATGTCCCTAGCATCTCCCTAAGCTTGCATGAGCTACTCGCCCTCTACGCCGCGGGTTGCCAGCAGCGTACCTCCCTGGTAATCCCTATGGCACCTACGCGCGCAGAGGCTCCACGCCCTACGATCCGGGCCATAGGGAACCCAATGTCGAACAATTCATCGCTACGACTCAAGACTTAGCAGGCACGACAGGACATACAAGTGAAATAAAAGCTCACTGCCTGGATATTATACAACTTTGTAGTTTTCACTTACAATTCCAAATTCTTGTATCCAGGATACAAACTACTGCTATCTAGTAGCAAACAAATCGACATCCTTAACCACAATCTTTGCTACACGATCAACATCAACCTCCAGACGGTCCGCCTCCTCGTCCGACGTCCCGACGCAAATCTGGTCGCTACCCGACCAATGTCAAGCTTCGGGTAGTGCGACTGCAACATAGCTAGGCCATTGTCGGCACAAATTATGACCAACTTTTACATAGCTAAAATGTTGCCACAAACCCAAGGATCAAGGATAAACAAACACATCATGAGCATAATTTATCAAATAACCAGTTCCACATGTCCATGAGTGTTTGAGTGCAGGAATGAACAAATGAAACAAAGGAGAGACAGTGGGGCCCACATAGGGGTCGGCCGACCACCCTATGGGCCTACTAGCCTCCACTCTCAGCCATGATCCAAGAGAAGCACTCCAGAGTGATTTCCATCCCTTGGATCACTCTGTGCTTTCTCTCAATGGCTCACAAGCAAAGCACAAGGATTCATGGGCCCGCACCAAGGAGATAAACGTGACAACCACCTCAGAACCAGCAATTAGCATCAATGACAACTAGGGCCAGCATCAGGACAACAGAGGTGGGCCAGGGACCCCCAAGGGGGGTCGGCCAACCATCCATAGGGCCCACCTGGCCCTCAAATAGTCCCCTGACCAATGGGACCACTCTCAGAGGCCAAAGGAGGGCCCACTGGCCATAGGGGGGGGGTCGGCCGACCACCCCCCTAAGTCGGTTGGCTCCCGCAACCGCCATACCACTCCACACATGTGCAAGATCACCACCATCCACTCTTGGTCGGTTCCAGAGGCGGTTTGATCCAAGGGTGGAGGATGGGAGCCCCGGATCGCTGACGTGGCGATGGAGTAGCCCCTACTCCACCCCCCTACTATAAATAGAGGGCCATACCCCCTCTCTAAACATGAAGAAGAATAAGAAGCCTACAAGCTCTATTCCTTAGATTGTTCTAGGAGTTAGTCTAGTGTGGGAGTTAGAGTTGAGTCGAGTTGTGCTCGGGATTTCTGGAGTTGTCTTTTGGGAAGTATGGTATAGCTCTTGTATCTTCCCTTCTTTGTAAGACTTTTTCTTATTTAATATATCTCTCTTTACTTTACTTAGTAGTTACTTTGAGCATTTCTATACTAGATATAGTCTTGTTATATGCTTTTGCTCTTTAAGAGCCTTTACATTGATAGTCTGTGATCCTTGTGACCTTTCCTGTATGCCATCATTGCCTGTCATAGGGTGCTTTGATTATTGATCGTAGTCAAAGTAGTAAGTTGTGTGTAAGCGTGGTGCTTATACATCATCTTATCCATGGTTATCTCTTACTGCACAGATTGTTTGTGGTAGCTATCAAGAGGTGACAACCTTGTCTAGTCGTTGTATTCCACCACGTGTTTATAGGCAAGTTCTTAAAAGGTAAGGCCCCTGTAAGAAGAGGGCGCATTCTGGTAGGAGTTTTGTCCTCCTACTAATCTATCCCTCGCCTAGCATACTTGTATTGAGGAGGAAAACTATAGTGTTTAGACTAGTTAATTAGCTAAGTATATTGAAGTAAAGAGAAGTACATAGGAGACCCTTTTCTCTTCTCGTTGTCCTCCCACCTAGCTAGTCTCTGAGGTCCATTCTAAGTATCATTTATCGTAGCTTCTTCATTCATCAACCCTTCCTATCACATTTATCGTTTACCCCCCTTTACTAGTTTGTACTAAGTTGAGGTACTCTCTAGGATTTCTCTCTAATTATCATTTCTAGCCAGCTTTCCCTTGGGATAATATAAATTATGATACTTGGAATACTCCTTGGTGAAGTGCTACAGCGGTATAATTTGTGCGCTTGCGGATTTATCCAATAGTCATAAGAAATACCAAAAAGCATTTCTGGCGCCATTGCCGGGGATTGCTTAGCTAAGAAATTTTAATTAGATTGAATCCAGAGATTCTCATTAACTTAGTTATCAATTAGTCAGAGGGGCTTACCCCTATCTGTGTCTTCCTTTCTTGTGAAGCCAGACAGTGTATGAGCGGTTTCCAACTGCCCGGAAACTATCTCGAAGATGCCGAGGAGCTGCTGAGGAGGACTAGACATCGTCAAGTTCCCCCTCAGATATTCCTCTCGAACCAGAATCCGTTCAAGGAAGGAGGCTCTACACCACCACTCAAGGATGCTATGGCCTAGAAGGTGATCTTTGACTTCTCGGCTCCGTCAGCTACCCACATAGCTCAGGGTGCCGAGGTCAACTTCGGAGATGCCACCTTCGAGCTGAAGCCAGCCTTGATCCACATGGTGCAGGACAATCAGTTTTGCGGGAAGCCCCATGAGGATGCAAATGCTCATCTCCAACACTTCATGGAGTTATGTGGCACATTTACCATCAAGGGAATGGCGTCTGACGCCATTCGCCTTCGCCTTTTCCCATTCTCGCTATTGGGAAAGGAGAAGCAATGGTTCTACGCCCACAAAGAAGAAGCCACTACATGGGAGAGGTGTGCTTACGCATTCCTCTAGAAGTTCTTCCCGACAGGCAAAACCAATGCTCTTCATGGAAAGATCTCGAGCTTCCAACAACAGTCTGACGAGACAATTCTCGAAGCATGGGAGCGTCTCCAGGAGTATGTTCGTGCCTGTCCTCATCATGGGATAGACGACTGGCTCCTGATCCAAGGTTTCTACCACAGGCTGACTAGCATGGCCCGTAGTCACCTTGACGCTGCCGCTGGAGGGGCGTTCCTCCAACACACAGTGAGGAATGCCAAGGACCTCATCGAAAAGATGGTGATCGACCAAGGATGGGGTGAGGAACGTCTCCAACCAAAGAAGAGAGGTATGCACACTGTCAGTGAGGTGGACATGCTCTCTGCCAAGATGGACCTCCTGATGAAGAAGATAGAAGAAGGTTCCAAGAAGGAACAAGAGGTCATCTACCCAGTCGCCGCCACACAAGCTATTGAAGTTGATCCATGGTGCGAGGTGTGCGGAGGCAATGATCACTCGGGCAACAATTGCCCCGAGACGTCAAAGGAAGACGTGAACTTCATCAACAACAACAACAACAACAATGGGTATCGACCCCAACAACAAGGAAGCTGGAATTCACGCCCCTTCTACCAAGGTAATGGAGGTAATGGTAATCATAATAATTACAATTCTACAATAACCAACCTTCATTAAAAGATCTTGTTCTTGGTCAATCAAAGATTAACGATGGAATAAATAAAAATATGATTGCCACTGATAAAGTTCTTGAAAGCTTTGGTGAGAAAATGGATAGCTTTACAACTGCTATGAAAAATCAATTGAGTTTTAATAAAATGCTAGAAAACCAATTAGCTCAATTAGTAGTAGCTATACCATCTATGTAACAAGGTAAGATCCTTGGAAAACCAGAGGACTCAATTGAGCATGTTAATATGGTCACAACAAAGTTCGGTAAGCCTCAGCTATGCTCCTATTGGGGCTATCTTCTCGATCCTCCTTTCATCATGAAGAAGGAAGATCCAGGCCACCCGACGATCAAGTGCTCAATCGGGAAACAAACCTTCCACACCACTTTCTGCGATCTCGGATCAGGCGTAAACATCATGTCTAAGGCAACTTATGATAATTTGCTAGGAGGACCCTTGGTCCCTACATGTGTTCGCTTGCAGATGGCAGATCAGACCATACGGTTTCCCGAGGGACTCGCCAGGGATATCTTGGTGAACATCCAAGATGAGTACATCCCCACTGACTTCATCATCCTAGACATGGGAGCCAACGTGGAAGTACCCGTTATTTTGGGAAGGCCCTTCCTCAACACCACCAACGCAGTCATCTACGTTGGATCGGGCCAGATTCACTTCCAATTCCCGAGCCATAAGGTAAAATGTGCTTTCAATGGTTATAAACTTAACAAACAGGCCAAAGCACAACCACCAAAAAGAAGAGTTCAAGCCCCGCGCAAGAAGAAACAATACCCGGAGGCTAAGATCACTGAACTCAAGACAGACGAACCTGCCAATCCAAGGCAGGTTTGGAAAGCAAAAGAGGTGCACACGTCACGGTCTCCTTCTCCGGAGCCATCAAGTGCACCCGAAGAATGAACAAGAAGGAGAGTCCTACTCCGAGGACTTAAAATCAAGGAGCCTTCGCCGAAAGGTAAGTCAGTAGTTATCTTTTATTTCCCTTCTTAAATCTAGTTCAAACCTTTAATTCCTTTCATACTTAAAATTCAGAAAGCTAAAGTCAGGTTAAATAAAACTTGAGAATTAGATTAATATTAAAATTTGACAAAAGGTAGAGCCAATAGGGTGGTCGACCGACCACCCTATGCACCCTAGCTTGGCTTGGTTAATTAAGGATCATGTAGGGGCCTTTACAAAAAGAAAAGAGAAAAAAAATGGAGACTAGGGTGGCCGGCCGACCACCCTATGATCCCCTTGTCCATCCATCTTTCTTCCCCCACCATCCTTTGTCCAAGAATCTCATAATTTAGGAGGTGGGACTTTCAAAAATAAGATTCTTTCTTTGGGAGACATCACTTTTTCCTTGTCATGCTTTAAAGTACATCAATCAGTTTTTGTTAAAGCATGACACACCCTTGTCTCCCACTACTCCATGTCCAAAGTGGGGAACCAACTTTCACTTTCACTTTCACTTTGTGATGCTTTGAAAAAGAAAACACATCAATCACCTTCCATCAAAGCATGGCATACCTTTGTCCCCCACTACTCTTGGTTTAAAGAGGAGAATCTTGACCACTTTAGCTCAACTTTTGATCACATCTTTCACCTTTCACCAAGCACTAGACAAATCATGAGTGGAATTCCCACTTTAGGACGGTCGGCCGACCATGCCTTGGTCACATCCCCTCTCTCCTTTGCTTTGTGTAAGGCATCTCCAAGACATGTGATCATGGCACCCAAGGGGCATGCCCAAAGGTGGTCGGCCGACCACTCCATGGAACCCCCTTGGTGCCACTTCCTTCCCCTATAAAACCCCAAGCAAGGAGAGCTCATTTCCTCACACCTCCACAAGAACTCAGTTCTAGTTCAAACCTCTCCTTGCCTTGCTCTCTCCTCTCTTCATTCAAGAGAAGTCCTTAGCTTCCAAGAGAAGTAGTGTTTCTCTCAGTAGTCCACAAGAAGATCTCTTGTCTTCATCAAGCTTCTCTTAGCTCAAACTTCTCCCCACAAGGAAAACTAGAAATCCACTCCATACACGTCTCTTCCTAGTCTTGCCCTTGTGTCCATCTTCCTCTCTAGAAGATGAAGAACCCATTGACATCCGCATACAAGAAAATAAAGCAAGCTGTTAGTGGGAGCTCATCCCGACACTCCCACCATTCCGAGGATAGTTCCTAGAGAAGAAGAAGGGGAGGTTCTGCCCAATACAGTTGGGAGAACCTCCAAACCGAAGAACACCCTCAAGAGGAAGAAGAAGTGCTGGAGGATGTACCTTAGGTGGAGGCATTCATGGTGCCCCCAATGAGGACATATGATCAACAAAGTGGACTCTGGTTCAACCAACTAGAGTACCAACGATATCTCTCTCTTCGGGACCGATCTTTCGAGCACACAAGGATATTGGATCCGAGTCTTCTCTCCAACGCAGGTATGACCACCGAGTTCGAAACTATCTTTTCCACTCTTGGTTGGTCTAGCTTTTGGCAAATAGAAGAGTTTGGAATTGAGTAAGAATTCTTATGTTCTCTCCAAACCTCTAACGTTGGAATTAATTTTCGCATGTTTAGTCAAAACTATTGTTGACACTGTTTTTCGGCATGTGTTAAATGAGCTAAGACTTGCATTGATCGGTATCCGTTTTCCATCGGCATCAGGAGGTCATCAGTCAATGTTACCGATGAGGGTAAATACCGCGAAAAGGATAAGTTTGTTGCCGATGGAAGCTGGACGTTTCATGCCGATAGGGATCTTGCTGATAAGGATGTTGCCGATGGGAGTTGGATGACTCTTGCCGATAAGAATTAATTGGTGAAGACAAGTTACCAGAAGTAGAAGGTTGCCGATGCCGACGGGCATGGAGTGCCGATGGGCACAAGGTAACATGACAGTTGACGTCAGCAAGGGATTGCCGGTGGCAAAAGAAGGAAGTCGCGGATTGAAGGAGTCTGCCGATGGAAAGTTTTCATCAAAGGAAAGACATAAGGAAACTGGTGATTTTTATACCAGTATTGTTATAGAAGTTTGAGTCCGACTCTTGCACGAGTCGTTTATTTCCTTAAAAATAGAAGTGTCTGTTTAGGAAAATAGTATTGTTATTTGGGTCCGACTCCTGCGCGAGTCAGTTATTTCCTTTAAACTAGGAGTTTGTTTTGGAAAGGTATGAGTTGTGTCCATGTACAACTCCCCATACGGGAGTATAAATATGTGCCCAAGGGCCACGTGAAATATATCAATCTATCAAACAAATCAAATTACTCTTATTCTACTCTTACTGCAATTTACCCTTTTTGCATTAGTCTTAGTTTATCTACGAGTTCTTTAAGCTTCGACGGGCTGCATCACCTTGATCTCCGTCAAACTCTTGCAAGTTCCGCGTGGGAGTAATCTGAGCCTTGACATCCGGGTGCATCGCTGTTGTCTCGTTCAGCTCTGCTCTAGTTACCCTGAAACAAATCTGAGTCTTGGCATCCGGGCGTATCGCCGTTGCCTTGCTTGAATCTTGTTCTAGTTATCGTCCTTGTCGATTAACTGGTCAAATCGACTGGCACACCTTGGATATCGAATTCAGGTAATAGCCCGAGGTGTTCACAAATCCTGACGCTTTTTGTGTCAACACCTCTTTTGGCACACCCGGTGGGACCATTATACATCTATCATGGGTGATAACTCTGACGTTAACCAAAGGAACGTCATTGAAGTCTCCGAGGCCGATCTAAAAGATGATCAGAGGCTGGCCATGGAGCAGGCTATGGAGGAGTACAAGCAATTGTATCTGAAATCCTTCAGCCTAAGCACGAGCGGCGAAGCAATCCAGAAGCAAGATCCGCCATTGCCGCGGCAGGTCACGTATGATGCCAATCCTGGTAAGTTACAAGAGATGGTTAATTCTGCCTTAAATCAAGCATTACTTAGCCACTCCAGTGTGTTGTCCAATACTGTCTACAACGTTGTTATGCAATCATTCAAAGAAGGACATGCACCTCAATATGTTGGTCCAGCGTATCATCAACCTAGATCGGCATCTATAAACCCATCGGCAGCCCCAATGGCGACTTCCACTCCCGTGGATCCGTCTTCCAATGTGGCTACACCGCCAAGACCAAGTCCTGAGAGCGTCACCAAGCTTAGCGCAGATCCAGTGGCGTCGACAACGTCAGGACCTACTATCCAGAATCATCCAGCTCCTGCCAACTAGTGGGGTTACGGTATGCCTTCAAATCCATCCGCTGGTTCTAATCTGGTGCAGGGAGATAGCTTAGCTTGGAAGGGCTCCATGGCATCGGCAATGCAATCACAGCCAGTGGCCCCTATGATGCATTACTCTACACCCTCTCCAACTGTACAAGTGCCATCAGAAGATTTTCAAGTGATTCCTAAAATACCTCTGATGCCACCATCGGCAAGCTCTGTGCCGATGCAACACAGTATAGCAACTGGAAGTCAACCTATGCTGGTAAATCCTCAGGTTGGGGTAATAGCACATCAAGGTAACCAATTTGTTGATTACTCCAAGATGCAGGAACAACAGATGCCAGTCATCTATTAGCCATCGGTAAGTCACATGCCGATGATTTATAATCCTAGATGGACTAGTCAACCGCCGGTTCAATAGCCTGGTGTACTAATGTATCAGTATGAAAGTCCAGCAAACATTCAGAATGGAGCATCGGTACAACAACCGATGAATACAATGCCGCAATATAATTCAGTGAATGTGCAAAATTACCCATCGGCAAGTCAGCCGATGCATAACGTTCAGATGACTGGTGCTGCGCCCGTGACAACTACTCCACATCATCTTCTACCAAGACCTGAAGAGGCGCATCAGCTGGCTCCACCAGTCAACAACCAGCCAATGAGTCGGCAAGAGCAGGATGCATATTGGGCCGATAAGATCGCCGAAGTGATGAAAGAGCAATTCGGCATTAAACCCAAAGTTAATACATATTCTTATCGGACACCGTATCCTCCAGCTTATGATTTGATTCCTCTCCCAAATCGGTACAAAGTGCCTGATTTTACCAAATTCTCCGGCCAAGATGACACATCAACGATGGAGCACATTAACCGCTTCATTATACAGTGCGGAGAAGCTGCCAGCAGAGAGGAACTGAGGGTGAGATTGTTCTCATCGTCATTGTCTGGATCGGCATTCACATGGTTCATATCATTGCCTCCAAATTCAATAATTACATGGGCCGATCTAGAGAGGCAGTTTCATAAATATTTCTTCGCTGGCGTACATAAAAAGAAGCTTACCGATTTGGTCAAGTTGAGGCAACGCAATGACGAATCGGTGGAAAACTTTGTTCAGAGGCTGCGAGATGTGAAGAACAAGTGCTACAACCTGGTACTCGATGATCGGCAACTGGCGGATCTAGCTTTCCAAGGACTACTGCCGCATATCAAAGATAAGTATGTGTCTCAAGAATTTGAAAGCCTAAGTCATCTGGTGCAAAGGATTGCCGATCAAGATGTCAAAGCCTTTGAACCCAGGAAGACTTGGAATAAGAAGGTGACCTTCATTGGGCAAGAAGAAGATTCTGGGTCAGATGAAGAGCTAAGCATCGTTGCGGACGAATGGGTGAAGGATAAGAAATTTGTGTCTTGTCCATTCGGCCAGAAGGAAGCTGAAAGGTTCATCTTTGATATCACCAAGGTTGATAGGATGTTTGACTTATTACTCCAGGAAGGACGGATCAAGTTGGCGCCTAACCAAGTAATTCCATCGGCCGAGGAGCTCAGAAAAATCAGTTATTGCAAGTGGCATAATGCGACTTCGCACAGTACCAATGACTGCAAAGTATTCAGGCAGCAGTTGCAGTCAGAGATTGAATCTGGACGAATTAAATTTGAAAATTCTAAAGACTAGAAACCGATGAAGATTGATCAGCACCCGTTTCCAAATAATATGGTGGAAACTAGTGGAAAAGCTAAAGTGCTAACATCGGAAGCTGCCAGGAAGAATGCATCGGTAGATCCTGGTCATCAAGTAGCTGAACGTGATGAGAGGAGGTTTGCCGATGACAGAAAAGGTAAGAAACTTTCTGATGAAGGTAGCAGTGCCAAGAGGGCTCCTGGTGTTATAATCACGCATAAGCGGCCAAGGCAAGAGTATCGGCAATCACGTGAAGAGCGATATCAGCAGGAAGAAGAAGAGCACCAAGAATGGCTTCGGCATAAGGACCACTGGAAGTGTCCCTTCTTCGTGCACTGCTGGGAAGAAGGCATCAAGATACCTACTGCCGATAATTGTCCTGAATGCAATGGATATTACACTGCCTATCGGTCAGGTAAGAAACCTTGTTTTGATGATCGAGCATCCAGGTATGCCAGGCCTCTTAGAGAGAAGAAATCGGTACATGACCGACTGGGGGGCAAGCTCAGCGCACATAGCAGACTTGGCAGGCGTGTTGATCAAGAGGAGCTGGAGGAGATGGCCAATGCAAGAGTGCCTGATGAAGAAGTATTCTCCAGAGATCCAAACATCAGGAGTGGTGCCGATGCAAACAATGAGAGGCAGCACCAGCCTGTTTGGAAAACCAAGCTTCCTTAGTGGTGCCCTAAGGGTCTGACCAAGACTCAGAAGAGAAGGATCCAACGCGAACGCCGAAATGACTTGTATGACAACGAAGATCCTTCAAAGGAGAAGCAGTGGAGGCCAAAACGCAAGGATCGGGATCCATCGGCAGAAATTAATATGGTCGTCATATTGCCGATGGAGTTCATGGCACCTGTCAGCGATGATGAAGAGACTGCTGAGATGGCGCAATTGGTGCTGGACCCTATGGCAGCTGTCTTTGAGAAACTTGCTGACGATGAAAGGCAGCACTTGAGGGCCCTGTTTGTTAAAGGCAAGGTGGATGGACAACCCGTAACGAAAATGCTGGTAGATGGCGGGGCATCGATAAACATAATGCCATATGTCATGTTCAGGAAGCTTGGAAAAGGCGACCAAGACTTAGTCAAGACGGACATGAAGCTCAAAGATTTTGAAGGCAATGTGTCGCCAGCGATGGGAGCCATATGCGTTTAATTGACCATCGGCAGCAAAACTTTGCTGACGACATTTTTTGTAATCAGTGGCAAAGGTACCTACAACTTGCTCTTAGGAAGGGATTGGATCCATGCCAATTGCTGTGTTCCTTCGACTATGCATCAAAGTCTTGTGCAGTGGGTCGGAGACAAGATTGAAGTCGTCCGAAGTGAAGCCCCATCGATCGTTGCGTCAGCAGTATCGGAAACTTACGAGCAAACCAGATGCATATCAGGTGAAGCTTGGGACACAGAGTTCCTCAAAGTTGCCAATTACCGCATTACACCGATCCAAGCAGTCGGTCCTGAAGAAGAATTTTAATGGATCGGTTCGCTGATGATGGAAAACTGGGACAGGGCTTCACATCCGCCGATGATTTACTCGAGATAGACATCGATGATGGTAGTAAACATAGGCCTACTTTTATTAGTGCTAAGTTAGATTCCCAATGTAAACAACAGTTAACCGATTTATTAAAGGAATACAAAGATTGTTTTGCTTGGGATTATATAGAGATGCCTGGTTTAGACCGATCGATAGTTGAACATCGGTTGCCTATTAAGACTGGTTTTCAGCCACATCGGCAACCTGTGCGCCGATGCAATCCTGCTATTCTACTCGATATTAAAGCTGAGATTACAAAGTTAATTGAAGCTGGATTTATTCGGCAATGTCGATATGCCGATTGGATTTCTAATGTGGTTCTTGTGTATAAGAAGAATGGAAAACTTCGTGTTTGTATTGATTTCAGGAATCTCAACAAGGCTACGCCGATGGATGGTTACCCGATGCCCGTTGCCGATCTGCTGATTGATGCTGCTGCTGGATATCAAATCATTAGCTTCATGGATGGTAATGCTGGATATAATCAGATATTCATGGCTGAGGAAGACATATCGAAGACTACTTTTAGATGTCCAGGTCATGTCGGTTTATTTGAGTGGGCTGTCATGACTTTTGGCTTGAAGAATGTCGGTGCTACTTATCAAAGAGCAATGAATTTTATCTTTCATAAGTACATCGGCATGATAGTTGAAATCTATATTGATGATGTGGTGGTTAAGTCCGGAAGTTTTGAGAAGCATCTTGCCGATTTGCGAAAAATATTGGAATGCACAAGGGAGCATGGGTTGAAGATGAATCCTAACAAGTGTGTATTTGGTGTATCGGTAGGACAGTTTCTGGGTTTTATGGTTCATCAAAGAGGCATTGAGATCGGCAGAAAATCTATTGATGCAATTAATAAAGTGGTTGCTCCTACAAACAAGACTGAGCTGCAATCTTTGATCGGCAAGATTAATTTCATTAGAAGGTTTATATCTAACTTATCTGGTAAGATTAAATCTTTTAGTCCATTATTAAAGTTGAAAGTCGATCAAGAATTTACATGGAAAGAAGAACAACAGTTAGCCTTGGAGGAGATCAAAAAATATTTGGTAAACCCTCCAGTCTTGGTTCCACCTCGACACAGGAAACCTTTCAGGTTGTATTTGTCTACCGATGACGGTGTTATCGGATCGGCCTTAATTCAAGAATTTGAAGGGAAAGAACGTGTGATATATTATTTGAGCAGAAGGCTGGTAGATGCTGAAACAAGGTATTCGGCCATAGAGAGATTATGCTTATGTTTATATTTCTCTTGCATAAAATTGAGGCATTATTTATTGTCGGCTGAATGCACTGTTATCTGCAAAGATGATGTTGTTAAGTATATGTTGTTGATGCCGATATTAAGTGGGAGAATCGGCAAATGGATCTTGGCACTTTCAGAGTTTGATCTGAAGTATGAATCGGCTAAGGCAGTTAAGGGTTAGGTGATGGCCGATTTTGTTACTCAGCATTGCAATATGGTAAGCTCTGTGGAGATTGCTCCTTGGACTTTATTCTTTGATGGATCTACGTGCAAAGACGGAGCAGGCATCTGTGTTCTCTTAATTTCACCCCGAGGACAGAGGTATGAGATTTCGTTGCCGATTGTTGCTACATCAACAAACAATCAGGCTGAATATCAAGCTTTAATTAAAGGGTTGGAGTTACTCAGGGAAGTACGTGCCGATGCTGTTGAAATTTTTGGCGACTCTATGTTGGTGATCAATCAATTGACTGGAGTATATGAATGCCGAAGTGAAGTGTTGATTGCACACCATGAGAGATGTTTACAATTATTGAAAGAATTCAAAGAGTATCGCCTTGAGCATATTCCTAGATTGCATAATGAAGAGGTCAATCGGTTAGCACAGAATGCTTCAGGATATCAGCCGATTCAGGAAGTCATGACATCGGTAAAGGTTGCCGATGACTGGAAAAAGGAAATCGCCGATTACTTAAGAGATCCATCTAAGAAGGTTGAGAGGCGTCTAAGATTCCAAGCCACCAAGTATGTGCTCCTAGATAATGAGTTGTATTATCGGACGATTGATGGAGTTTTGCTCAGATGCCTTAGTAAAGAGGAATCAAAGGAGTTGATGGGCGAAATCCATGAAGGTGTGTGTGGAGCACATCAATCGACATTCAAGATGAAATGGATGATTAGGCGGAATGGATATTATTGGCCGACAATTCTTGAGGACTGCTTCAACTATTTTAAAGGATGCCAGGATTGTCAAAAGTTTGGTAATGTACAGAGGGCACCTGCATCGGCAATGAATCCTATGATCAAGCCTTTGCCATTTAGAGGATGGGCTATTGATCTCATCGGCCAAATTTATCCGCCATCAAGCAAGGGGCATAAGTTTATACTCGTTGCTACCGATTACTTTACAAAATGGGTTGAGGCAATTCCTTTGAAGAAGGTGACATCGGCAAACATGGTGGATTTTGTAAAAGAATATATTGTTTACCGATTCGGTATTCCTCAAACTATTACTACCGATCAAGGAACCATGTTCACATCGGGAGAGTTTGATGAATTTGCTGCTAGTATGGGGTTCAAGGTATTAAATTCTTCTCCTTATTATGCCCAAGCTAACGGTCAGGCTAAAGCGACTAATAAGGGAGTTATTAAACTTATCAAACGCAAGATTGAAGAGAACCCTAGAAGGTGGCATGTAGTGTTAAATGAAGCCCTATGGTCGTATCGGATGGCATGTCATGGTGCAACCAAAGTTTCGCCGTATCAGTTAGTCTATGGACACGATGCTGTCCTGCCTTGGGAAATTAAAACTGGTTCTAGGCGACTGTCTTCTCAAGATCAATTGACAGCCGATGAATATGACACTCTTATGAAAGATGAATTAGAAGACTTAGCAGGTCATCGGTTGAGGGCTCTAATTAGCATTGAAGAAAATAAGAAAAGGGTTGCCAGATGGTATGACAAGAAGGTAAAGGTGAAGGAATTTGTTGATGGTGATCTGGTATGGAAATTGATTTTACCGATTGGGACTAAGAGTTCTAAGTTTGGAAAATGGTCTCCTAATTGGGAAGGTCCTTATCGGGTAAAACAGTCTGCTCCTGGCAATGCTTATATTTTAGAAACTCTCAAAGGAGTTGCATTTTCTAGAGCAATCAATGGTAAATACTTGAAGAAATATTACCCTAGTATTTGGGTAGATGCATAGAATACTTATTCGAATGCCGATGAAAGAATAAGTCATGTAATATCGGTAAAAAGCGTGATGGTGTTATATTACAAAGCAAAATCAAGTATTATTGTTACATTTGTCGATATGATTACAACAAGGATTGAATAGCTGATATCGCACGCAGGCGAATTTGCTCTATTTCTTTCATCTCCCTGGCATCATCATCGGCAGACCCCTCAATTGGTTTGATCTTCTTCTTTAGCACGATAGCTTGTCGAGCGTTTGCATCTCTTTCTTGTCGCAAGGCTTTAATGGTATCGGGCAGTTGAGCCTTCTTTTGGTTGGCTGTGTTTAGAGCTTCTTCAACCCTTTTCAATTCAGTCAGCAGCTCTTCCCTCCTTGCCGATAGCTGAACGATCTCTTGCTCAAGATTGGCGCCGGAAGCTTCTACTTGGCCGATGTCTTTGTGCTTCTCATCAGCAACTTGTTTAAACTTAAGCATTTCTTCTTCAAGCTGTGATCGAGCAGTCCTATCGGCTATGCGACGAGAGAGTCTTTGATACTGGAGTTGTTTGCTCTCAAGGAACGCTGCCTGAAAGAGGGTTTCTTCTGTATCGGCGGATAGGTGACATTGGATGTCTTTGAAGGCTATCTTTACTGTAGTAGAATCTTGGACAAGATGGGAGGTGTCTTGTTGCAGTAGTGATAGCAATGTTTCAAGCTTGAGTTTGACATCTGCCGATAAAGTTGGAGCAGAGCTTTCTTCGTCTTCGTCTTCATCGGGAAAATTGATGGCGAAGGAGAACAAGTTGTTTGCTGCAACCGAACCTTCTTGGTCTTCATCTTCGGGAGGTTGATGCCGAAAGAGAACAAGCTATTGGGGGAGTCTTGGGCCTGAAAAGAAGAAAGTTAAAATTTGCCAATCATAAGTTTATACTACAAGTTTTTATATAATCGGCTTACCATTTTGAAGCGGATTTCTTGCCTGGGACTTGAGGAGTTGGTTGGTATGGCCTCATCCTGGAGATCAGCAACGGTTGCCGATGAACACACTTCCGTAGGAGGAGCGGTTGGTGCTGTTGGTGCTGGTGCTGTCTCTGCTGCGGTAGATGGCTCCTGTGGCGGTGATGCCATCCCCTGGTCGGGAATGTTATCTGGTGTAGGAGCTGGTACCGATGCTGATGTTGTAGCTGGTTCTTGCGGCACTGGTATTGTTTCCTGGTCGAAGATTTCGTCCATTGGCTGAACAGGGGCGGGAGCCGATGATGGCTCTACTGTTGGTGCATCGGTAGCTGGAGTGACTCGCCTCAGGCGTTTCTTCTTTGGTGTAGCAGTGGGAGAACCAGCCCATTTCGGCGAAGCCTGGGGGGAATCGGCAGCAGGAGTTGGAGAGATTTGTACGTCTGGAGCAACTGCCAATGACCTCGCTGCCTGAAATGTTTGGTGCAAGTTATATAAAGTAAATATTGCCGATGAATAGTTTGTGATTGGTAAAAGTAAAAGTGAAACTTACTGCGAAAGCTCGCGCCAAGATGGCAGCAGTAGCCGATGGAATAGCAGTGGTCGTTGCAGGCATAGACCTTGGCTTCAGAGTGACCTTAGGTATCCTCTGAGGAGTGAAGGCAGCTAATGTAGGAGCATTGTTGCCGATAATCGACACAGGGCTCATCACTTGAAGGCGGAAGGGCTTGCCACTCCTGCTCATTTTGGGGATTGGATCATCAACCTGTTAGGCAAAAGAAGGTCAAATACCAATGATAGAAGTAAGTAATAAGAAATGCATTGATATAAAAACTTACTAGATCATCGGGAATGACGTAATCGGCATCAATCAAATGCCGATAATAGTGCGATGACTTGTCGAACAGTTGATTTCTCCATTCTTGCCACCAAAATTTGTATTCCTCCGTGATGAAAGAAGTTGGTGCCCAGGAAGATAGGTCAATGTCTGATGTATCGGCATCGGGAGGGAGATTGACCACCTTGTTCCAATCCATAGCACTGGAGATGGTTTGTTTGGTTTTATCACCTTAGCGTAGCAGAGCTTGATCGGTAACTGACCGAATGCCAATTGTCTTGCTGCTGCCGATGGGTAATAAAACTCAAAGGATGGAGGAGCATTCTTCCCGGTTCCGAAAATGTTGACTGGAATAGCTCGGGGAACAATGCTGGCCTTCATGATAACTTCATTCTGTGGCACATTCCCATCGGTAAGATTAAACAGCAAAGGGAATCGGTTGTCTTCATCGATGTAAGGCCACCGAAGTCGTTCTGCAGCAGCGATTCCGTTGTAGAGCTTTTGAAAGAATCTGCTAAACTGGTCTGCATTGGCATCAGTTCCTGGCAGCACTATGATGGCCTCCCAGAAGTTGAGTGGGGGACGAGTTGCCGATTCATCCTCTTCAAATACATAATCTTCCGATATGTCCCTTGGGAATTGATGGTTGAACAGATCAAATTGAAGGACCTTGTACATGTGTGCGTTCAACCACATATTCACAAACCACCAAGGACCTCCGAGGTTGCCGATGGACTCGCCCAACAATAGCTTCTTGGACACTTGGTGTAGGAGACGGTATACCGTTCCAAGATGGTATCGGCCGAGAGGGAGTCTTGTTGCATCGGCTAGGAGTTCTGCTGCTGGGAGATACATTGTGGTAGGTCCGACAGTTTTGCCACAAAAGATAAACTTTTCTAGCCACATGTTCAAAAAGGTGGCGTGCTCCCTCTAACCTACCGATCCAGTCTTCTGGTATTCCTAGATGTAACCAGTCCAGCCGCCGATATTGCGTGTGTTCACCTTATACTCAGCCTTCCTATTGAATAGGGCAGGAGTATCGGCAGAGGAGACATCTAGGGCGGTAAGCATATGCACATCGGCAAGGGTAGGAATGGCAGGTCCATGTCTAAATAAAAAGGAGTTCATGGCATCGGACCAGAAGTAAGAGGCCGCCATCATCATGTTCTCGTTCTTCTCCATATCGGCAATGGAGAGCCTAATGCACTGGTCCAGGTTGCGCTCTGACCAATAAACTTGCTGTGTTCTGATTACTTTGAGATACCAGTTCTTCCATCCCTTGGTGGGTCTAGGCCATGAACGGAAGGCGTCTTTCCATAACCCTAGGCTAAAGCACTCAGATTTGAAAGGGATGCAGTTGGTCTCCGCATTAATCAGATTGATGGGGTCAGGATTGCCCATTGGACCTAGGCAGTTGAAATTGTATTGCTCGATTGGGATTACTACTTTGTTGTACAGTTCCGAGGTTTCGGAAAAAATCAAAGGAAGAAAGGGGAAAAGAGGATTATAAAATTGATATGGAAAAGGAACTTGCAGAAGGTGAAGTGAGAAGGGGACAGATTTACCTTGGGGACGTCGAAGTGGATCGCCATTGGTGTTGTTCGAGTTCCGCTGGAAGAGGATGCCGCCACTTGAGTTCACGGGACTGTTCTTCGGGGTCGCCGCTGGAGTCGCCGCCGAGGTTGAAGACGAGGGCAGGTGAAAGTGAAAGTAGGCTCAGGGTAAAGAATAGATTGGATGATGGTAATTTTTATAAGCCTGGTCAGGGGTATTTTGGAATTTTCTTCGCAATGAGCAGGAATGTGGAAGGGTATGCAATAGGTATGTGCAGTAATCGAGGAAATATGATTGGACTTATAACTGTT